>VDFB02000003.1:771187783-771557783 GCA_007258455.2 Sequoia sempervirens
AAAAACGCTTTATGAAAATTTTGGATGCAATTTTCTCCATACGAATTTCATCGAATATAAACGAATTTGAAAGGTTTTTTTGAAATTCGACGAATTTCGAATTTCATGTTGAAATTCGGCCGAATATGACTTAGATAGAGACCATAATAATGATCTGAGGAGGAAAATTGGTAAGCTTAGCTTGCCATACTTTGATGGTTCAGGAAAGTCCACAACACGAGCATGGGTTTAAAAGGTTGATACGTACTTCCAACTCAGCCCCATGTCGGAAAGCGAAGCAATCAAATATGTCGCCTTACATCTAGACGGGGTGGCTCAAGAATGGTGGTATCATGGCATGATCACCTTGGGCCATGAACAAATCACTTCGTATATGGAATTTATAGAGAAACTAATAGAGAGAATGTTGACAACAAGGATCTGGAACTCCACTGTAAGGAATTAGCACAATTGAAGCAATATGAAACCATCGATGAATATATGGCAGACTTCCAAAGGCTTTCGATGTCGGTCACTGACATCTCTAAAGGAAGATTGGTTGTCCTATTTATGGATGGCCTAATGGACCCTTTAAGGGGTTGGGTCAAAGCCCTCAACCCTAGTACACTTCAAGAAGAAATTAAGAAGGCTAGGGATATGGACTCTAGTGCAACAAAGAACAAGATGACATCTAAAGGGTCATTCCAAATAGACCAAGCAAAACAACCTTTCTCAAGGGAATGGTCAAAAAAGAAAATGGATGAAGAAACTACGCAAGAGTTGAGAAGGAAGAAACTTTGTTTTACTTACGAAGAACCTTGGGCACCAAGTAATTGATGCCTTGGTAAAGGGAAGATTCATTATATCAAAGTTGTGCCCGATAGCGATGAAGAAGACAAACCAGATCTAAGTAGTGAGCAAGATGAAATAGAGGAAGAACCTCCAAAGGTAAAAGAGTCTCCACCTAAGGGAAGTAAGAACAGTATAATCGCCACTATGACTAGATCTCCAAGGTTCAACTCATTTAAGATTCGTGGCGTATTGCAAAGACAAAAGATAACAGTATTAATTGATAGCGGAGCCACTCATAACTTTATTGATTCAGCTTTGGTTGCTAAGAAAGGACTTCAAACAGTTGAACATGGAGGGTTTAGTGTGATGGTGGCGGATGGCTACCAAATATCTTGTTCAACAAAGGTACCAAAATTGAAAATTACAATTGGTGACTACACCATCACCGACGATTTTTATGTTGTGGAGTTGGGTGATACCAACACTATACTTGGTATCCAGTGGACGATGTCCATAGGTAAGTACTCAAAACTTTCAAACAATGGAGTTTACGTTCAAGGCAAATGGTAAGAAAGTGGTATTTAAGGGATTATTCGATGGAGCGCCTCCTATGGTCTTAGCCAAAAGGATGGAGAGCATATTCAAGGAGAAGAAGCTAAGGAACAGGACCATCAAAGAATACCTCATCAAATGGAAGGGTCTACCAATAGTAGATGCTACATGGAAAAATGAGCAAGTTGTCCAACATACTAATCTAAAAATGCTTGTGGGCAGGCATTTCCAAGGAGGGGAGACTATAATGAACCACTCAGCTTCCTAGATGTAATGTCCCCTTTTTAGCCCATTTTCGGAGTCCCATGGGCTACTTTAAGGCATTTTTAGGGTTTCCTAAATTCTTGGAGGTTTCTTGTCAGCTTTTCAGAGGTTTGTTATGGGAGTTTGCCAAAAGGTTTTTTGGGTCTTTCTAGGTTTTCAGAGAGCTTTGGTGGGCCGCCACATGCATTTTCATCAGAGACTTTCTAGACTTATTTTTAGTAAGTTAAAATGGCTACCCGAAATGTGCTCAAATGGTGTTTGGAGTCACTATTTTTAACAAGATGCTATTTTTAGTAAATGCTATTTCTGGCAATGTGGTTTGGCAATAGTTCAACACTCAGTTACTATTTTTTGCAGTGTGGCAGTGCAATCTTGGCAAAGGCCTCTCCAACTTTCTTGGAGTTCAGAAAAGGGAAGTTTAATAACTTATGTTATTTTCTAATGTTGCTTTTTGGCCCCCACGCCTAGGCTTTATAACTTAAGTTGGTTTTAAAATGTAAGCCTTTCATGTGGACGTCAATATTGGAAAGATTATTGCATTTTAAAAGGTTTAATATTTCCAAGTAAAGTTGGACGCCAAGTTTGATAAGTCAAAGAGGTTTTAATGAAATATTATATTACTCCTCTTTTGGGCATCCCTTTTTGAAGGGGCTTGAGAATTTGAACTTCTAGGTTTGAGCTTATAAATACACCCCTCTCCTTCTCATTTGGTTATCCAATTTTATTATAACGGAGTGTTGTTGAAATCATTTCAGACTCTTTCTTCAAGGTTGGTACACCTCCTAGTTCTTCTTCAGTTTCGAGTTTGCAAGATAACCCCTGGCTGAACAGTAGATGCTTCTTCATTTAGAGGTTGTGGATTGAGCTTCATTGGTGATGGCTTCTTTCATGTTTTTTGATCTTGTGGGTTTTGATGTTTTTTGACATTTTGGTGTGGGTGTGAGTTAGTTTTCAGTTTGATGATCATTTTGGAGTGTTTCTATCAGTTTTCTAGTTGTTGTTTTGTGAAGGGCTGAAGTAGTTTATGTTCACACTGTCCTGAAGAGTTGATAATATTTTGTGGGCATTGGGCTCATTATTTTCCTCAATCCTAGGTGCCCCTTTGCCTAGAGTTTCATGATTTTTGGCAGAGTGTTTGATTTTTCCTAGCTGGTCGCCCTTGCTGGGAGGCTGTATGTACAGTTTGCCAGTGTTGCCTTGGGATTTGTGTCAGAGTTTGGTTGCAAGTTTCAAGGAGTTTCTTAGTTGGAGGTTGGATGCCTAGCCTTGCTTCATCCATTGCAACAGATTTGGGATCATTCCAAGGTGTTTGGAGGAAGTTATGATGTTTTCTTGATGGTTGGTTGAGTTTTCCAGTTCGCTGCCCTATCATATCAGCTTGCTGTTGCAACATATCAGACCTGGTATTTTCATTGTATTCTCATGTTTTCATGATGCCTTATCATTGTAAAGTCTTAGGGATGGATATTTGATACTTGGGCTCTCATATTGCTTTGATTATCCCATGATATATTGTTTTAGGCATCATATTGTAATGCTGATATAGTAGTACTAATCAGCTTTCATCCTTCAATTATTTTGTATTATAGCTAAGTGGTTGAGTTTGCTTTACTTTCTTGTTGCCCACTGAAAAGTGGAAGTGGCTAGCTATGCCGCCAAGTTCTTTACTTCGCTTTATTTTCATGTAGCCCATTAAAAAGTGGAAGTGGCTAGCTTTGCCACCAAGTATTTTACATTTCTCTATTAGTTGGCTTGCCGCCAATAGCTCATTGTACTTCCAACTTTGATTTTGTATTTAGATCCCCTTACACCATATGCTCTCACCTTGCCCTCTCCAGGCTCTGCGTGATCAGAAAGTGAAAGGGTTGCTTCCAGTTTGCTTATCTTTACATTGGGCTAACACTAATGGGTGAAGTTTGTGTTAAAAATTTGGGAAAAAACTAAGGGGGATATTTCACTAGAGAAATCGAATTTCATATTTCCTTGGCAGTGTAGGATTAAATAAATAAAACAATAAAATGGCTGCTATAAATAAAGATAAATTTATTAAGGCAGCAATAGCATAAAGATTATCAATTTGTTAAGGACAACCATCGATTAGTAACAAAGGGAATAAAACAATTATCAAAGACAGTGGTCAAAGCAAGTTTTAAAGGCAGAGATCCAAAGAAAGGATGTGTCCATTCTAAAAGACAAACAAAGGCAGCACTCAAGAGATGTGATTAGTCAATGGAAAAGACTTATGTGAGGAGATACAACGTCTCACATCAAGCCTCCTCAAAAGCTATATAAAAGAGATCAAAACCTGTCCAAGAGATCATCGAATAGTTGCAGATATATACACACTTTAACAGCAGATCCAGAGGGCTCAAAGGAGCGAGCAAACAGCCTTGTAGATGGACGCATGAATAAGTGAAAAAATCAGACACAGCGTCCCCTATAACTCGCATGCATATAAGAGCATATTCAGAAACAACGTCAAGTTAAAGGCATCAACATATTTCATCTATATTCACATGAGTTTAAAGCCATAAAATTCAGACATAGCGACTACATTATATCATCTAATCTTGCCATTCTAGAGCCAATTATTCTTCAGTCTCATTTTAGGATTTAACTAAGGAAATTGGCATTGTTATTATTGTTTTAACATCCATTCTTATTCATATCTAGCAGAGTGCTCTTTAGTGGTTTGTAGCCTTTAATGTTCTCTCTATCACAAAAATATTATTTCTAGGCATATTTGATATCTTTATCTATAAATTGAAGACAAAAAAATTAAAATAAATCTATAAGGGACATTACAGCATCTTCCTTTGGAGAGTTCTTGCACTCGATGAGGTATTATGTGGTCACCCTAGTCCTCAACCTCTTAATCCTTGTCCAAAGAATCACATCCATTATCCAAGAAAGGATCATGCAAACCACATTCAAAGCCATATTTTAATTCTCTAACAAATGCCCTGCATCCACTCATTGTGACATTGTCTTCCCAAGAAAACAAAATCCCCTGTTTCCCGCAAAGAATGAGGAAAGGGAAATTGCAAATGCACACATTGTGTGCTTCATTTACACCAATGGGTTTCTTTTCAACCTAGTGAGAAAACCATATTGGTAGGAAGTGTTGACAACAATCGGTCAAACACCTCCAAGTTACACAGGTCTTGAATATGAAAAGGTGTGCAACATTTTTTGGCAAAAGAAAAATATTTTTTAGAAATATCTTTGCAACCAATTAGGGATTCATGGGCTGAAATGGAAGTGCCCATTATTTTTGATCGATGGAAGTACTCTAAAAACTGGCCTTTAGTTAATATCATTGTTGTATGCCCTAAAAGAGCAATGTTTTTGAAAGCAATTAATTGTGAGGGGCAGGTGAAGGATGCAAACTTCATTGCTAAAGTCCTCCTAGAAGCAATCAAGATGCTGGGTCCTGAAAATGATGTCCAAGTCATAATAGACAATGCTAAAAATTGTAGTGTTGTAGCTTTATTAGTCAAGGCAACATGTCATAACCCCTTTCTTTTGATGCAGCTAAAAAGTAATGACATTGCTATTTAAGTTTCATATTCATACATATATATACGTATTTATCAGCAAACATGGCAGATAATCAAAGGAGAAAGGATCATGTTCAGTTTGATCGGCAACATGTATTTGATTTCATTATTTAATTCGTATTTTTGGAATTATAATTGAAGGAACAACTTGATATCAATTTCATTGCATTTTGAGATGTTCAGATGCTACTGATGTACATTCACTTTATGTAGAGGTGTCTTTTGACTGGAAGCTAAACAGTGACAGTTGTAATGTGTTTGGTTTCTATTGGTCGTCTTGTCTTTTTGACTCAAGTGGATTGATATTCATTTATCACTTATCATTGTTGTTGATCATGTGGATGTAGTAATCATTGAGTTTTCAGGTGGTCTCCTAAGTGAACAGACCAAAGGGTTTATCTCAAGTCTTTGTTTCCTAACATTTCATAATAAGGGTTAAAAGGGGGGCATGTATTAAAGTTACGTTGTTGATTATATAATAGTGGAGATCATTGGCAGGAGGCATGAAATCTCCTCTGCCATAACAGCTTTGGGAAGTACTAGTCTTTAATGTGTTTAGTTTTTTGGGGATTTGAGGAAAGGGAGTGGGAGCTATTTTGGGCGGGGCTGGGGGGGTCACGATTCCTATTTTTTCCTTGGGGTCAGGGAAGGAGGTGGATGGTTGGACTGTAAGTGATTTAGAGGCAGGGAGACTTTGGGTGTGCTCATCATGTTGGCTGAGGGTCTTGCTTTCCAACTGGCCTTCTTTAATAAGCTAAGCTTTAATTGAAGTAAAGCTCCTTGTCATCCATTCTTGTAAAATTGCACTGACCATTTTGGTGAAACATTTCCTTTAACTTTTGTAAACATATGTGATCTTGTGAAAGCCTATGCTAAAGGGTTTGGATAAGGAAAATATTGTTTAAATGTGAGACATCAATCTTAAGATTATGGGTTACGAACAAAGACTTGGTGTTGATATTAGTCTCCTACAGGACTAAACCCATCATGTCTTATCTTTTCTTATTGTCCAATTTATGTAAGTTTTTGACTTGGTTCTGTTGAAACCAGTTGGTTGCCCTATTTGGAATTTCTATCTTGAATGAAGTTAGCTTTTGACTTCATTTTGTGGCAAACTGTTGATTATTGTGTTCTGGTTTTCTATCTGGAAGGAAATTAAGTTAATTTGGTCACAGTTTGAGGTGGTGTTTCAAACCCTGGCTAGAATGCTATCATTGAAGCATACCATGAGTCTTGAAGAGACCTGGACTGGTTTGTCAATGTCTTTTTTGACATGGTTATAAACCCTAATGGTATGTTGGTATTTTCACCAGTAAATGTTCACTCTCTCAATTTTGGATGTTGAGGCCTTCTTGGGGATAATAATTCCACTCCTAGGTGAGGGTTTTGAGCCGGTTTTGGATCCTTGGTTGGGGTCAACTTACACCCCCTCCCCCACACTTCCTCCAAGGTAATGAGGTTTGCATTACTGAAGCAACAATAGAATACAATGTTTCCTTTCCTGCTGTTTGTTTGGTTTTCTGTTTGTTTGGATTTTTGCTGTTTTGTTTTCTGGCAGGCCTACGTGCCTAGTTGTTTTCTTGGTGGCCTGTGTTAATTTTATAAGCAGCGTCGGGCTGCTTCTTCCAGCGATCTACTTATTTGCAATAAATTAAATTCTAGCCCCAGGCTATTTAATTTATTAAGAATCAAGAGGCACGATTTTTGTAAAGACACATCTATTTGTTAAGCAAACAAATTACAATGAAGAGGCACGATTTTCTATCAAGGCCGACCTTGATACAAAGAGGCACGTCTTCTTGTTAAGATGCGATGCTGGCCAACATGGTGCTTTGTAGAGTCACGTCCTCTCCTCTAGTTTGTATATATATTTGATGGCATTCTCATTGTTCATCATCATATTCAAGTTCAGTTCGATATTATTCATTTAAGTATAAGTGCGAATCACATAGAAGTGAAAGCGAATTCTATAGGAGAGTATATTGTTTGAGGCTGAGTACTATCAGCATTATAGTTCTGTGTTGCATCACTCTTTGGTGCATGTTTTTGGGCCTGCATATCGGCCTCTTGTAAGGAGATCATTATTGTGACAATTCAATATATAAGTAATATATTGTTGCTGGGTTTTTCTCCCTCAAGAGGAGGGTTTTCCCAGGAGCAGGTTTGAGAAGATTGTGATCAGATTTGTTCTTACAGCGATACTCTATTCTCTTTTTTATATTTCTTTGTCTATCTCTACCTTAGTCAAGATGGTGAATGGTCTTAAGATTGAGGATAGACTCGAGGGAGCATCCAACTACACTTCATGGAGGATAGTTTTTTGTTGCCTCACTCTTTGGTGCATGTTTTTGGGCCTGCATATCGGCCTCTTGTAAGGAGATCATTATTGTGACAATTCAATATATAAGTGATATATTGTTGCTGAGTTTTTCTCCCTCAAGAGGAGGGTTTTCCCAGGAGCGGGTTTGAAAAGATCGTGATCAGATTTGTTCTTACAGCGATACTCCATTCTCTTCTTTATATTTCTTTGTCTATCTCTACCTTAGTCAAGATGGTGAATGGTCTTAAGATTGAGGATAGACTCAAGGGAGCATCCAACTACACTACATGGAGGTTAAGAATCATGCTCACCTTGCAAGAGAATGACTTGGCTAAGTTTGTGGAGACCAAAGTTCCTGAACTAGCAGAGGAAGAAGAGAAGTTGTAGTGGAGGAAGAATGATATCAAGGCAAAGAAGATGTTGGTTGATTCCATTAAGGACCATATCGTTCCTATTGTCTCTAAGTTGAAGACGGCAAGAGACATGTTCAAAACATTGGAGGAGATGTACGAAATCAACAACACCAACCGGGCTCTTGCACTGAAGCAACAACTACACCATGTGAAAATGGCGAAAGGAGAAATAGTGATTGCCTACTTCATGAGGATTTCGGATTTGAGAGATCAGCTCTTGACAATTGGCCATGTGGTTGACGACAAAGACTTGACCATGCTTGCTCTCAATGGTCTTCCTTTGTCTTGGGAATCCTACATTCAAGGAATCAATGCAAGATCAAAATTGCCTAAGTTTGATCGTCTAAGGGCAGACTGCATTCAAGAAGAATCAAGGTTGGTGGCTAGAGGCGTTGGTCAAAGTTCAAACAATGAAGATATTCATGTTCTCGCCTCCCAAGCTTCGAAGAAGAAAGGAAAAGATGGAAAGAAAGGATTCTTCAAGAGGAATCGAGATAAGGGAAATGATGGTGCTCCCGCATCCAAGAAAAAGAGAGACTTGTCCAAGATCCAATGCTTTAGGTGTGATAAGTTTGGCCACTTTGCTAAGCATTGTCCATCTAGACCTAAGCAACAAGCCACCATTGCAGACGTTGATGATGCACCTCCGTAGAATGATTCATGTGAATACTTGTTCTATTCGGCATTATCGAGCAATGTACCCACAGATACCAACACTTGGCTGATCGATAGTGGTGCTTCTCGACACATCACTAGTTTTAAGGAGCACTTATCAAGCTTGGTGGAGAGAGATTCTTTTGAACGAGTCATTATTGGAGATGATGCTAGCTACTCCATGAAAGGGATTGGGACCTCTACTCTTCATTTGGATTCCGACATCACACTTCAGTTGAGCAATGTTCTTTATGTTCCAGGAATCAAGCACAATCTTAGCTCCATTTCAGCTCTAGAAGATAAAGGATATCAAGTTGTCTTCTCCAAAGGCAAAGTACTTGTGTGGATGGAGAATTCCAGTTTCAAGGATGCTCAAGTAATTGGTGTTAGACATGAAAGCCTCTATAGGCTATGCTCGCGTCCAAATCAGGCATTAGTTCATGATTCTTCGAGCTTATGTGATCTTTGGCATCGAAGATTGGCTCACCTGCACTTCTGAGCCTTACCTATCATGGAGAGATGGTTACGAGACTTCCTAAGTTCAATCAAGAGCATGAAGGAACTTGCAAAGGTTGTGCAATGGGTAAGAATACAAAAGCTTCATTCCATAGTAGAGAAAGTAGATCTAAGTGGATTTTAGACCTTATTCATTCCGATTTATGTGGACCTATGTTTGTTCCTTCTTCGAGTGGTTTCTTGTATTATGTTCTTTTTATTGATGACCACTCTAGAAAGACTTGGATTTATTTTTTGAAAACTAAAGAGTCTGAGGAAGTGTTAGAAAGGTTCAAGGAGTTCAAAGCTCTAGTAGAGAATCTTTCCGGTAAAAGAATCAAGGTCCTCAAATCTGAAAATGGAGGAGAATACACCTCTGGTGGCTTTTGGAATTTTTGTGTTGATGCAAGGATTAAGAGGGAGTTTTGTGTCCCCTATAATCCTCAACAGAATGGTGTTGCAAAGAGAAAGAACAGGACGATCGTGGAAGCAGCAAAAGCCATGATCCATGACCAGGATCTGCAAACCTTCTTATGGGCGGAAGCTTCTAGGACTGTAGTATATGTTCAGAATAAAAGTCCTCACAAAGTCTTGGAGAACATGACTCTAGAAGAAGCCTTTACAGGAAAGAAGCCAGAGGTTAGTTATTTAAGGATCTTTGGATGTCCTGTCTATGTTCATGTTCCAAAGGAAAAGAGAACAAAGTTGGAGCCTTCTGGCAAGAAGGGAATATTTGTGGGCTATAGTGAGACATCAAAAGCCTACAGGGTATACATTCCAGGGCAGAAATTGATAGAGATCAATAGGGATGTCACATTCGAGGAAGATGTTGCATTCAGAAGATCCAAGGGAACTCATGTGGAGATTAACAATGAAGAGTCTCCTCAGGATATGGAAGTTGACCATACTCCTGAGATTCAGAGGGAGACTTCAGAACTGAAGGAAGACATTGATCCTGTGGAACCCTTGGAGCCTACTAATGGGCCTACTGACATTGTAATTGGGAGAAAAAGACCTCTGTGGGCCAGGAAAACTATTCAAGAGGCTGAAAGGTTCGCAGCTCCTAGAGGTACATTCAGAGAAAGTAAAAGGCCGCATAAGTTCTCCAGTTATGTTGCCTTGATGAGTCAGATTATTGAATCCGAGCCTTCTAGTGTTGAGGAAGCGTCTAGTCAACAGGTTTGGAAAGATGCTATGGCAGAGGAGTACCAGTCAATTCTCAAGAACGATGTTTGGGACGTTCCTAGACCCGAAGGCAAATCTGTGGTATCTTCAAAATAGCTCTTCAAGATCAAGCATGCAGCTGATGGGAGCATTGAGAAGTACAAGGCAAGATTCGTGGCTCGTGGGTTTTCACAGAAAGAGGGAGTTGATTATGAAGAAACATTTGCTCCTGTTGCTCACTATACTTCTATTAGAACCATTATTGCCATTGCTGCATCTAGAGGATGGAAGATTCATCAGATGGATGTGAAGACAGCTTTTCTGAATGGTGTGATCGAGGAAGAAGTTTATATTGAGCAACCTGATGGATTCAAGGTACATGGGAAGGAGTCTCATGTTTGCAGGCTGAAGAAGGCCTTGTATGGTCTTAAGCAAGCTCCTCGTGCATGGTATGAAAGGATTGATCAATACCTGTTAAGCTTGGGCTTCTCGAAGAATGATGCTGACTCTAATCTTTATTTCAAGGTAATTGATGGTGAAGCATTGATTTTGGTTTTATATGTTGATGATTTGATTCTTACTGGAGAAGAGCACTTAATCATCAAATGTAAGAAGGAGTTGGCCTCTGAGTTTGAGATGAAAGACCTTGGGTTCATGCATTACTTCCTTGGCTTAGAAGTTTGGCAGAAGCCAGATGAGATGATTCGAAGTCCCTATTGATATACTTAAGAGGTTTGGTATGATGGATTGTAAATCCATGTCTACACCTATGGAGACCAATTTGCATAAGTTGGAAGAGGATGCAGCTAGTTCAGACTTGGTGGATCCTACAATGTACAGATAGCTGATTGGGTCCCTGATGTATCTAGTTAACACTAGACCAGATATCTATTATGCTGTAAGTGCACTTAGTCAGTTCATGTGTGAACCGAAACAGATACATCTTGTTGTAGCAAAGCATATCCTAAGATACTTGCGTGGCACGGTTGGATATGGATTGAGATATTCTTCAGGTGTGGATCTGAAGTTGCATGGCTATACTGATTATGATTGGGCAGGGTGTGTCACAGATCGGAAGAGCACCTCTGGATGTTGCTTCAGTTTGGGATCTGCTATGATTTCCTGGTGCAGCAGAAAACAATCATTTGTAGCATTGAGTACAACAGAGGTAGAGTATATTGCATCTTGTATGGCAGCTCAGGAAGCAGTGTGGCTTCGTAAGCTCCTTGCAAGATTGTTTGGACAATCAATGGAGCCTACTATCATTCATTGTGATAACCAGAGCTGTGTGAAGCTTTCTGTCAATCCTGTATTTCATGACAAAACCAAACATGTTGAGATCAAATGCCACTATATCAGAGATATGGTATTGAGGAAGGCTATACAATTGAAGTATATCAGCACTGATGAGCAGACGGCAGACATTCTCACCAAGCCTCTCTCCAAAATAAAGTTTGTGTACTTTCGAGATAAGCTTGGTATGGTGGAGAATCCAGCCTTAACTGAGAAAGAGTCTCAGTATTAGTGATATTTTGTAATGAGTTCTTCTCTGTGAGAGAAGTTCGAGGTGAAATCCCTTGATAATGAGTTCTTCTATGTGAGAAAAGTTTGAGGTGAAATCCCTTGGTAATGAGTTGTTCGAGGTGTAATCCCTTGATTCCACCCTCTCGGAGAGCCATGGTGGATATCATGTGTGTGACTCCATGACAGCATCACGTGAGAGAGTCCGTGATGATTTTCTTGTACTTGTGTTTCACCCTCTGGGAGAGCCATGGTGAAAGTCATGTTGAGGTGACAGCATCACGCAAGTGATGAACACTTGTACATACCATACATGGTTGTACCCATTATGGTTGATATCATGTTGAGGTGATATCTGATATCACGATGAGGTGATATTCTTCTTTTCCACGTATGGTTGTAGCCATTGTGATAGACATCACGATGAGGTGATATGTCTTGTGCAGCTGGAAGTATCATCCCTAGCTGAGAGGGAGTGTTAATGTTATAAGCAGCGTCGAGCTGATTCTTCCAACAATCTCCTTATTTGCAATAAATTAAATTATAGCCCCAGGCTATTTAATTTATTAAGAATCAAGAGGCACGATTTTTGTAAAGACACATCTATTTGTTAAGCAAACAAATTATAATGAAGAGGCACAATTTTCTATCAAGGCCGACCTTGTTACAAAGAGGCGCGAATTTCAAGAGAGACGTCTTCTTGTTAAGATGTGATGCTGGCTGACATGGTGCTTTGTAGCATAGTTGGAAAACTCGGACTCGCCGCGGACTCGGCAGCCCAAAAATATGACTCGGACTCGGGACTCGGCACGGACTCGGGAAAAGACTCGGCTAGGACTCGGCAAAAAAAAAAACCGTAGTTTTACAAAAAAACAAGAACAAATTAATGCATTTAGAGAACATAAGAGCCTAATTTGATTATCAAACACTCATAATTCAAATATTACATGTCATATGATCATCAAACACTCAATAATTGAAATTTAATCATTCATAGTCATCAAATACTCATAGTTTCAATGTATAACATCATAAGATTATAAATGTTTACATATAATCTTGGCTTCTTTCAACCCCAATTCAATTTGCAGACCTCTATTTCACAAACTTGAGTGTTAAAATGAAAGAAAAAGTTAAAAAAAACATGGGTTTTTAACCCCTTTTGACTCCCAGCTACACAGGAGAGTTCTGGGTTGGGACTCCCGAGTCCAACCTCAGGACTCTTTTCAACCCCTTTGGACTCCCAGCCACACAGGAGAGTCCTGAGTTGGGACTCCCGAGTCTGACCTCAGGACTCTCCGAGTCCTGAGGTTGGACTCCCGAGTCCCGACCCAGGACTCTCCTGGACTCGACTCCCGAGTCCGCGGCGAGTGGACTTGGCCAGGGTAGGGACTCCCGAGTCTGCGGCGAGTCCGCGGCGAGTCGGCCGAGTCCGCAAACTATGCTTTGTAGAGTCACGTCCTCTCCTCTAGTTTGTATATATATTCGATGGCATTCTCATTGTTCATCATCATATTCAAGTTCAGTTCGATATTATTTATTGAAGTATAAGTGCGAATCACATAGAAGTGAAAGTGAATTCTATAGGAGAGTATATTGTTTGAGGCTGAGTACTATCAGCATTATAGTTCTGTGTTGCATCACTCTTTGGTGCATGTTTTTGGGCCTGCATATCGGCCTCTTGTAAGGAGATCATTATTGTGACAATTCAATATATAAGTGATATATTTTTGCTGGTTTTTCTCCTTCAAGAGGAAGGTCTTCCCAGGGTATCTGCTGTGTTCTTGAGTTATTTTTTGAATTAATTTTTTGTGCTATTAATCTGATCATAAAACTAACAGCCTGTGTGCCTCTTCTCTGGATTATCTTTCTGTTTAAGTTGTTAATGTTATGAACTATGGGATAAGGGCCCTTTCCCTGCTTATTTAATCAAAAACAATGGAATACAATGTTGAAAGAACAGTACATGACTGTATTTGATTGCTAGTTGACTCTTGGAAAGAATGGGTTTTGTCATATTGGATACAATTGTGTAACATTGCAATAGTTGTAGTATACTTGTAACTAGATTAATCTATTGTGAAGGCAAAGGTTTGATGAGAATGACCTTTGAGTTCATCGTAATGACTTGCACTAACTTAGAAATGAGATTTCAAACTAGTATTTTTTAAATTGGAGACTGAACAAAGTTACAAACTTATCTTAGTATGGACTTCCCTGTGTTTGAATTACTGGGCAGCATTTATCCATGGAATAGTAGATATTATGTACTTGTGATCACTGTGTCATGACTCATAAATGGAATGTAGACTCTCTTTCATTGTGCATGAAACCCTAATGGTTGATTAAGTTATTGTAAATGGAAACTTTAAGTTTTCTAAAGGCAGGCTTATTGTTTGCAAAGTAACATTAATCTCTTATGTTGACTGTGTATTCATCTTGTGGACACTAGCATGGTGTTGACTAAGGAATTAACTTGTAGTAAGGACTATGCATGTTAATCATGAACTGTAACCCTACATTTGGAAGGAAATTACTACTGTATAGTGATATCCGGTCTATGGCATAACATCTTTAGTAGAAGGTAGCTTCAGATTTCAGTAGCATCATGTCTGGGCTAAGTTGCTGTAAAGTTAAGTGTGCATTGTATGGTGTTACTGTATTAGAGGTTGCTGTATGCAAATCTACGGTGATATAAAGAGTGGAAATGTTCATGATTGGTTTTTGAATATACAATGACACTTTATTATGTAAAATACCCTCCAGATTGTGCGATGTTTATCAATTGTTTTTCAGTTTCATAGATGAAACATTTTATCAAACTTATGACATTGCATTGCATATAGAAGGACAATGTTCATAAAGAAATACCTTAACAGATTTAACAATCAATTTCCTATTCCTTTTCCTTATTATGGACTTGCAGTTGCTAACAAACTACAGAGATAAGTACAGACTTGAACAAACTTAGCAGGGCCTTGATATGAGCAGATTACATATAGTTTATGCAACAATATGATGCTACAGCAGTATAGACATCTCTTTCTTACACACAGAATCATAGAATATGCTACATTAGATCCTGCTGAGCAACACAAAATATATAAGCAGATATAAATATCTCAGACCTGGTAATGAATGCGTCTAGGTCAAGGAAGGTTGATTAATGCATAGAATCTGCCCAGAAATGCTACAGCAGCAGACGTCTCACTTCTGATATGCCAGGTGCCTAAACTCAGACTGGAATCTCCTTCAAATCTCCCACACAGCCAAAGAATGCAAGCCCACAAATTAATATGAGCTGTTTACTGTCCCAAAATACCACAAACAGGTCTGTATGGTGAATACGCCCCCAAACAAGTGATTTCAGACAGGTAAAAGGTGCAGAGAGGCTGATTATATGAATCGCTTCCCTTTAGAACTGAAAACACCCTTCTCCACAAAGGATCACATCTCTGCTCAGAAGGTAAATATATCTCAGCACCTAGGGTTTGGGAAGCAGCACGACTTCTTGGAAGCTGAAGCCTGAAACCACCATAGAATGAAGATATTTGATGTAGCAAATATGAGCCCACTGAAAGATATCGCCCAGATGACCAGAAAAGAAGATATTCGTTCAAGCTTTAAACCCTTGCACAGACCCAAACTGAATATATTCGTTCTTCACCAATTTGTTGAGAATGTTGTCATTGATGTCAAAATATAAGCATGACTAAATCAGTGATGTCAAGAAGGAATTCGCTGTTTGAGATTGTTGGCAATACTGTCATTGATGTCAAAGGCATATGAACAAGATCATTATCACTACGAATGGAATTGATAGGAGAATGTTGCAAATTGTCATGGATGTCAAACTAAGAGAAAGTAATAAGTATCTAACAGTTTGAGCAAAATCAGAACACCTTTGAAGAAACCGATTTAATCTGAGATGAAGATCAGTCTGAAGACTTACATGCTTTAAAGACATAAAAGCAGCCATAAGCAGATTTAAAGAAAACAATATTTTATCAGATTCATCAAGCAGACAACTTGGACGATGAGATGTTATATGAAATGGAGCAGAGGCAAATAAATAGGATATCGTTGTAAGCCTTTGGATGATCTGAGTGACTGTGTTAAGAAGAGTCAAGCAGATTAGAAACTGGATTTCACAGTCTATAAAATCACATACTTGAGAATACCTTCATATCTCCAAGCACAAAGCGGATGTCAAGTTTTGCGACAACCTGGATGAATTTACGAGCAAGGAAATGGTTATAATCTGCGTGTATATTTCAGTTGGTTATGCTAATGGGATCCAAACAATCATTACGTTGAGCAGCATATTAATGGGAGTTTTTCCCAATGAAAAAAACTGGAACATCATGTGTACCATCTGCGTCAGGTAGGCAGCGAATATAGTTAATGGAAGAGTTGTGATCATCATAAGAAAAATTAAATATATGATTAGTGTAGCGATTATTTTATACAAGGCAGCAATTAAAATATAATAATAAGCAGCCGACTCTTCACAATTAGCACTTATGTTATGAAAGGATATGTTTTAAAAAGGGATGCGTATAAACCAAGAGTTGTCTCCCCTTGCAAGACAACGCATCTCTTCATGAAATTGCCTTCATTGGTAAAGATAAAAGAGTAAGTTTATTTGTGAAATAATAACAATTAACAAGTGATACATCTCTTGTCAAAAGAGGTATAATCAAAAGCTACGTCCCCTCCTATGAGGTATATATAAATGAAAATGGAGATACGTTTGGACGTGTATGGAAATGACAATGAATATCGTTTGAAGAGAGGTTGTAGAGAGTGGTGTTGATGGATGGAATTTATTGAATATCATCTTTGATGGAGATTGAAGATTTTTCAGTGTTGGGAAATGAAATAAAGGCTATATCATCAAAATTGCAGATTAAGAAGTATGCTGTGTAATTATTGAACATTGTATTTGATAGAGATTGAAGATTTACAGTTGTGTGTGAAACAATCGATATATCATAAACACAAATGTGTGCGGCTATATAGAATGCATCTTATGTGAAGTACTGGTTAAGGAAAGTGTGTATGTATGTGGTAATAAAAGAAGATCTTTGAAGTGAATGTGTGCTCAGTTTGTGAGTACATAAGATGTAGGTAATCTGAAAATAGAGGATAGGAGTGTGCTATAAGGAATAACTGCGAAATTATAAAAACATAAGTGATGTGCTGAATATTGTGTGAAGCAAATGCTATATTCTTAAGTCACAATCAGGTGTGAAATGACTGTAGAAAATACTGTGTATTGTGTTGCTGAGTATTGTGCCTACAAAAGATACAAAATCAGAAACAGTGATCAGATTTATAAGAGAAAATTAGTGTAGAATAAAAGGTTATATCAGATATGCAAATGAGAAGATAAAAGGAAGATCCTTGTGATGAATATATGCAGATCTGGTGAAATAGATGGCATCACCATGAAGTAAAATTTTATGTGAAAAGGAAAGTTGTGAACAAAATATATTTTGATATCATTCAAGGAGGATAATTTCAAGAAGATTGTAAAGTCCATCATCCGTTCAGGAAGCAACATTAAAGGTGGAACACACTATTCATTCAAATTATAATTTTTGCTAAGTTGGTGCCTACTAAATCAGTATTAGGGGTTGATGCTCCTTGTAGGTTGGTGCCTACTAAATCAGAACTAAGGGTTGGTGCCTACTAAACTACATATTTGGGGATTCAAGTAGGTTGGTGCCTACATTCTTTGTAAAAGCATATATATAATTCATAAAGTACATTGTTTGTACCGTGGTTTTCTCCCATAAGGGTTTCCACATAAAATCTTGGTGTCAACTTGTTCATGTTGAGATATTCTTGTATAGTTGATTTGTGTTAGAATTTGAAGTTGATAAAGATTGTTGGTGATAAAAGTTTAGAGTTGTTGAAAAGTTGAAAAGTGTGAAAGTTTGTATAGATTTACTGATTCACCCCCCCTGCCTCCCTCCTCTTAGTAAATCTTTTGTGCTCTTCACAATTTTGTCTCTGAAAGAGACACAAAATTGCATTAGCGTACAAGTAGAAGACCTATGTGATCTCCTCCACGAACCAGCTAGGGTGGAATTGTTTCACCACCGAAACCAAATGCCCTAGGGTTTCATTGTCCCCAAGACCAAGAACTTCGAGAGCTCTCCAAAAGTGAAAATGAGAAATAAACCAAGCATAGTGAAAATGAGCCTCCAATTCCCCTTTTATATTTCTCACTTTAATTTCCCACTCAATAATAATAAAATGACTTTATTAAGTTACTTGTTAATATTTCCCCCAAAAGTCATTTTATAACATATTTAATTACTCACTTAACATTACCTTTTTAATTTTTGCTTTTCCCGCCAAGTAATATTAAATAATTAATAAATGAATTCCCTTATTCCACCTTTAGCCTACAAGAATTAAATAGGCTAAAATAACCTCCTAGATGATCATAGAGAAGGAGACATTACAGTCCTCCCTTCCCGAGATTGCTTGCCCTCAAGCAATTGCAGATTGGGATGTTGCAATATCTGTTCTCCCTCTCAAGTTGCGTCCTTTGCTAGCAAGTCTCTCCACCTAATCAAATACTCCTTAAATCACCCTGTTCCTCAATCTCCTCTCCCGGGTATCAACAATCTCCTTAGGAACCGGAACCAAATGTCCCTCCTCATCCAATGGAGGCAACTCTTCTGATGAAGTAACCTACTGCCCCAGTGCCTTCTCGAGGCACGAAACGTGAAAGACATTGTGAATTTTGTTGTTCTCTGGAAAATCCAACTCATAGGCTGCTTCCCCCACTCGTCTAGTAATCCTATAAGGGCCATAAAACCGTGGCTTTAATTTCTCTACACCACTTCTCTTCAATGAAGACTGCCTATAGGGCTGCAAACTAGATCACCCACCTCAAAACTGTGCTCAACCTTGTGCCCATTTGCGTAGGTCTTTTGTTGATTCTATGCCACCTGAAAATTCTCCTTAAGAGCCTTGAGAATGTCTTGGCTCTCTTGTATCCAATCCTTGGCTTTAGGAGCCCTGCTATCCCCAAAAGCCAGATCCAAAAATGATGGTGCATCATATCCATATAATGCATGTAAGGGTGTCATACCAATCGACGACATGTGGTAAGTGGTGTTATAGCAATGCTCCCCCAAATGTAACCACTTAATCCACACCCTCTGCTGTCCAAAAACATAATTACGCAAATACCCCTCAATCCACTTATTCACAATCTCAATCTAGCCATCTATCTGAGGGTGGTAACTCGTGCTCAAAGTCAACTTAGTACCTGCTAATCTAAACAACTCCTGCCAAAATGCGCTCAAGAACCTACTGTCCCTGTCACTAACTATGTACTTCGGCAACCCATGAAGTTTGAAAACCTCTTTGAAAAACAATTCTACCACCTGCAGTGCCTTGTACTCAGAAGAAATAGCAAAGAAGTGAGAAAATTTAGTTAACCAATCTACCACCACATAGATGCAATCTCTGCCATAAACCTTGGGTAAACCAGTGATGAAATCCATCGAAATACTCTCCCACTCCTGCTCAGGAATGGGTAATGGCTGCAACAAACCCACCGGATGAATATGCTCTGACTTGTTTTGCTGACAAGTCGCACACTCCCTCACATACCGTAATACATCATCCTTGAGGCCCTTCCAGGAGAACCTCTCTCTAACCTGCCGATATGTCTTAAAGTAACTCTGATGGCTTGCCAAAGGAGTGTCGTGTGTAACTCTCATGATTTTCTCCTTGAGCTTGGATTCCAGCACTAAATAAATCCTGTCCTTGTAGAAGATGATATCATCCACTACCCTGTAACGGTCATCCTGAATTTGTTCGTCCATCAACTCACAAGCAAATTTGTTCTTGGAGTATTCCACCAATAAATGAGATTTCCGATTTGCTGAAATCTCTATGAGAAAGCAAGTTGTTGGTTTCCTGGAAAGGGCATTTGCAACTATGTTCTTCTTGCCCTTTACGTGCTCTATGTCAAAATCATAGGCCTGTATTTTGCTAACCCACTTTTGTTGCCTTTCGTTTAGGTCCTTCCTCTCCAAGAAATACTTAAGGCTATTGTGGTCAATCCTCACCACAAACCTTCCGCCTATTAGGTATTGCTTGAACTTCGCCAATGCATGCATTATGGCGAGCATCTCCTTATCATAAATAGAATATAGTCTCTCAGGCCCTCTCAACTTATGACTCTCGAATGCAATTGAATGTTTGTTCTGCATCAGCACTACTCCTATTCCCTCACCTAATGTGTCACACTCCAAAACAAATGGCTGACTAAAATCTGGGAGTGCCGGTATAGGACAACTACTCATCACCTCCTTGAGCTTATTAAAAGCTCTATGTGCCTCCTCTAACCACCTGAATGCACCCTTCTTCGTAAGATATGTCAACAGTGCACCTAACTGAGAGAATCCCTTGACAAAACGCTTGTAGTAACTACATAGCCCAAAGAAACTATGCAACTTAGTAAGAGACTTAGGCGATGGCCAATCCAGAATCGCCTATATCTTCTCCTAATGAACCTAAGCTCCCTGTGCACTAATCACATGTCCCAGATATAGAATCTCCATGCCAAACTCGCACTTTGAGGCCTTAGCGTAAAGAAATTGATCACCCGTGATGCCCAAAACCTTATCCAACTGTTTCAAGTGATCATCCCAAGTTTTATTGTATATGAGCAAGTCATCAAAGAACACCAGTAAATACTTATGCAGCTGCTTGTTGAAAATATGACTCATGCAGGACTGAAAGGTAGCAAGTGTGTTAGTCAAACCAAAAGGCATGACTAAGAACTCGTAGTGCTCGTAATGACACTTAAAAGCAGTCTTATTAATATGCCGCTCATGAACCCTGATCTAATTCCCAAAATGAAGATCAATCTTTGAAAAGTACACTGCCCCATGTAACTAATCCAGTAACTCGTCGATCCTGGGTATAGGGTACCTGTTCTTAATGGTTTTCTTGTTCAATGCCCAATAGTCTATGCACATCCACATCGTCCTATCCTTCTTCACCAAAACTGTAGAAGAAGCAAAGGGACTAGAGCTAGGTTTGATGTGCCCCATGTCAAGCAATTCCTTAATTGCCTTCTCGATCTCATCCTTAAATTTCTTAAGATGTTTATAGGGGGTGGTTATGACAAACTTGGCCCCCTCCTCCAACTCAATGGTATGCTCAAAACCCCTGTTAGGTGGTCTCCCTGGAGTAATCTCTCCAAACACTCTGTCATGCTTACCCAGTAATGACTGGATATCCACATGGTAAGGCTGATCATTGTCAGGAGTCTTCTTAGTAGTAATCAAACACTCTGCTGCCCATGCAACATCCCCATGCCTAAAGATGCTCTCCATCCTCTTAGCTGACACTATTTACAAAGAACCATTTTCCATACCTCTGAGTACAACCTTTTTACCATCTGCTGCCCTGAACTTGAGCTCCATAGTTTGGAAGTTCTGTGAATACTTACCCAATAAATGTAACCACTATATGCCTAAAATAACATTTGTATCACCCAATCCACCACATAGAAATCATTTGTAACCGTGTAATTACCCAAAGTGACACCCAGCCAAGGAACCCTTTGTGTGCAAGTCATACTGAACCCATCTGCAACCATCACACTAAATCCCTCAAAACCTCTGTAGGTATACCCCTCTTAGCCACTAAGGTCGAGTCAATGAAATTATTGGTTGCCCCACTATCAATCAGCACAGTAACACGCTGCCCTTGTAATACTCCCCTAACTTTGAAGGAATTAAACCTAGGAGTACCTGAGATGGTAGCAATGGCCCCACTCTTAGTCTCCACTTGTGGTTGCTCGTCCTCCGAACTACTATCATTGCTGCCCTGTACCTATCCAGTCTCTCCATCATCCTCGCTATCAGATACAACCTCAATGTAATGAACCTTACCCTTACCCATACATCTATGTCCAAGATCCTCAGGCTCCTTACAGCTGTAACACAACTTTTTTCTCCTCAACTCCCTACGAGCCTCGTCATCTAGTTTGTCCTTCCTGGGCCACTCCTTCAAAAAGGGATTTTATCTTTATTCTTATGAGGTATGAAAGGCTTAGATGGACATTTACTCTTAGGCATCCAATGCACCATGTTGCGTGCCCGAATGATAGCATCCTGCAGTGACTCTGATTTGAAAGCCTTAATCCAACCACGAAGTGGCTCGGATAGACCCTCAATGAATAACATAATCAATTTGTGCTCTGATACATCAATCACCATAACTACAAGCCTTTGGAACTCAAAAATATAAGAATCCACTGTACCACTCTGCTTGAGCTAAGCCAACTCCCTGAAGTGCAACTCTGGATCCTTTTGGTCAAACTTGTCCATCAACTTCTGAGTGAAATCTAGATATGATGTGATGATAGCATGACCCAAGGTGACGAACCCATGGTACCATCACTTGTGGGCCTCACCCTCTAAATGCAAAGTAGCATATTCAATAGCCTCTGACTCCAACATAGGGCTGAGTTGGAAGTAAGTGTCCAACTTCTAAACCCATGATCTCACTGTGCATTTATTAGACTCATCAAATGAAGGAATAGAAAGTTTGTCCACCTTACGCTGCAAGTCCTAATTTTGAGGGCCCCTATTGTGATCTCTAGGTCTATTCTTGTATTTTATGGCACAAAAGTCCTGTAGGGTCATAGTAGCATGAAAGTCATCTCCAAGGGATTGATACTCCCTCAAATAGTTTGTGAATCCTTCACGATGTGCTTGCTGTACCTGATTACCAGCTGGCTGTCCTCCAAAAAACTGAGGCATAAGAGGCCTAGGAGTCACCCTACTAGCTGTTCTAGTGTGACTATGTGTAGGTATATGTGTATTACTTCCTTCAGCATTGTTTTCATCATTCATCAACTAAGTGAGGAGCTGAACTACCTATTATTGACCTCTAGCAAGGTCATTAATGATCTGTAATGTGCTACCCTCAGGTATTTCACGTTTCTCACCCATGTTATGGGTCAAATGGTTCTTCTCTTTCCCTTCTCCCATATGTTATGTAGGCCTGATCTTCTAGATTCATAACATTTCATGCAACTGAAAACCACTGAAAACTGTGAACACACAGGTTGGCAAGAAGACCAGCTCTGATTACCACTGTAAAATACCCTCCCGGATTGTGCGATATTTATCGATTGTTTTTCAGTTTGATAGATGAAATATTTTATCAAACTTATGACATTACATTGCATATAGAAGGACAATGTTCATAAAGAAATAACTTAACAGATTTAACAATCAATTTCCTATTCCTTTTCCTTATTATGGACTTGCAATTGCTAACAAACTACAGAGATAAGTACAAACTTAACAAGGCCTTGATATGAGCAGATTACATATAGTGCAACAATACGATGCTACAACAGTATAGACATCTCTTTCTTACATAGAATCATAGAATATGCTACATTAGATCTTCTTGTGCAAAATATAGATTGAGCAATACAAAATATATAAGCAAATATAAATATCTCAGACCTGGTAATGAATGCGCCTAGGTCAAGGAAGGTTGATTAATGCATAGAATCTGCCCAGAAATGCTACAGCAGCAGACGTCTCACTTCTGATATGCTAGGCGCCTAAACCTAGATTGGAATCTCCTTCAAATCTCCCACGCAACGCAAGCCCACAAATTAATATGAGTTGTTTACTGTCCCAAAATGCCACAAACCGGTCTGTATGGTGAATACGCCCCCAAACAAGTGATTTCAAACTGGTAAAAGGTGCACAGAGGCTGATTATATGAATAGCTTCCCTCTAGAACTGAACACGCCCTTCTCAAAGACTCTCATCTCTCCACAAACGATCATGTCTCTGCTCAGAAGGTAAATATATCTCAACGCCTAGGGTTTGAGAATAGCATGACATCTTGGAAGCTAAAAACACCATAGAATGAAGATATTTGATGTAGCAAATATAAGCCCAATGAAAAATGAAAGATATCGCCCAGATGACCAGAAAAGAAGATATTCGTTCAAGCTTTAAACCCTTGCACAGACCCAAACTAAATATATTCGTTCTTCACCAATTTTGTCTCTGAAAGAGACTCACAAATTTGCATTATCGTTCAAGTAGAAGACCTGTATGATCTCCACGAACCAGCTAGGGTGGAATCATTTCACCACCGAAACCGGATGCCCTAGGGTTTCACTATCCCAAGACCAAGAACTTCGAGAGCTCTCCAAAAGTGAAAATGAGAAATAAACCAAGCACAGTGAAAATGAGCCTCCAATTCCCCTTTTATATTTCTCACTTTAATTTCCCACTCAATAATAATAAAGTGACTTATTAAGTTATTTTTTATTATTTCCCCCAAATGTCACTTTATAACATATTTAATTAATCACTTAACATTACCTTTTTATTTTTTGCTTTTCCCGCCAAGTAATATTAAATAACTAAATAAATGAATTCTCCTATTCTGCCTTTAGCCTACGGGAATTAAATAGGCTAAAACAACCTCCTGTGTGATCATAGAGAAAGGGACATTACATATTATTATTAAAGAATAGATAGAAAGGCTAGGTATTTCAAGTAGGTATGTAGGATTGTTTGATAATTGCATTTATTATGACTTCATGTGATGATTGTGAAATTTAGTATGTAGACAAGATATCGATCTTTGCATGTCATTTGATATTTGTATCTCATATCCATATCTTGAATTAGGTTGTTCTAATAATCTGAGACTCAACTTCGTACGATGACATTATGTATGTAGCATGACAATTGTTGTATATAGTGATGTCATTGTAGTATGACAACATTTGGTAGTGGTATGACAACAATTGTTAATAGGCAATTTAGAGAAACTGTGACAATGTTATTGACACCTTGTGCATAGTATGTGTGGCAAAGCATAATTTGTAATCAGAGTATTTGATCCATAGAGTACAAACCTGTCAGTGATATGATATAATTTAATGGTGACTGTTAATATCTACAGTAGATCTTAGATGTAACCTTGTATTGTTATAATGGATGAGGGATTACAGTAGTATTTATGTTCTTTGTAGTGTTTTGATCAAGTACGACTCTTTTGTATATGGATTGAATAGTCTTGATATTAGAAACCTGAAATAGATTGAATAACCAAAATCTTCTATAAGAGAGATAAGCTATAAAACTGTAAATGAAATAACACAATTACAGAGCCGAGATTCCAAGAGATGTGCAAATGTCAAAATGACAAGATTGCATTAGGAGCTCAAAGCAAATCTGCAAAATAATGGCTGCATGCATCAAAGTACATGTATGTCAAAGTATGCAAGAATATGCAAGAGTATATAAGAATATGAAAATACAAGCTAGGTAGTGAGTTTATATAGAACCAAGGAGATGATGGAGGTGGCAAATCCAACCAATAAGAATTAACCATCAAAAGTGGAGATGGCCACCAAAAGTAGAAAGTGTTCCACCCTTTAAGGAAGGGGACACCACATCACTTATCTACTAGCTATTAAATGAAAAACTCACTTTATTATCCTAAGCAAGCTTAATAAAAGTGTAGGAAAAAACATAGGACTAAGGAAAAATAAATTAACCCACTAAGAAAATTAAAACCCTACATCAACCGTCCCTCCCCCTCCCCCCCGTTAAGCGCAACTTAGGAGGATGTAAAAGATGATGGTTCCCAGCAAATAAATCCATGTTAGGTACCCATGTACATATAAAATCCCCCCCAAAAGAAGAGCCCCATTCCACAGGAAGTACACTTTCCCATAATAGAGAGAGAAATGAAGTGGAAGGACAAAGAAGCCCCCAAACCCCCCGACCCCCTCCCACGCCCCCAAAGAGATCCAATGGTAGATGCCCGAAACTAGATGTAGAATATGGTCCATGATTGTTGAACAATGGTCCTCCCCTTAGGAAGAAACAAAACCAAAGGTGTATGCAAGCTATCTCCCCAATTCTGAAAGGAATGTGTGGGAAGAAAACTCAAGATGTATGGAGTCTCTGAACTTGGCTCAAGTGCCCCTTGTTGATGCTGAAAGTTGTCACAATCAAATCAGGCATTCTAAGCCACACTGCTAAAAATGAAAACTCAAAATCTCCTAGAGATTGATGTAGAACACCATCCAAAGACTCAAGTATCTCCTCTGAAGATGTCTCTTGAAAATGATGATCCAAAGTATCCACACTTATGTCAAATTGTGATGAATGATCATGTAGAGAATGAACAAAAGGGTCAAAGTATTCCCTCACAACAACTGAAGAAGAATCAACTTCGTCAAAGAGAAGATGAATACAATCAATAGTGTCTCCCAAATCTGCAATATGTGTTTCCATAAACAAGTCTGAAATACCTGTCGAGATCATCCCACAAAGCTGAATTTGAAAGACTATGTATGTCTTGCTATAAGAAGTCATTGGAATTTTTCGAAGAAGCAACACTGAACTTTGAAGTAGCAATAGTAGATGTAGGACCAAAGAGTTGTCCTCAAAGAGAAGACATATGTCCTCAATAGTGTTATCTAGATCTGAAATGAAGGACTCTACAAACAAACAAGAAATGTCTTGTAAAAATTGGTCCCAACGGACTGAATTCATAAGACATAAATGATACTGGAAGCTTTCAAAGAAGCATCTCTGGAATCTGAAGTTGCAACAAGTGATGGTGATGGGGTATCAATGAATTGATCATCCACACAAGATGGGGCAATATAAGTCTCAATATTATCCACAATAGCCTGGTTCTCCAAGGAAACACCACTTTCAAATGAAGATCCAATGTCTCCATACAACTGTTGAACGATGGTCCAAGCAGTGAAACGACACTCAGTGTGCTCTGCATGATGTAAAATATCCTTAGGAATAGTAAGACATATTAGTCCATAAACCATGTCATTATTGGTAAGCCATGCATTCTTTTGGTTATAGTCACTTGGCTCAAGAACGAATCCAAGGAGATAAGGCAGTAGATCCTGCTCAAGGCAATGATTATTTCCCTTGTTTCCAGTACAAATAGTTCTCTAAAGTTAGCTTGACAACAGAATGATGGAAATAATGTTTAAGAGACATGCTTAACCCCCCCATTTATGGAGCTTTATCTTAGTTCGTGATTACAAATTGTTTGTATAATCCCCCCAAGATTGATACAAAAAACACTTTAAGTGAATGCAAAAAGAGACATTAAGAGACACCCACCCTTTCCACTAGTCTCAGAAATCACCCTCCCAAGATATTACAATGTTGGCACTTTATGATTAGGGTGTTTACAAAGCCTTTTCCAAGATATAATGCTCAATAGGCTCACAATGGCCAAAAATGAAATTTTTCATACAAAATGAACTAGAGATAATCTGAAAAAAATATCCCTATAGCTATGTAGTGCTCTTCAATACCTTTCCAATGCCTATTTGTTTCCGGAAAACGGAACTCCGAAGCAGGTTATGATTTTTTTAAGAAATTAGCAACAAACAGGTTCAACTTGCAATATCTAGCAGAAAATCAAAAAAATTCTTTTCAATACCTCCATGGATGGAAAGTGCTTGTCGCCAGTTTTCCAACGATATCTCATTTTCCAAAAACGGTTGTGGTGAAATGTTATGAATTTTTTTTAAAATAGCTGAATTTAGCCTACAGTGACGACCCCCCGGCAAAATAAAAATTTGTCAAAAATCAAATTCGTTTAAAATAAACAAATTTTATATGAGAATAGGGGTTTTTGGGTCATTCAAACGCAATGGCAGGGTCTATTTGGGTCAAACTCTTACAAAAAGCTATATTATATGGTGGCCAAATTGAGTGAAACAAAAGCCAAATCTGACTTTCTTGAGCCTCCTGGACGCAATGGGACAGTCAAAAATGCTGCCACTATAGTTAAAATAGTTGCAATCACCAAATCTCATCAAAAAAACACATGCAAATATATGATCTTATTGAAATGCAAGAGAAAAGCATACGGGAATTTACAAGATCATACAAAAACTCCAATCTCTTAATTAGGAATCCAAGTACTCAAAACTCTCAAAACCTAAGCTTTGATACCATGTTAGAAATCTGAAATAGATTGAATAACCAAGATCTTCTATGACAGAAATAAGCTATAAAACTATAAATGAAATAACACAATTACAGACCCAAGATTCCAAGAGATGCGCAAATGTCAAGATGACAAGATTGCATTAAGAGCTCAAAGCAAATCTGCAGAATAATGATTGCATGCATCAAAATACATGTATGCCAAAGTATGCAACAATGCAAGAATATACAAGAGTATATAATACTATGAAAATACAAGCTAGGTAATGAGTTTATATAGAACTAAGGAGATGATGGAAGTGGCAAATCCAACCAATAGGAGTTAACCACCAAAAGTGGAGATGGCAACCAAAAATGGAAAGTGTTCCACCCTTTAAGGAAGGGGACACCACATCACTTATCTCCTAGTTATTAAATGATAAACTCACTTTATTATCCTAAGCAAGCTTAATAAAAGTGTAGGAAAAACTTAGGACTAAGGTAAAATAAATTAACCCACTAGGAAAATAGAAACCTACACCAACACTTGATAGATAATTTGATTATGAACACTTGCTAAAAGATGCGTAAGTTGTAGCAATCAAGCTAACAAGAGTAAACTTTATGATATTACATAAAGGGTGAATGAGACCTTTTCTTTACTCTAAGATGTAAAAGTTAGACAGTGATTTGATAAACTTAATTCGAAATACTTTGGGATACAAACTCTTATAAAAATAAGATCTTGAATCAACTTTAATAGTCACCAAATATTGGCCTTGTTAGTCAAGGAAGTTAACCTTGTCATGAAAATTATAGGGTTGAAAAAATCCCTTCAAACATTTTCATCTAAATGGTTTTAAAAATGCAAACCATAGCTTACTACATCTTAAATCAAATCTACTTAAAGCTAATGTTTGTGAAAGATACATTATTTCTGCAAAGGGGCAGATTGATGAATCATAATTGAATGGTCAGCTGGAAGAAAGGCATCACTTAAAGTGTTGGGAAATTAAATTTGCTCAAGTAACACTTGAAAAAAAGCAAAGAATCTAAGGTTGCATGAATGCTCAAGACATGACCTATAGCAGCTAAACTTCCATAATTTCAGTAACACTTGATGCAATGTGAAGGAACTACAAATGTATGGAAGGCATGACAAGTCTTCATAAAACAGAATGTTCAATTCTGATCAAGTAACACTTGATCAGTAGGAAGAACATGTGGGTATTAGCAAGACATAACATGTCTTATTACTACTTGAGCTTCATACTTATCAAGTAACACTCGTGTAATGGACTCATGATGATATCAAATCACAATTAATTCATGCATGTTTGATGCACCCAATCAAGTGACACTTGACACAATACAAGGTGTTGTGATTGGCCAAATGACACTTGGCTATGCATTGAAGAGGTTTAGTCAAGTAACACTTAATGCTTACATGAATTTCATTCGATCAAGTTACACTTGATAAATGTGTAACTTGGAATGAAATAAGTTAACAGGACCTGTGGCTCAAGAATGTGTTAGAGTCACACAAATCAAGGTCAATTCTAAGAATATTCAAGGACACGCACAAGCCTCCACAAAATTAATATTGGGATGAATATGCTTTCTATGGATACATATGCTTTTCTTTGGAGTTCACTAGAGGTGAACTTGAACTGCAGGCATGGGAAGTGCTTTAACCACAAGTCTTTTCTTCAACAAAAAAAAAAATTGAGGGTTTGGTTCTTGAGGATTATTGCATCTAGTATTAGAGTCAAGTTTCCATTTAAAGAATACAAAAATTTAAAAAATTAAATAAAAAATTCAAGGCCTCTAGGAGTTAATTAAATTCTGAATTTGAGCGATTCAGTTTTCCTTTAGTAAAATGTTAAAGACAAGGAATGTGGAGAAGAGGAAATGAGAATCCTCCTCCACTACTACAAATTCCCTATGTAATCCGAGGACACGTCCCTGACAGGAAACGTTTCAGGGATGCAAGGACACCTCAAAAACGTCCCCACACCATCCCCAAAATTCACCAAAAATCGAAAACATCCCCAGTACGGCCAGCAGAAAATCGAAAACACCAAGGAATGGCTAGCCGTCTCCTATGGCCCAACCACTTTCTAAATGGTTTTTTTTTTCAAAAACACAAAAATAAATAATTGTTTCTATATTTTTCATTTATGTCATTTTGTAGTTGAAACTTGCAACCTTTGGGCAATTTGACATAATTTTTATATAATACATATGCACATTGTCAATGAATGCAATTAAATTTTGTTGAAAATTTCATTTGTTTGTCGCTCTCTATGAAATGAAAATAATAAATATCAATTGAACTCTAATATTATGTGTTAAGGTTCTATGATGTATATGATGATTGCCTTATCAATGCTATCATATGAATTTTTGAAATTTTCTATATTTTTAAAATTCTCCCAATTTTCTTAATAGATGTCCCCTGTTGTCCCCTAAAAATGACCTCCCTCCCTTCCCCATCCGCAAAACACGTCCCCCGTCCCCATCCTAAAAACTTGGGGTAACATAGCAAATTCCTCTTAGCAAAAAGGAAGAGTTGTACCAATGGTATAGTGGGTGCTTGATAAATTGAAGACCACAAAGGGCCTAGAAAGCCTAAAAAAGAAGAGGAAAGCTTAGAAAGTGTTGTAGCCACCTTAAGGGCATATATTAGAAAAAATGGGCATTGTACTAGTATTAAGTGCACTATTTGTAGTAAACCTTAAAGGATAAGATGCTCACTAGTTGAAAACTGAAATGACTCTTCCTAAGAGATGGAGAAAGGCCAGCTCCAATGTTAAATGTCCCTTATTGAGATATGTGTGGTTTTACACCTACACAATATTAATCACTAAAAACTGATATTAGTAATATTAAGTATCAAAATTTATGATAATATTCAAATCAATACATCAAAGCATCTGTAATAACCCCCTCGACCCTTGTAATGTCCCCTATTTGGAGACATCAAATTAACACAAATTACTATATGTTATATTATACTTCTATTCATATTTATTGAATTATTGTAAGAACTAAAATTCATAACATACTTGATTTCTATTAAATCTTGTTTAATTGATATCATTTTTCACTCTAGTTCTGACCTTTATCCAATTCTAATTTTTGATCCTTAGATAAGGGGGCTTGGTTGTCTACGAGCGCGATGACACCATTTCCCTAATAAAGCCCAGATGTTAGGATCAAGTCCCTTCACCCTTGGGGCCCTCGGAATGGATTTCCTCCCCCTCTCCCTAACAACACTTGACCTTTCAAAGGGGAAGAATTAGAATTCGTTAAGTACTCAGACTAGGAATATGTTGATATCATGTGGTGCTATAAACATATCCATGTACAAACATGTATTAATGGAATTATACTCAATTCATATATACTATGATTGATCCTCCTATTACTATCATATCAATTGAAACTTAATGCCTAATTGTACTATAAATGATCACATCAGTTATAAATCAATATATCTTATTATCGATGAATATATAATTTATTGATATGACCTCAATAATCTGTATATATATATTTTATATATGTATACATTTATGTCATTAACATAATAATATATATATATATATATATATATATATATATATATATATTTATCATTATCAAATATATATTTTCAATGATTAATATATTCTAATTATCTATTATAAACATTATTAAATATACTACTTACAACACTTGTTGTTGTTCCTTTTTATATTTCCCATTATGCTGCCTGATTCCTTCTCCCAAATCTGCTCTTTATTCTCAAAATCTTTTCTCTTTAACACGATTTCTTGATTTCCTGAAGTATTGAACTCTTTTATTATTATTATATTCCTTTATCCTCCCTATCTCCCCTCCTTCCTACTTTGAAGACATTCTCCTTTTTTATACCTAAAGACACAATAGGTCATTGCGTCCATTCCACAAGGGTATGTCTTTTTATTAGACATTGTTCTTTTTCTTAACTAGTCGGTGTCCTTTGGGTGAATTGGTTTATTTTGAAGTAACTAATCATTATTCTTGTAATGGTTGTCTAACTTTATGAAGTAGCACTTACCCAATTTATTATCTTTTTATTTGCTTATCATTTTCGGCTCTCTTCCTTCGTATGGCTTTCCTGTATGCTCTGCCCCTGTGTCTACTGTTTCCTGAGCGCTCATACTCCGTTCACTGTATACAATGTTCTCCGGAAAACAAGAGCTTCTATGTACTGACTGTATCGGGGATAATGCCTAAGAAATAGTTAAGGCTTCGACTATCTCTTAGTGTAATGAGCCTGACCACGTGTTTTAACTCGTAATTGAAAAGAATTCCTAACCAAAGTCATTCTCTCTTTAGATTGTGTTTATTCGGGAAGAATTCTCTAATATCGATTTCCTTAATAGGTTGTGGTTCTTTTAAGGTAGCGGCTACTAGGTTAGCCCGAGATAACAAATATTTCTTTCTTTTGTATTCTGACTTCTACTTAGCATACATTATTCCCAAGGAGGACGTTATATGCCACTCAGGCGTTTTCCTTTAATGCACGAGCCCGTAATTATGGAATGTCCTTAGAATATTATAATAATCACAATTATTTATAATTTTAAATTCTATTATTTTATGTTTGTGCTATATATCATTTATAGCAATATTCAGATTTACATTATATATATATTGATATTTATTTTTATTTGCTAATAGTTGTTTTAAGAATGTCTTTTGTTTGTATTTCGATATTCATTCGGATGTCCATTTTATTACTAGTATTTCCATACTTCATATTTGGGTGTTACAATTTCAGGGGACACGACAACCCTCTAAAGAATTCAAATCTCATCATGCCCAAAGCAGTGATAAGAGACTTAGAGATAAGGGAGAAAATGTGGAGAAGGCCAACTATATGCTGATGGGATAAATAATCATAGATTCAACCTCCCTTTATTAAAATAAAGTATTAAATAATACCTGGCCGACTTAAGAAACTTAAATAAATTAAAGAATAAAATCACATAAGTTAAGAGATAAATAATGGTGCAGCGATTCATTTATGAAATGATTACGTGAAAGGTAGCAATTAAGTTTATGAAAGGTAGCAGATGGAAAGAGGCGACCCTTTTGCAAGAGATTTTAGGAAGTGACGTCTCCTTTCATAGAAGTATAAGTAGAATAAGGAATTGAGGGAGGAAGGCATCGATCAGTTTGGATATTCATAAAGCATTGATAGCAGGTATCAAGCGCTCCTTGGGAGCCTTGGATTATATTATATAGGCTGCATAAATCATCGACAAAAATCAGACACCCAGTGGAGGACTCAATCACATTAGTTGAAGGACAAAATTCAGAAACAGCAATAAGGATAGGCACCATCTTGCTCCACATCCATATGCATATAATCAGATAGAGAGATCAGAAATCGCATCCATTTTGTGGTGTCCATTCTACATTTTTAAAACAATTATAATTGCATATTACATATCAGAATTTATAGCAGATATTAGTTCATTCTTATCAGCATATCATTAACTATTATATACATATATAAGTCCAATAATCAAGTCAACATTAACCTTTGAAAGTTTCTCTTAATAAGATTAAATTTTATCATTAAAATTATTGATTCTAGCCCTATTTGGATATCTTAATTTTTAAGATTGAAGACAAATTTAAGATAAATCCATAAGGGGACATTACAAGTGATATCAAAGCTGGTCAAACTTGCCAGCCTGTGAAGGTGGATGAGTGAAAGAGAAAGGAGATACTACAATAGAGAGATAAAGAAATAGTGGGAACCTGCCCAAGCTCCTGAAGGAAGAACAATCTCCAACATCTTAGGCATCCACAACAGTCCTGAATTTAGAAGTAGGGAACAAGGAGACAGTAATATGGGAGACAAAGACTTCAATGATCGTATGGACCAATTCATGGCCAAACAAAGGGCTACTCAAGAGCGGATGGCACAAGTGTTGAACTCATTGTCTCAAATCATGATAAACACAAACAAGAACAACCAAGTTGGCAATAGTGGAGGAAGTGAAGACAATTCAAACAATAATAGAACTCCAAATCATCATGCTCCTACAACCAGTTCTAGACCTATGATACCTACCTTCCCACCTAGAATTGATCTACAAGGAGGCAATGAACCGACGTTGGTAGAGTTACAAGATCAATTTCGCCAAGATTGGTTAGATGGAGGGTTGCAAACGCATATGTCCCTAAAAGACTACAGACCTAAGGATGAAGCATCTACCTAACAAAGGTAATAGAGACCATAACAACAATCTTGGGAGGAAAATCGGTAATCTTAGCTTGCCCTTCTTTGATGGTTCGGAAAAGACCATAGCAAGGGCATGGGTTCAAAAAGTTGATACATACTTCCAACTTAATCCCATGCCAAAAAGCGAAGCAATCAAATATGCCGCCTTACATTTAGACGGTGTGGCTCATGAATGGTGGTACCATGGCATCTTACCTTGGGCCATGAACAAATCACTTCATATGTGGAATTCCCGGAAAAACTAATAGAGAGATTTGACAAGGACCCGAAACTCCACTTTAAGGAATTGGCACTAAGTATCACAAAATATTTACATGAATACATGTAAGTTGCGAAGTATACACTTGAATATATGTAATTCACAAAGTACATACTTGAATATATGTAACTCACAAAGTACACTCATGGACACACATAAGTCACAAAGTATTGTCATGAATACACGTAAGTCATGAAGTATACATACGAATACATGTAAGTCATGAAGTATACATACGAATACACATAAGTCACAAAGTATTCACATGAGTACGTAAGTCACAAAGTATACACATGGAAGACACACGTATATAGGAATGCATAATTGGCCTACTTAAGAAGAAGGTTGAATAGTTAATTCTAATTGAATGGCGATTAAAGTAGGTATGTCCCACAAGTTGGTAGGAACATGCTCTAATACCAATTGTAATTTCCCCTTTTGGAATTGCCCTAAATCTTACCCTAGAATCACAAGATCAATGTAGTTAGGGTTATAACTTACCAATTAGATACTTTAAGAAAGATGAATCTTGGTTTAGGTCCTACAACCATGTTAGATGATATTGGAATATAATTCATATAATCAAACATATATAATAAATGTCTTTATCTATTTGAACAATGTAATTACATAACTATGTCAAATATATATGCAAACTACACCATATCCATGGAAGTTCAATCATAATAGGAATTGGATAGAAAATATGATAAGTCTGCCCGAAGTTATCCATCTAAGCCCAAGAACAGATATGTTATCCCTCTTGGCCCCAAGAGGCAGACACACAGTCATCCAATATGGGGTGGTGTGCTTAGGGGTTACACTTGTACCTACTTTCCCTATCCATCCTCATCCATCCCTCTTGTGATTGAAACTCCTCAAGTCTATCATAACAACCAATCCATGTAAAAGTTGGGGAGAAGGCTACCATAGGAGGCTCGCAGACATCCTCTCCCTAAGCCCAAGGGCAGATACTCACCCTCTTGGCTCCCAGTGGCAGACATATAGTCACCCACCATGGAGTGGTGTACTTAGAAAGAAATCTAGTACTTGCTCAACCTAGCGGTATTTCCCCTGTTCCTCCTCATGGTTGCTTGATGAGTAAAATAAATACAAACTATGACAATAACAAAATATATCATTACATACGATAATCATGATAGAGCATACCACAATAGTTGTTAACACATAAGATGGCTAGATTCACATCAGTAACTGTAATAATTACCGATTCTGCCCTTGAGTGCAAATAATTAAGTTTGATCTGCTCCAATTGCCTTGTTGTTTGATCTGTTTTAATATACAGAAGATATTGCTTAAACAAATAGATTAAGTTGGATGAATAATTGTTAATAAGGATTAATAATTGTTGCAAACATCATTATTGCATAATCATATATATATATATATATATATGGAATACATTCTGAGTTTTAAGAAGAGATAAAAAGAGGGAAATAATCATAAATAAGACCTGCATTCAAGGAATGATATGCAGAAATGCATCCGCATTCAGGAAAGCAAATATGAATCAATATATGGAAAACAATCAGAAATCTGGAAAAGGCAGTAGCCCCTAAATATAATAATGGATTGATATCAAGAAGTATGTATGAAGAAGATAATTCAATGAGAGATAAATGATAAATCAATAAGGGAAGTAAGTTATTTATATATATATATTCAACTTACTTCCCTTATTGATTTATCATTTATCTCTCATTGAATTATCGTCTTCATACATACTTCTTGATATCATTCCATTATTATATTTAGGGGCTACTGCCTTTTCCAGATTTCTGATTGTTTTCCATATATTGATTCATATTTGCTTTCCTGAATGCGGATGCATTTCTGCATATCATTCCTTGAATGCAGGTCTTATTTCTGATTATTTCCCTTATTTATCTCTGCTTAAAACTCAGAATGTATTCCTTAAGACCCCCCTCTATCTCCCCTTTTATGTAATCTTTATACTCTTTGAAATTCCCCAAGAGGGGCGACCAAATGGAGATGACCTTCTAAAGAGTGACATCCCTTGCTGATATCTCTTTCATGACAGATGCGATGCCTTTTTTTTCTTTTTGTTAATCCTAACCACCGTTGCCTTTTCTATATGATATGGATCGCTGCCTTAAGTTTCCAGCCTTGATCGCTCCTTTTCATAAATGCAATCACTCTAGTATAATCAATAGTGTTTGCTTAATCGCTGCCCCTTGTAATCTATTTAATTGCTGCACTTATTTCCTTCAATATATATTATCATATTTTATATTATATGTTTCTTATTAGAAATATATTTATTATTATTTTTATATATATGAAATAAGCCCCTTAGTTTTTTCTTGGAAATTTCACAACACAAACCAGCACTACGCCAATGATTAGTGTTAGCTCCAAAATTGAAAACCAATTTAAAATGATCTCAACGCCAAGAATGCACATTCAATCCAAAAGAAGGAGAGGTGTTGTCATATGGTGGAGAAAACTAAACAATAACTGAAATGAAATTACAATTGAATGGAGCTAGGCGGTGAACCAACCATGAAAGATTTTCACACTTCCACTGATTCAGTGGGGGGAAGAGATTACAAAACAAACTAATTCATCTGCTGTGGCGGGCATCCACTCGTGAGTGGGAATTCACCACTTTTCAGTGGGTACAAAAAAGAGATTAACAAGTTCTTTTTCCACACTAGCGGTAAACCATCCAGGGGTTACAAATGTTTGAGTTAAATCACAAAGTAGTTGCGGAAATATAAATGACTAAACAGTACTACTGTTTCAGCCTTACAATGCTAAGTATCTGCAAGTACAAAATGTTTGTTACAATGAATCTGCAATAGCAAATCTGCTCCAAACTTCTGCAATCTTTATACTACATTCCCAATTACAAATTTGAGTAGAAATTCCAAGGAAACATAGCAAGAGAAGGGAATTACCAAGTCTGATTTACAGAACCAGAAAACTAAATGTTCAGACCAGCAAGTAATCTCCACTCATTTGTTCAAATCTCCACCCAAAGAGCTCCTATCTCCTCAAAATCGAATGCACATAGCACTAGAAGCATAATCACCCAAGAAATAGTGCATAACATGGAGAAGTTGAATCTGATATATGTAAAACCAGCAACCAATATGCAGACCAGCAAACTTAAGCATCACCAAAACACAAATAAACCCTCTAGGATATGGCGCCCTTCACCCAAGAGTACATTAATGCAAAAACATTGATTAATGGATGGCACAAGACACCAAAACTAGCACAAGAAGTTGGTATGGCCCTAGGAGAGGGCGACCTCTCTAAAAAATTAGAGACTCCAAAATAAAATCTGCAAATGCACAAGAATGATCGCCAATAGCATAGAAAATGATTGAGCAAATACCCATATGCAAATTAAAATCACTTCAAAAGCTGTAAATGAAAACTTGATTCAGCTTGTCATAAACCAGCAAACACAAAACTGATAAAAATCACCAATTCCTTCACTTTGATGCTCAATATGCACTTCTGAATGAAGCACACTCCCAATAGACCATCTAGGGAACCATAGTTTCAGGCCCGAAGAATGGAGTAAATTTCCTAAGCTTTCCCTTAGCCGGATTCTGGATTTCAAACCAGCAGCATAACTTTACAATATTTTCCAAAGATGAGAATGAATGAGTAAGGCCTCAATAAATAAGCTTCAAATGGCAAATGAAACACTCTGAATTCCAAGAAGTCGAATCACTTCAACTTCCAAAAGGGACGCCACTTCAACCATTCACTTTATTTTGAAATAATAAAATATTATTCCTCTTCCCTTTTTGGCATCCATTTCAAAATGCAACAATAAAGCATTTATTAAATCATTAAATGCTCAACTTGACCCCTTAATGTCCCCTCTTTAAAACAACTTGAAGTCATCAAGCCTAGGCGTGGCGTACAACTTAAAAACATGAAATTGACTAAGTATAAAACTCAGTCCAAGGAGATAACCAAAACCAATGCCAATACTGAAACTGATGGATTGCCAAAAATAACATGATGACCTGAGCTGAACTGTTGATGATGCCACTGCCAAAATTAGACTTCCTAAAAATAGCCTATGCCAAAAATAGTAAGTTCACCTCAAAACCAACAAAAAGCTAAACTGAGCTGGAAGTAAGACTTACTGAAAGTGGAAACCCTACATTTGCACATCTGAGTAGCCTACGGATTTCCGGAAATAGGCTAAATCCAAATGAAGAGCATAGGGCAAAATTGGGGACATTACAATATATTTTAGTATTTATATATTATAATGATTATAATTATAATAATATTTAAATTGTCAATATTTATATTTATTTTGTTATTCATTTTATTTATTCATTTGTACTTCAAAGCTTTATATTTTAGTGTTACAATTTCAGGGGCATGACAAGATGACGGACTTTCCAACTAGCATATTGCACTTTTCAGCTAGATTTGCCATTACATAACTTCCTCGAGTGCAAATTTGAGTATTGGACATAATCTCATGGATATTTCAACAATTTTCACAAACTGAAAAAAAGTTTGCTATATTTCAAAGACTTCAAAAGATTTGATAAAGTTGCAAGTCCTCAGTCCTTGGCTCTTAGCCAAAGAGGTTCAGCCCAAGAAGGCTCGTGCTCCCGTATCGGGTAGGTACAAATTATTTGTGGATGACCTCCATCTAAATAAACTACAAATAAAAAATTAAAAAAAGTCATTTTAGATTTTCAAAAAATAACTCAAGTGGCAAAAGTTATAATTTTTCCAAAGGAGATAGAGATAAGCCTATTGTTAGGACTTAGGCCTTTGTATTTAATTATTTGTTTTAGTATTAGATTACATTAAAATTAGTTTTATTTACTCTTTAGTAGTGGATAGAGATAGGGTTACTTTAAAGTGACGTTCTTATGGAAATATTATATTATTATTTTATCCCATAAAACTGCCCTTGGAGAGCTTATAAATAAGTGCCTTGGGCACATAGATTGGAAGGATGGTGAAGTGTTGAATTACACTGCAAGAATTGTTAGTCAAGTTGTATTTTCGTGAAGATTAATGAATGTTGTTAATGTGAATTTACTAGTGTTTACTTCGACCAATAGTCTATATTCATCCATGTTTCTCCTCCAAATCTATGTCACAGCTGAATGTTGGTCTTTGCTTTAGCCAATGTAGAGTTATCTTCACTTGTGCTTGATAGTTAACCCTTCTTTAAATCTAAAAATCTTGATGATGGTCTTGATTGTTGACAAACTGGCACTTGCATCCAAGGCAAAAATACAGTCAATTTAATATTTATACTTAATGCAAACAACCCAAAAAAAATCTTGTACAGTGTACATACTTGAAATTCTGTTAATTTTAGGCTAAGTTATTGGTACGCCCATATATGGCCTCCGGTACGATATGGGTACGAGAAACGGTATGGAAACTAAGAAAATACGACCAGGATACGTTTTTTTGACTGTGGAAATGACCAGGAAACGATTTCATGACTGTGGGTATTTTTGCTGGCCGAAACAACCAGGAAAAAATCTATATTCAGGAAAGAGGGAAATGGCCTTCAGAGGGCTTGTTTCCAACACTAGATTGCGGATTATCTTTGTTATTTAGTATATTTCTGTCTTGAAAGCAATTATAAAGGTGCTGAGTGCAGAATTTCTGGGAGTAGAAATCTGCAGGAGGGAAAAACTGGAGGTGACCTCCATGTCATTTCCAACATTCTGGAGTTTGTGAGGGAATAGGAGGCAGTGCTGGAGCATGCAGCAGCTCACCCTGTTCACAATTTTCCAGTAGCGGATGACAACTTCCGTGGGCTGGTTTCCATGGCCCCCTTTAGAGAACTAGAAGTCCATTTTTTGCCCTTACCAATGAATGTGCAAAGTCTGCATTTCTTTGTGGTGTATGGAGGTGTGAAGGATGTTGTCTCTTCTTATGACCATTTTTACTATGCAAAGAACTTTCTGCTCTTCTTCTCCACATCAGGATAGTCTGAAAGCAGAAAGTAACCAGGAAGAAAGTAACAATTTCATGAGCATGAGACTAATATTTTAATATTTGACTATGAAAGTGGTGGTGTATTTTTGCTATGTTATTTGACTATTAATATGGTGGTGTATTTTGAATTTAATTACTACTGCAGATATGTATATATTTCTGATTTTTATATGTTTTTGTATTAACGTACTCAAACCCCAAAAAAAATTTGACCGAATCCGCGAACCGGAATCTCGTACCCGTACCCAAACCCAAAAACGAACCGGTAACTTAGATTTTAGGTTTAGTTAGATCTCAAGGAGCTTCCCCTTATAATTTGAAGAACATTTCTATCATATGTGCTACTCCATTTTGTGTTGTTTTAGACAAATTAAAACATTAATATTCCCAATACATCATTAGCTTACACCTTATTAAATCATCAGCCTTTATTTGGCATTGTACCTAATGACAACACTTGGGGCCTTCGACATATGAAATGAACATTACAGTTATCTATTAGGAAATGCACATTTGGATAACTTCTTTAAATACATAGGTTTTCGTAATAATATGCCATACCTAACCCTTAAAATTCATGCCTCAAAAATTTGTCATAGCCGGATCAAAATTTGGCATGTTGATACCATGATATATAAATAAAGCAATTACAAATAAGTGATGCAAGTATTAATAATTTGACAGCTTGGAATAGCAAACTTTATTCTAATTGAACCCAAGCTTCTTGTTGTGGTTTTGGATTTGTTATCTTCTATCTTATTTCTCTGCAAAAGATAGAAACCAAAGATTCATTTTTTTAACTCATTGGGAAAATTTGTTCCCTCAGTAATTTACAGCTCAATTTATTTAATAACCTAATCTTTTAAATATTCTATTATGCAAGCATGTTCTCGAAGCACTAAAGGTCCACAAATAAGCAATTCAAGAACAGACTAGAACCTAGAAAGGTCATTGACATTTTGGAGCATAGAATACATACTGGCTTGAATAAATCAAATCTACCTATCATGTCAGATTTCTGCTGTAGAAATTTATTCTGATTCAGAAAAGTGTTGACAGGAAATCTCAAAAAGATCAAGAAACTTGTAAAAAATGATACTTGTAAGCATTACCCAGCTAATCACCTTTTTGACTATTTTGGTCAGTAGATGATCGCAAATCATTAAGACGCTTTGAAATCTCAGCGGCGTTGTTTTGCCTTGATACTTTCCTTTGTATTTGGTTCTCTGATGCAGATTCTGACTCTAGTTGAAGTTCTTTAATCTGAAAACTAAAATTGAGAGCTTTAAGTCTACCACATTGTTTGTGACTGCAACTGTGTACAGGTTTATATCAAAATTCATAACTAATGCTAAAACTTTAATGACTAGCATCTCTAGTATTCACTTAGAAATAGAAGCAATAACATACACTCTTTTAAACCTATACAATATGACAAACTTATGAATAGTGGTTATAGTTTTCTCACTCTTTTCATAAGATCTGTAGGTTCCATAGCTCGCCGAATTTCTTCACCTGTTGTTACAAACTTTGCATGCTCTAGGATTTTATACCAAAACATTAAAAAGAAATCTAGTCAAGATAGGATGCTCATTAAATGTTACTTTTCCTATTTGAATTAGTCTCAACTGCTATCAAATAATTGTTAGAACAAAAACACATTGTGATGTCTGAAATAAATGCTGATAAAATCCCTACACAGCATCTATTAATCACTTCATATATTGCTTTTTCTTAATCAAATGTAAGGATAACTCAAAGTAAAAAGAACATTTCAATGTCAATGCAATAAATATTCTAAACTTCCTGATTGTTTATTGTACATCAATTTTAGGTACAAATAAGTGCCAATTCAATAGTTCGTTGTCAATGAGACACATATTGTAACTTCCTGGCCTACAACAAAAACTTCAAATCAGGGCTTTCTTCCTAAAATAACCCATGGTTTATTTCTACCAAAGAAGCAGCTAACAAAATTAAACATGTTTTCAACCCTAAACAAGTAGCTATATGAGTAGTCTTCATTCCTTTTATATCAATGATTCTTCATAATCATCAATGAAACAAATTGAAAAAACATCCACACATGCTAATCCAGTGGAAGCACAAAGAAATGCAGTGGATGACAAACAGCTTTCAGGATTCAGTTTGTGGATTTATCAGTTTTCAGGCAGACCATCATAACAGACAGGTGCACAGAATTTCCAATTAATGTTCTAAAAATGTTTAAACTAAAACCAAAGCAATAGAGGTCCCCTTATGCAGAAAACCAATGGAAGTGTGTAGCAGGTAACTGTGGTTGACTGCCCTCATTCACTGTTGTCAGAATACTATCATCATTAGCATACTACCAAAAAAAGGGGGTTTTGAAAAAACAAAAAAACAGACTGAAGTTACCAGTATACAGGGGTACGGACACAGATGCAGCTATTGGTCCTGATATGGCAGTTTTCCAGGGGTCTTCCCATATGATATTACATAGACACATACACATTATAGCAAAAAAGGGGGTTTTGAAAAAGAAAAAATTAACAAACAAAAGTTACAGTATACAGGGGTTTTGATACAGATGCAGCTATCGGTACTGATATGGCAGTTTTCCAGGGACCTTGCCATACAATATTACATAGACACATACATATATGCAGCAAAAAAAATATTTTTCTACAGAATAAAATTGAAAATGATATTAGAAAATTAAGAGAGAAGAATGTTTTATAAACATAAATTTAGAAAAGGACACTTATGATTTTGCTCTTCTACTTCCACCCCCGTCTTAATCTGAGATGCAGGTCAACTTAAAGTTATTAATAAATTATCTCAAAAACTTTGATGTCTCTGGTTTTGAAATGGTTGATGCAGTGCTCATGAACACTTAAAAGATTTTGAAACCACTTTTCTATACATGAAGACAAATTCTTCAAGTGGTTTTCTTAGCCTCCAGAATCTTTTTAAACAATAAGATCATCTGTATGAAAGAGCTGACTGAAAATTTATAGATTGAGATATGTTTTGATTTCCTTTCACTTCAGATTTGGAAAAAAAATTATAACTCTCTGCATTCCACAGTTGAGCAACTGTAGAAATTATCCAACCCACATTAGAAATTCTCAGATATGTAATTAAAGTTTAGTGGGATTAATATTCCTTGACCATTTTTTTCCCATCAAGAAGATGATGTATATCCAAATAGATCTAGCTATGATGTGTTATGAAACTTTTTCCCCAAAGACAAAAGAAAGTTATGAAAGCAATTAAAAGGAGATAGAAAAATAAAGGATAATAGGATCCTTTGGTTTAAATGAAGATTAATGAAGAATATTTAACTCTTCAAAAAAAAAGGAGAAATAATTATATTTATTAAATAATAGTTAAAAGCAACCTTTGTGAAAGGGTGTGATGGTTTGGAAACCACCACTTAAGGCTTATATAAAGCATTTATGTGAGACTTGGAAAGGGGATGAAGAACATTCAAGGAAGAAGAAGGTGGTTTGGTGAGCTATGGGCATTGGAGAAGAGGGCACACAGAGTGTGTCCAATTCGGGGTACAAAGTACACCCAGGATTGTCCTGGCTAGGGCTATTGTGCATGTTGAGTAATTATCATAAAGCATGTTGTATACAGGTTGAGCAATTACTCTGGCATGTTGTATACAGGTTGAGCAATTACCCTGGAGCATGCTGTATACATGTTGAGTAATTACTTTGGAGCATGTTGTATACTTGTTGAGTAATTACACTAGACCATGGTGTGCACTTGTGTTGAGCATTGTTCTGTTGAACCAGCACTTGTGTAGAGCACAATAGTGCACTGTGTTCCGAAAGGAACTATTTCCTCCTAGATTGTTCTAGCAAGAGCCAATACCACTAACATCTTCCTAGGGTGAGAGTGGCTTTTCCAAGTGTTGTTATTTAGATAAGTATTCAAAGCCATTGATATTAGAATATATGGAATATTATGAATTTGATGTTAATCTGATTGAATTATATGGATGTGTTATCCAATTTACTATGTTAATTATTTACTTTAGAATCCTTGTCTAATATTACATATTATAGTTTACATTGCTTATTTTATGTTAGTTATTCACATCATTTTAGTAATATTGCATCTTGTAAATTATCTTAACTCTAATATTTAATCTAATAAATCTATTGCTCATACTTAAACTACTTTAGGAGGAAAAGTGACATTACATTTGGTATCGGAGCCCAATGATCAAGCATTCCTATCTTTACAGTTTTCTTTATGTTTTGAAATTTCATATTAACTGGTCTTTAAAATGCTCCTTGTGTATTTCTAGAATTATATGTTTTTCCCTAGCCTTTGAGTCATAAAACTTGATTCTATAAGATCTAAACTATAAGTTTTAACTTTTGTTTATATGCTAACTTTTGTTTGTCTATTTGTTCATTGGCATTATTGAAAATCCTGTTTATGTAGATGTCTCCATATTCATATTTAAAATCTTGTCTAAAATTGTTATTGCTTTGAGAACTACTTATTTAAAACTAGACTTAACTTAAGACACCAAAATCCTCTTTCATTCTATCTATATATATAATTCATTTAAACATATCTTAATTCTAATTCTAAGCATATCCCTCACTCTCTTGAAATATCTATCCACTTAGTTATGTATATCCTTTCAAACTATTTGAATTCACTTACTATTCACATTCTCTTATATATCTCATATGGTCATTAATGTTATCTTAAACATCCACACATTCTGGTATCCAAAGATTTGTACAAAAAGTATATAGAGTATGGTACCCTCATGAAGAAACATAATTCTAAAAGGTTGAGACCTCTTGTAAGGGGTCGTGTCTCCAAATGTATGACATCCTATTCACGCATTGTCACATGCACTATAAAGAGATAAAGTGTCATTGTCAACTTTTGCCTGTGGTTTTGAAAATTCTATTTCAATTCGAAGGGCATACTTGAAAGTGAGTTGTTCATACACATGCTTTTGCTCATTACTCCGGAGAGCATGATATTTTTGTTTCAAAATATTTGTCGATGTTGCTTTGAACACTCCCATTCTAAAATATGTGGAATATTTGATAAGAGAGAGTAGATTACAGTCATGAGAATATAATAACATAAGAAAATCTAAAGAACTTTGTCCATTATTTTGTGGAAGAATATTCAGGATCAGCAACATAGTCAAGAAATTGGAGATCAGACTGTGATCGTTTCATCAACCAATTACTCATTCCATGAGTAGGAGGCGTTAATATTTTGTAAATCATTAATGAAGTCTTCATGATCTGAACTAGAATTACTAAAAGGATATGCTGAGGCCTTTTATTAACGTATTACTGTAAATTGTAATATTTAATGGTCATCTTAGCTTTTAGTTAGTCAGTAGTTTAAAATTTCAATTAACTTAGTTTGCTTCAATTAGCTTTTAGTAACTTTCAGTTAATTACTTTACGATTGTTTCCTTTTAAAAACATCATCCTACATTGTATTATTTAAGGAGTATTTCTCCCCTTTGTAAATAACGAATATCGAATATCGAATATCGAATATCCATTATCATTTCATGGTATCAAAGCATAGGCTCATTTTTGGCGAGTTTTTTGAGCAATAAAAATTCATGGTTGATTACTTGAAGATTTTTTGGAAATTTTTAGAAGTTTTTTTTTTCGATTTTTTTTTTAAATAAAAATTGAAGGTTTTTTATTGCCTCAAAATTGTTAGGGTTTTCAAAAGAAAATTGGATTTTCTATTGTGAAAAAAATGTGGATTTTGTCGAGGGTTTTTTTACTGTATAAAAAAAAAATTAAAAAATTAAAAACACGGATTTCGTACCATGTAAAAATCGCATATTTTTTTCAAAAGGCGATTTCAAGTTTTTCTTCTCTAGAAAATCAAGGGTTTTTTGACAAAAAATTGCATCCTCAGTCTCCTTAAAATCGCGGATTTATCAGCAAAGGAAATCGCGGCCTGATAAAAGTTGTTGCAGTTGAAAAGTTTTTTGCAACTCGTGCGAATTTCTAGAGATTTGTGGGCGTCCTTTTCTGAGCGCTTTTTTTTCAAATCACAGGTCTACATCTGGCGGGATTTTCTCTTATTTTTTTGCCGAATCTCAGCACCTAGGGTTTCCTTTTGGGTGTTTTTCTTCTACAACTCGTGTCTGTAGAAAAATTGAGGGTTTCTAAAATTTTTATGGTTGCAAAAAATTCATGTACTTGTTTCTAGTGGACCCGATTTTCTGTGCAAGGATTTTTTAAAGAGATTTTTGAAACTGCTCATCAAAATTTTTGAAGGTTTTTTTTGAAAAAATCTTGCTTTTTAGAGGATTATCAAAAAATTGTGGGAGTTGTGCCAGCTGATTGTCTTGGGTTCCATGCTAGCTAAACACAGACTTTTACCTCGTTTTTCGTGCTTTTGGAAAACGAGAGGGATGGCATCTATACAATCTGACCAGGCATCTTACCTCTTACACATTAATGGCCAAACAACCAGCAAATCGTGTCAAATCATCTGCATGGTACATTGATTTTGGAGCCTCTCGGCATTTTACAAACAAGAGAGATTGGTTCATGGAGTATATTGCTTGCTCTGATTCTATCATCTTTGGTGGTGGCAAAGAGTATACAGTTGTCGGCAAGGGCAACGTCCAAATCACATCTAGTGGGAGAAATTTAATATTTCTCAATGTATACTATGTGTCAGGCATGGAGCTCAAGCTACTCTCAATGAGTCAAATTATGCGACACAGTCCGAAGTTGGACATCATTTTCAGTTCACACAAATGTCAAATTGTTGATAAGGAGTCCAAGAAAACTGTGGCAATTAGGCTCGAGGATCATGGTTTGTATCAGGCGGTTGATATTAGAGATCCTCTAGAGCATGCGTTGGTTGTGAAGAGTTCATCTACCAGCACTCTTTGGCATTGGCGGTATGGGCATCTCAACATTGCCTACCTCTCTCAGTTGGTTTGAGAGAATTTGGTAGAAGGCTTACCTGAGATTCAACAGCAGACACATGGTGTTTGTGGAGCTTGCCAAGTAGGGAAGCAACATCGTACTCCATTTTCAGTTGGAAAGTCTTGGAGAGCATCCAAGGTTCTACAACCAGTTCATGCAAATGTTTGTGGACCAATGAATACTGCATCAGTCACTAGTGCCAAGTATTTCCTCTTGTTTGTTGATGATTTTAGCAGGAAAATGTGGGTGTATTTTCTCAAGGCAAAGTCACAAGCATTGAATTTCAGAAGTTTAAAGCATTAGTTGAAAAAGAGTCTGGATGTCAAATCATCACTCTTAGGTCAAATAATGGGGGTGAGTTATGTTCCAACCAGTTCACCGACTTTTGTGCCAAACACAGTATTAAGCATCAGCTTATCACACCTTATACCCCTCAGCAGAATGGTGTTGTCAAGTGGAGGAATCGTACCATCACAGAAATGGCCCGCTGTATGTTGGAGAACAGAAATGTTCCCAAGAAGTTTTGTGCTGAGGCAATGTATACTACAGTATACCTTCTTAACCGGTCTCCCACACAGGTTGTCAAGAAGATGACCCTAGAGGAAGCATGGTCTGGGAGGAAACCACGAATCACTCATCTCAAAGTTTTTGGTTCGACTACGTATGTTTGGATTCTAGATGCCAAGAGGACCAAGCTAGATTCCAAGACCCAGAAGTTGATGCTAACAAGATACAATGACAATCATAAGGCCTATCGGCTAATTGATGTGGCCACTGATCGTTTGACATTCAGCAGGGATGTTGTGTTTGATGAGGAAAGTGGGCCCTTTTTACTCTCTTCTCCTATCAAGAGCCCTGATGATCAGCCTTTGAAGACCAAGGATTTGGGAGCTAAGCTTTCAGTAGCTCTACCTAAAGGGAGGGATTCTGATGATTCTGACATTGTGGAATCTCCTAGGCAAGATTCTGTAACAGTAGATTTTCCTCAGGATAACTTGGATCAACATCCAGATGGTATTATTCCAAGCCGCCCAAGTCATGATGATGCTCATCTTGATTTGGAAGAAGATGCATCTCCTCCTCGCCCTAAGTGGTGGGCGAAGCTCATTGGTGATGTTCATGATGATGAGCTTATTGACGGAAGATCGTCTAGAGGCAAGAGCAAAAAGTGTTAGTTTTATGATCAGAATTCAAATAAGCAAATAAAGAACAATTTCAAACAATTTGACACAGCATATACCCTGGGAAAACCCTCCAACTTGAGGGAGAAAAACTCACAACAATATATCACTTATATATTGAATAATGAACAGCAATTCGCTTTACAATGAGGCCAATCACAAGGCCGAATTAACAGCACCACACTTGATGCAATCTCAATATCGAACTCCTTGAATAATGATATCGCTCTCCTTGAAGAGTAATATCAATCTTCAATGTCAAACTCTTGATGTAGATAAATTTGCACTTTTACTTGAAATGAATGGAATGGATGATCAAAGGAATGAACTACGCCTCTATTATATACAATTTGATGAGGTGGTCTTCAACAAACGCGTCCCTTCATAGATACAAAGTCGGCCTCAAATGAAGGGGTGTGACTTATACAAAAGATGGCGAACTCTTAGATGAAGTGGGCCTCATAATATAAATTACAAATAAATGAAATCACCTCCAATAAATAAATAGTCGTTGGCTATATTTAATTTATTGCTTATTAATAAATCGCCGCTAGAAGTATGAGGTCCGCGGCTATAACATCAACACTCCCTCTTAGCTAGGGAGGAATACTTTCAGATATCCAAGTCATGGAGTCTCTCAACATGACACCCACATTGGCTACACCCATTTGTGGAAAAGAGCTCATCACAGAGTCACTCAACATGATGTCCACCATGGCTACCCCCATGTGTGGAAAGGAACATGTGTACAAGTGCCCATCACGGAGTCACTCAACATGATGTCGTCATGGAGTCTCTCAACATGACGTCCACCATGGCTATTCCCAGAGGGTGGATAAACACAAGTACAAGGGAATCATCACAGAGTCTCTCAACGTGATGTTGTCATGGAGTCTCTCAACATGACATCCACCATGGCTACTCCCAGAGGGTGGAAACAAGGGCTTTCACCTCAAATTTCTCCATCACAGAGAAAGATGCATTAACAAGGGCTTTCACCTCAAATTTCTTGTAACAAAGAAAGATGCATTATAGCAAATCACAGAAGATCACTGATGTTGAGTCTCCCTCTCAGCTAGGGCTTCATTCTCCACAACTCCAAGCTTGTCTCGAAAGTGCACAAACTAGCTGGAGAGAGGCTTGGTGAGAATATCAGCCGTCTGATCATCAGTGCAAATATATCTCAATTAAATAGTTTTCCTCAATACCATATCTCTGATGTATGGTATTTGATCTCAACATGTTTTTTTCTATCATGAAACACTGGATTGACAGATAGCTTCACACAGCTTTGATTGTCACAATGAATAACAGTCGGCTCCAATGATTGTCCAAAAAATCCTGCAATTAGCTTTCGAAGCCACACTACTTCTCGAGTTGCTACACATGGTGCAATATACTCGGCCCCTGCAGTGCTTAGTGCCACTGAAGACTGCTTCTTGCTACACCAAGAAATCATCGCAGACCCCAAGCTAAAGCAACATCCAAAGGTGCTCTTCCGATCAGCTACACTCCCTGCCCAATCAGAATCAAAATATCCTTGCAGCTTTAGGTCTACACTGCAAGTATATTTCAAGCCATATCCAACTGTTCCACGCAAGTATCTCAAGATATGCTTAGCTGCAACTAGATGAATTTGCCTTGGTTCACACATGAACTGACTAAGTGCGCTCACTGCATAGCAAATATCTGATCTAGTATTGACTAAATACATCAACGATCCAATCAACTGCCTGTACATAGTGGGATCCACCAGATCTGAACTAGCTACAGACTCACTTAACTTCTTCAAATTGGTTTCCATCGGTGTAGACATGGATTTGTAATCCATCATCCCAAATCTCTTCAAGATATCTATAGTATATTTCCCTTGACTCAGAATGATCTCATTGGGTCTCTGCCACACTTCCAATCCTAGGAAGTAATGCATATATCCTAGATCCTTCATCTCGAATTTAGAAGCTAACTCCTTGCATTTGATAATGAGATATTCTGCTCCAATAAGAAATAGATCATCAACATAAAGAACCAAGATTAATGCCTCACCATCAACTATCTTGAAGTAAAGATTTAAATCAACATCATTCTTGGAGAAGCCCAAGCTCATCAAGTATCAATCAATCCTCTCATACCAAGCACGAGGAGCCTAATTAAGGCCATACAAAGCCTTCTTCAATTTACAAACATGAGAATCCTTCCCATGAATCACAAAGCCATCAGGTTGCTCAATGTATACTTCTTCTTCAATTACACCATTAAGGAATGTTGTCTTCACATCCATCTGATGTAACTTCCATCCCTTAGCTACTGCAATAGCAATAATAGTCTTGATGGATGTATAACGAGCAACCAGAGCAAAGGTTTCTTCATAATCTATTCTCTCTTTCTGAGAGAATCTTCTAGCCACAAATCTAGCTTTGTACTTCTCAATGCTTCCATCAGCCGCATGCTTGATCTTGAAAAGCCATTTAGAAGATACAACTGATTTCCCTTCAGGTTTCGGAACAATATCCCAAACATCATTCTTGATAATGGATTGATATTCTTCAGCATCTCTCCATACTTGCTGACTTGATGCTTCCTGAACACTGGAAGGCTCAGATTCAATGATATGACTCATTAATGCAACATAGCCTGGAAACTTCTATGGTCTTTTGCTTTCTCTGAATGTGCATCTAGGAGCTACAAACTTTTTTTCCTCCTACATAGTTTGCCTAGCCCATAGAGGTCTCTTTTGACCTATGACAATATCTCTAGGCCCATCAGTTGGTTCCAAAGGCTCAACTGGATCACCATCCTCTTCTGGTTTAGTAGACTCCCTCTGAATCTCAAGAGTATGATCAACGTCCATGTCCTGAGGAGTCTCCTGGTCTTCATTATCTATCTCCATGCATGAACCTTTAGATCTTTTGAATGCAACATCTTCTTCAAAAGTGACATCTCTGCTAATCTCTATATGTTTCTATCCTAGAATGTAAATCCTATAGGCTTTTGAGGATTCATTGTAGCCCACAAATATTCCTTTCTTGCCAAATGGTTCTAACTTAGTTCTCTTATCTTTAGGCACATGAATATAAATAGGACAACCAAAGATTCTCAAGTGACTAACCTCGGGCTTCACACCTGTGAAGGCTTCTTCTGGAGTCATATTCTCCAAAATACGATGAGGGCACCAATTCTGAACATACATTGCAGTTCTAGATGCTTCTGCCCAAAGGAAGGTTTGCAAGTCTTGATCATGGATCATAGCTTTAGCTGCCTCAACTATGGATCTATTCTTCCTTTCTGCAACTCAGTTTTGTTGTGGATTGTAAGGAATACAAAACTCCCTCTTAATCCCTACCTCGATACAAAAGTTACAGAAGCCTCCAGAGATGTATTCTCCTCCGTTATCAGATCTTAGAACTTTGATCCTCTTTCCGGACAAATTCTCTACTTGAGCCTTAAATTCTTTGAATTTCTCAAGTACTTCATCAGATTCCTTAGTCTTTAAGAAATAAATCCAAGTCTTTCTAGAGTAGTCATCAATGAAAATTACATAATACCAAAAACCACTCAAAGATGCAACAGACATTGGACCACACAAATCAGAATGAACAAGATCTAGAATACATTTTGATCTACTTTCACTACTATGAAAAGGACCTTTAGTATTCTTACCCAATGCGCATCCTCTGCAAGTACCATCATGCTCTTGACTGAGTTTCGGAAGGCCAGAAACCATCTTCTCCATGGATGGAAGAGCTCTGAAATGGAGATGAGCAAGTCTTCTATGCCAAAGCTCGCTTGAACTAGTGGAATCATGCAACAATGCCTGCATTGGACGAATGGAAAGTCTATAAAGACTCTCTTGCCGAACACCAATCACATGGGTTGTCTTGATGCTAGAGTTCTTTGGCCAAGCAAGAACTTTTCCCTCAAAAAATGCAACTTGATATCCTTTTTCTTGCAAGGCTGAAATTGATACAAGGTTCCTCTTGATACCTAGTACAAACAAGACATCACTCAAGTGAAGAGGGATGTCGGAATCTAGGTGATGAGAGGTGGCTCCAACACCTTTCACTGAATAGCACGCATCATCTCCAATTATTACTTGAATGTCGGTTTCTCTCTCCACCAAATCTGAAAGATGCTCTCTATACCCTGTAATGTGCCGAGAAGCTCCACTATCAATCAACCAAGTGCTACTATCAGTAGGAACATTGCTTGATAGTGCAAAGATAAATAGAAATCCACTTAAGTTATCTCTTGATTCCTTCTGAGGAGAGATATCATCCACATCCACAGTAGAAGCATGCTGCTTTGGTCTTGTTCCACAATCTCTTGCATAGTGACCATACTTGTCACATCTGAAGCATTGGATATGGGAGATATCCTTCTTCTTCTTTGATTCAGGAGCACCATCCTATTTCCTGTCTCTATTGTTAATTTTATGATCAGATGTAAAGCACAGAAATTTAATTCAAAATCAGACAATAACACAGCATATACCCTAGGAAAACCATCCACTTGAGGGAGAAAAACCCAGCAACAATATATCACTTATATATTGAATGTCACAAAGAATATCTCCTTTACAAAGGGCCGATAAGAAGGCCAATTAGAAGCACCACAATCAGATGCAAACACAGTAACAAGGTGATGCAATCTGTTGATAATAAACTCAGCCTTCTACAGAATCTCGAACTGCTCTTGATGACAAACTCGCACTTATATGAATCGAACTTGTGATGAATATGGAATGAATGAATGTCAATCAATTAAATGCCATCGAACATATATACAAGATGAAGAGGAGGACGTGACCCTGCAAGGCATCATGTCGGCCTTCATAGAAGAATGTGTCCCTTCATTAAATCGCGTCCACAATATTCAAGAGGTCGGCCTCACCAAGGATTGCGTCTCTTCATAAATTCGAGCCTCTTTAATAATTAATTATCTTTTAATATAAAAGACGTGCCTCTTCATAATAAATCGCTATCTCTATAAATTAAATAGCCAACGGCTATCATTTATTTTATTCAACAGTGTAAAGGAGATCGGGTTGGAAGAGACACCTGACACTGCACAATAACATCAACACTCCCTCTTAGCTAGGGAGAATACTTCCAGCTACATAAGACATATCACCTCATCGTGATGTCGACCACAATGGCTACTCCTATATGTGGAAAGGAGAAATATCACCTCATCGTCATATCAACCATCATGGCTACTCCCATTGATGGTAAATGTGTACAAGTGCTCATCACTTAACGTGATGTCGTCACCTCATCGTGACATTCACCATGGCTACTCCCAAAGGGTGAAAACACAAGTACAAGAAAATCATCACGGACTCTCTCACGTGATGCTATCATGGAGTCACACACATGACATCCACCATGGCTACTCCCAGAGGGTGGAAACAAGGGCTTTCACCTCAAATCTCTCTCAAAGAGAAATGCATTAAAGAAGATCACTGATACTGAGACTCGTTCTTAGCTAGGGCTTCATTCTCCACCATACCAAGCTTGTCTCGAAAGTACACAAACTTTATCCTGGAGAGAGGCTTGGTGAGAATGTCTGTCGTCTACTCATTAGTGCTGATATACTTCAACTGGATCGCTTTCCTCAATACCATATCTCTAATATAGTGGTATTTGATCTCAACATGTTTAGTTATCTAATGAAACACAGGATTAACAGAAAGCTTCACACAGCTTTGATTATCAAAATGAATGACAGTTGGCTCCATTGATTGTCCAAACAATCTTGCAAGGAGCTTTCGAAGCCACACTACTTCTTGAGCTGCCACACAAGCTGCAATATACTCGGCCTCTGTTGTACTCAGTGCCATTCAAGACTACTTCTTGCTACACCAAGATATCATCGCAAACCCCAAACTGAAGCAACATCCAGAGGTGCTCTTCCGATCAATAACACACCTTGCCCAATTAGAATTAGTATATCCATGCAGCTTCAAGTCCACACTTGAAGAATATCTCAAGCCATATCCAACTATGCCCCACAAGTATCTCAGGATATGCTTTGCTGCAACTAGATGAATTTGCCTTGGTTCACACATGAATTGACTAAGTGCACTCACTGCATAGCAAATATCTGGTCTAGTATTGACTAGATACATCAACGATCCAATCAACTGCATGTACATCGTGGAATCCACCAGATCTGAACTAGATGCAGCTTCTTTCAACTTATGCAAGTTGGTCTCCATAGGTGTAGACATGGATTTGCAATCCATCATACCAAATCTCTTCAGAATGTTAATAGTATACTTCCCTTGACTTAGAATCATCTCATCTGGCTTCTGCCATTCTTCTAAGCCAAGGAAGTAATGCATGAGACCAAGATCCTTCATTTCCAATTCAGAAGCTAACTCCTTGCATTTGATAATGAGGTGATCTTCTCCAGCAATAATCAAATCATCAACATACAGAACCAAGATCAATGCTTCGCCATCAATTACCTTAAAGTAGAGGTTTGAATCAACATCATTCTTGGAGAAGCCCAAGCTTGACAGGTAACAATCAATTCTTTTGTACCAAGCACGAGGAGCCTGCTTAAGGCCATACAAAGCCTTCTTCAACCTGCAAACATGAGACTCCTTCCCATGCACCTCAAAACCATCAGGTTGCTCAATGTATACCTCTTCCTCAATTACACCATTCAAAAATGTTGTCTTCACGTCCATCTGGTGAATCTTCCATCCTCTAGATGTTGCAATAGCAATGATGGTCCTGACTGAAGTATAACGAGCAACTGGAGCAAAGGTCTCCTCATAGTCAACTCCATCTTTCTGTGAGAATCCTCTAGGCACGAACCTAGCCTTGTACTTCTCAATGCTCCCATCAGTCGCATGCTTGATCTTGACGAGCCACTTAGAAGATACCACAGATTTGCCTTTAGGTCTAGGTACGATGTCCCAAACATCATTCTTGAGAATGGATTGATGCTCCTCTGCCATAGCATCTCTCCAAACCTGCAAACTAGAAGCTTCCTCAACACTGGAAGGCTCGGATTCAATGATTTGACTCATCAATGCAACATAGCTGGAAAACTTATGAGGTCTCTTACTTTCTCTGAATGTTCCTCTTGGGGCTGCAAACCTCTCTGCCTCCTGAATTGTTTGCCTGGCCCAAAGAGGTCTTTTTCTGCCAATCACAATATCTGTAGGCCCATCAGTAGGTTCCAAGGGCTCAACTGGATCATCATCTTCTTTAGGTTCAACAGCCTCCCTTTGAATCTCAGGAGTATGGTCAACTTCCATAACCTGAGGAGACTCTTGATCTTCAATGTCTATCTCCATGTGGTTGCCCTTGGATCTCCTGAATGCAACATCCTCTTCAAATGTGACATCCCTACTGATCTCAATCAACTTCTGGCCTGGAATGTAGATTTTGTAGGCTTTTGATGTCTCACTATAGCCCACAAATATTCCCTTCTTTCTGGAAGGTTCCAACTTTGTCCTTTTATCTTTCGGTACATGAACATACTAGACATCCAAAGATCCTCAAATGACTTACTTCTGGCTTCACCCCTGTGAATGCTTCTTCAGGAGTCATGTTCTCCAAAATGCGGTGAGGGCTCCTATTCTAAACATAAATGGCTGTCCTAGATGCTTCAGCCCAAAGGAAGGTTTCCAGATCTTGGTCATGAATCATGGCTTTGGTTGCTTCCACAATAGATTTGTTCTTCCTTTCAGCAACACCGTTCTGTTGAGGATTATAAGGGACACAGAACTCCCTCTTAATCCCTACTTCAATGCAAAAGTTACGGAAGCTGCCGGAAATGTACTCTCCTCCAATATCGGATCTCAGAACTTTGATCCTCTTCCCAGACAAGTTCTCTACCTAAGTTTTGAATTCTTTGAACCTCTCTAATACCTCCTCAGATTCTTTACATTTCAAGAAATAAATCCAAGTCTTTCTAGAGTAGTCATCAATAAAAATAATGTAATACAAGAAACCACTCAAAGAAGCAACAGACATTGGACCACATAAATCAGAATGAATAAGATCTAGAATACATTTAGATCTACTTTCACTACTATGAAATGGACCTTTACTATTCTTACCCAATGTGCAGCCTCTGCAAGCACCTTCATGCTCCTGGTTGAGTTTTGGAAGGCCAGTGACCATCTTCTCCATGGTAGGTAGTGCTCGAAAGTGAAGGTGAGCCAATCTTCTATGCCATAGTTCACACGAACTTGATGAATCATGCACCAAAGCCTGAAGCGGACGGGTGCAAAGTCTGTAGAGGCTCTCATGTCAAACTCCAATCACCCAAGCAGTCTTGATGTTTGAGTTCTTCATCCATGCAAGAACTTTGCCTTCTGAAAATGCAACTTGGTATCCCTTGTCCTCCAAGGCTAAAATAGAGACAAGGTTTCGCTTGATGCCCAGAACAAATACAACATCACTCAGCTACAAGGAAATACCGAAATCCAAGTGAAGAGAGGAGGTCCCAACTCCTTTCACAGAATAGCTAGCATCATCTCCAATAATGACTTGTTCACTAGAATCTCTCTCCACCAAATTAGTTAGATGCTCTCTAAATCCGGTAATGTGGCAAGAGGCACCACTATCAATTAGCCAAGTATTGTTGTCGATCGGCACACTGCTTGAAAGAGCTTAATAGAATAGGAAACCACCTGAATCTTTCTGCGGAGAGATTTCATCAACATCAGCAATGGAAGCATGTTGCTTAGGCCTAGTTGGACAATTCTTTGCATAGTGACCATACTTGTCACATCTAAAACATTGGACTCGGGAGAGGTCCTTCTTCTTCTTGAATGCAGGGGCACCATCAGCTCCTTTATCCCTATTCCTCTTGAAATATCCTTTCTTTCCATCTTTCCCTTTCTTCTTCGAGGATTGGGTGGCAAGAACATGAATGTCTTCATTAGTAGAGCTTTGACCAATACCTCTCGCAGCCAACCTAGACTCTTCTTGAATACAATCCGCCCTCAAACGATCAAACTTGGGAAGTTTCGACCTTGAGCTGATTCCTTGAATGTAAGACTCCCAAGATGAAGGAAGACCATTAAGAGCCAGCATGGTCAAATCCTTTTCATCAACAATATGACCAATAGTAGAGAGCTGATCTTTCAACTCGGAAATCTTCATGAAGTAAGTGATGACGGATTCTCCTTTCATAATCTTGACATGATGAAGTTGTTGGCTTAATGCAAGAGCACGACTTGTGTTGTTGATCTCATACATCTCCTCCAAAGTCTTAAGCATCTCTCTTGCCGTCTTCAACTTGGAGATAATTGGTACGATATGGTCTTTCACGAAATCGACCAACATCTTTTTTGCCTTAGTATCTTTCTTCTTCCATTGAACCTTCTCTTCCTCATCAGTAGGCCCAGGGACTTTGCTCTCCACGAACTCAGCTAATTCATTTTCTTCCAAGGTGAGCATAACTTTGAAACTCCAAGATGTGAAATTTGTTGCTCCCTCAAGTCTGTCCTCAATCTTGAGTCTGTTCACCATCTTGATGAATAGATAGATGTGATCAAAGATGAGAAAGAGAATAAAGAGTATCGCTGCTTGACTAAATCTGATCAAGATCTTCCTTATACCCGCTCTGATACCATGTTAATTTTATGATCAGATGTAAAGCACAGAAATTTAATTCAAAATCAGACAATAACACAGCATATACCCTGGGAAAACCATCCACTTGAGGGAGAAAAACCCAGCAACAATATATCACTTATTTATTGAATGTCACAAAGAATATCTCCTTTACAAAGGGCCGATAAGAAGGCCAATTAGAAGCACCACAATCAGATGCAAACACAGTAACAAGGTGATGCAATCTGCTGATAATAAACTCAGCCTTCTACAGAATCTCGAACTGCTCTTGATGACAAACTCGCACTTATATGAATCGAACTTGTGATGAATATGGAATGAATGAATGTCAATTAATGAAATGCCATCGAACATATATACAAGATGAAGAGGAGGACGTGACCCTTCAAGGCATCATGTCGGCCTTCATAGAAGAATGTGTCCCTTCATTAAATCGCGTCCACAATATTCAAGAGGTCGGCCTCACCAAGAATTGCGTCTCTTCATGAATTCGAGCCTCTTTAATAATTAATTATCTTTTAATATAAAAGACGTGCCTCTTCATAATAAATCGCTATCTCTATAAATTAAATAGCCAACGGCTATCATTTATTTTATTCAACAGTGTAAAGGAGATCGGGCTGGAAGAGACACCCAACGCTGCACAATAACATCAACATCTATTCCTCTTGAAGTTACCTTTTCTCCCTTCTCTTCCTTTCCTCTTTGATGTTTGAGCAACAAGTACATGATTGTCTTCATTGTGAGAACTTCGACCATTACCTCTTGCTGCCAATCTTGATTCCTCTTGAATGCAACCTGCTCTAAGGCGATCAAATTTAGTTAGCTTAGATCTTCCACTAATACCTTGGATAAAAGGCTCCCAAGATTGAGGAAGACCGTTAAGAGCCAACATGACTAAGTCTTTATCATCAACCATATTACCAATGGCACAAAGTTGATCTCTCAACTCAGTGATCTTCATGAAGAAGGAGATAACTAAATCTGCTTTCGCCATCTTGATGTGATGAAGTTGTTGACTCAATGCAAGAGCTTTGCTGGTGTTATTGATCTCATATAATCCCTCCAAAGTCTTGAACATCTCTCTAGTTGTCTTCAACTTGGAGATAATAGGCACAAGGTGATCCTTCACAGAATCAATCAATATTTTCTTGGCCTTTGTGCCATTCTTCCTCCATTGTGTCTTTTCAATCTCATCGGATGTTTCAGGTACCTCACTCTCCACGAACTCGAGAATATCATTTTCTTCCAATGCAATAAGAACTCTAAACTTCCAAGAGGTGAAGTTAGAGGCACCATCGAGTCTATCTTCAACCTTGAGACCGTTCACCATTTTTCATAGTTAAGATAGACACACAAAGATGAGAATAATGGAGAAAGATAATGCTGCTTATACAAATCTGATCACGATCTTTAAACCCGCTCTAATACCATGTTCGTTTTATGATCAAAATTCAAATAAGCAGATAAAGAACAATTTCAAACAATTTGACACAGCATATACCCTGGGAAAACCCTCCTGTTGATGATTATGGCAGCATCGGTCATAACTTCCAGATCAGATCGCACAAAGTAAACAATTAAATCGTAGCCTATTGGCTATTTAATTGTTAAGTTCGATATTCTTGATTGGCCACGTCTTTTATTAAATGTTGATTAAACATTGATTAATACTTATTAAATGAAGAGGTACGATTTTTATTGAGGCCGACCTCTTGCTCCATTGGGTGCGACTCCTCTTACTTGGCGCGATTTTCTATGAAGAGACATATCTTATTACTTGGTCGAGGCCGACTTGATCACACTTGAAGAGGCACGTCTTCTCTCCTTGCTTGTATTTATATTCGATGGTTCTCTCATTGTTGATCATCATTACACACATTACATTCATATCAAGTGCGAGTTGGTGAGAAGTTATTCAAGTGTAGATCGATACATTGATAGAAGGCTGAGTATTATCACTGAGATTTACATCTTTGTATTGCTGTGATTGCATCAGTCTGTGATGCATATTATTAGGCCTCATTATCAGCCCTCATTGTAAAGGAGTTTCTTTTGAGATTCAATATATAAGTGATATATTGTTGCTGGGTTTTTCTCCCTCAAGAGGAGGGTTTTCCCAGGGTATCTGCTGTTTTTTTTTTAGACTGCAGGAATCGGGTAGCACAACCCCATATAAACTATAGTGCGCCTGGTAAACTTTTTAACGTGACCGGCGGCGCTGGTGCGACACGCCCTCCGGTACCACGGGGGTGGGGGAGACTAGACCTCGTGACCAACCTCCTGCAACAAGAAAGATTTAGCCAACCGAGCTAGGGCCCCAATCCCAGGGTATCTGCTGTGTTATTGTGTCTGATTTGAATTAATTTTTTTGTGCATTTAATCTTATCACTAAATTTAACACCTCCAACTTGAGGGAGAAAAACCCAGCAACAATATATCACTTATATATTGAATAATTAACAGCAATTCGCTTTACAATGAGGCCAATCACAAGGCCGAATTAACAGCACCACACTTCATGCAATCTCAATATCAAACTCCTTGAATAATGATATCGCTCTCCTTAAAGAATAATATCAATCTTCAATATCGAACTCTTGTTGTAGATAAATTCACACTTTTATTTGAAATGAATGGAATAGATGATCAAAGGAATGAACTACACCTCTATTATATACAATTCAATGAGGTGGTCTTCAACAAACGCGTCCCTTCATAGATACAAAGTTGGCCTCAAATGAAGGGGTGTGACTTATACAAAAGATGGCGAACTCTTAGATGAAGTCGGCCTCATAATATAAATTACAAATAAATGAAATCGCCTCCAATAAATAAATAGCCGTTGGCTATATTTAATTTATTGCTTATTAATAAATCGCCGCTGGAAGTATGAGGCCCGCGGCTATAACATCAACAAAAAGAACACAGTAAACTTTGCTCTTATGGTCAACATTCAAAGTATTTATGGGCCCCAAGATTATTCGAAAGGAAAGGGTAAACCTGAATGGGAAAAGGCTATGGATTATGAGCATCATAGTCTTTTGAAGAACAACACATGGGTTCTATCAGATCTTCCACCAAGGAAGAAACCCATTGGCTGCAAATGGGTTTACAAGGTGAAATACAAAGCTGATGGAACACTGGATAAATACAAGGCTCGGTTGGTGGCTAGGGGGTTCTCGCAAAGAGAAGGTATTGGTTATGAGGAAACCTTTGCTCCCACAACAAAGATGAGCACCATCCGACTTGTCCTAGCCATGGCAGCACAATTTGGCCGGAAGGTCCCCCAGATGGACGTGAAGAGTGCCAACCTCAATGGAGATTTGGAGGAAGAGGTCTACATGATGTAGCATCCTGGTTTCATGGTTGCAGGCAAAGCGCACAAGGTATACAAATTGTTGAAGGCTCTTTATGGCCTAAAGCAAGCACCCAGGGCATGGTACCTGAAGTTTGACAAGTATTTGGTTGCACAAGGGTTTCAGAGGAGTCCCTCAAATGCAAATTTGTATGTCAAGAACACTGGAAATGATATCATCCTTCTTGTTATCTATGTGGATGATATCATCATTATTGGCAGTAGGTTACATTTGATTGAACAGATCAAGTCGAATTTGTGTCAGGCATTTGAGATGACAAACTTGGGTCTCCTACACTATTGTCTGGGTGTAGAAGTTTGGCAGACAGGTGGCAATATCTTCATTTCTTAGTCAAAGTATGCCAAGAGTTTGCTGGAGAAATTCAGGATGGAAGATTGCAAAATCTCATCCACTCCTATGGAGAAGGGGTTGAAACTTTCAGCCAAATCAGACTCTCCAGTGGTGAATGAGTCTGCGTTCAAGCAACTAGTGGGCAGCCTCATCTATCTTACTACCACTAGGCCTGATCTCAATTTTGTTGTGAGCTACATTTCTTGTTTCACGACTGCCTCTAAGGCAGAACACTAGGTTGCAGCAAAGCAAGTGTTGAGATATGTGAAAGGGACACCTGGCTTTGGCATTCTGTACAACAGATGCAAAGATCCTAGGCTGGTTGGTTTTACAAATTTAGATTGGGCAAGTTTAGTTGATGACAGGAAGTCCACTTCTGGGTACGTTTTCAATCTTGGTATGGGTGCAGCCACATTCACAAGCAAGAAGCGGCAGGCAATCGCTCTTTCCTCGACAGAAGTAGAGTATTAGGGAACAATTAAGGCAACATGTGAGGCAATATAGCTTTGAAGGATGTTTGCTGACATGCAAATGTCTCAAGCAGGGCCTTGACCCCTATTATGTGACAATCAAGGGGTGCTAAAGCTTGTCGAGAATCCAGTCTTCCACGAGCGAACCAAGCATGTTGAGCTTTATTGTCATTTCATCCGCCAGCTTGTTGAAGATGGATTTGTGATGTTGCAGTATATTCCAACTGAGGATCCGACTACGGACATTCTCACCAAGTCTCTCAATCCGGATAAATTTGTAAAATTTTGGGATAAGCTTGGTGTAGTTAGTAGGATGACCATTAAGGGAGGGTATTAAAGTATTATTGTAATATTTAATGGTCATCTTAGCTTTTAGTTATTCAATAGTTTACTTTCAATTAACTTAGTGTGCTTCAGTTAGCTTTTAGTAACTTTCAATTAATTACTTTAGTTAACGATTGTTTCTTTTTAGAAACATTGTCGTGTATTGTATTATTTAAGGAGTATTCCTCTACTTTGTAAATAATGAATATCGAATATCAATTATCATTTCACCTTTCACTACTCTCACCTATGATCATTCATAGCATAGTTGAAACCCACTGCGACCATCTCTGTGATTATTTATAGCATGGTTGAAACCATGTGCAACATACTTTCATTAGTTGTCATTGCTTTTGTCTTCTTTGGTACTAGCACCATGTTTCATGTATGCTCTATTAAAAGATTATATAAGCATTAGGATAGTCTTTCTTTTCTATCTATCTCATTAGAATGATGTATAAACTAGTAAGGAAAAAATAGAAGTAGAAATAAACAGCAAGGGCAACATGGTTGGCATCATTTTGATCTTATGTTTCATTAGTAAATTTGTACTTTTAGTATCATGGGTTTAATTGACCATTAATTATATTAATATACATCATAGTTTGCCTCAAGGATCTTAGTTTCTCATAACATGTTCATTTCAATTAAATTTGGATATATACACAGCATTTTCCCTTCTGTTAAACAACACTTTCACTTTGGTTAAAATTGCATATTAGCATAGATATGTGAAACATACACAATTGATGTAAAGTTGTAATGGAGAGATAGAATGATTGTTGGTAAATGTTACATCTCGTTTTTCTTGCATAAACTTAATTAATAAATAATTTGAACTGATTGAGAATACTGTTTGAACATGTTATGATTGTGGATAAATGTGTTTTACATTAGATGTTATTTTTAAATGCTTGAAATTTAAATTTGAAATTGATGGTTAATTTATGGGTTTAATTTCTTGTATGTGCTTTGGCTATGGTTTTCAAGGACTAACCTATTGATGTGTGACTAAGTGCAGGTACATGTTGAAGGCAAGAACATGGTTGAGATAGGGGTATCCTAACTGCTTGATAAATGAATAGTAGGATGGAATACCAAGGCTCACACATTCACGTAATCGCATTCTTTTTGCATTGTGTGAAATGACTTCACTGTGTTATTTTGGTTACGTCGTTGCATTTTTGTGCTACGACTTGAATTAATATTTATCCATTATGGTTATTAGGTTAGTAAAAATAGAATTAATTGAAGAAATTAAACTATGCCATATGATTATTATGTTTTCAAAAATTAAATTGATTTAATGACAAAATAAAAGATTCTATCTTAATAAATTGCATAATTTATATTTATATATATTAATAATAATATATATTATTTATATATACATATATATATCTATATATATATATATTGGAGGATAAGTACTCTATGCCTAGATGAAGTAAACTAAGTAACCTTTCAATAGTTTCATCATCCCAAGATCACTAGTTAGACTCTCTTGTATCAAAGGGTGAACCCCCACGTTGCAGGTCAACTATAATGCAGAGATTTGAATCATTTAGAAATCTAATTGCCAACACTATGAATCAATATTTTGAAGAAGATGAGGAGCATATAGAAATCCATAGTTTGTCAAGGCATTGTATGATTTTATGGTAGGTGGTGATGATTGAGCTGCCATGACATAGGAAAGAGGACGATTTAGTCCAAAGTGCCTTCTAGAGATAACTATGCAAGATCGTTTTTGTTTTGTTGGCAGTTTGTTTCTTGTCTTTTTCTTCCATTATTATTGGCACATTGAAGCATATAAAATAGAAAAAAAACTTTGTAAGTTGGAACAACAATTCATATCCCAAAGTGCAGATAAGAAAATGGGAAAAAGGTTGAAATCCAAGAGGCAACCTTGTGTCTCTTCAATTTTTGTCATTTTGTAATTATAATTCAAAGGGAAAATTCTTCATCTTCTCATTCAACTATATATATATAGCTTGTTTTTAAATATAAATAGCTTTTTTTTAATTGTCACTTCATGTTTATATGTTGGTTTTTCACAATCAAGGTCAAACATCTTATTAGAGAAGATAATATATTACATAACTATTTGAAATATGACTAATGGGATGTGCTCTGCAAGTGGTGCTCGGCGTCCGTGACACGCTAGGGTTTCACCGGCGTTCGTCTCACAAGGCATGGGGAGGCGCCCCCTCCCTCGCGTAGGTTTGTGTGGTGGTAAGCACTCCCCTATGCCCTTGCTTTCTGTCATTTTCTGCTTTCCCGTGTGTCGTGGTGCTCCTTCAGTGGTTTTCTTTACTTGTTCGTGGTGTGTTTTCCCATTTGTGTGCCGAGACCCTTTGGCTCTGGGCATAATCCTTCTGGCAAGGTTTATTCTTTATGGAGGGGGGTTCGGAACCCCTCGACATCAATGACCCTGGTTCTCTGCAAAATGGTGGTGTGAAATCGTTCAAAGAAGCACTTGTAGACCCATGCTTCTCAACGATTGCAGGTTCGAAGTTTTCGGTGGGAGAGGGTTGCAAGGTGGGCCGCGGGGAAGGTAAGCACTCCTCCGAAAACCCTAATGACCTCTTCTTGCATCCAAACATGGAAATGAAAGAAACAATTGCTAATGAGAGAAACCGTTTAAAGAACACTGCAATTTTCTTAGCGGTTGTAGATGTGAATAGATTTCCTGCAAGGAGATACATAGATACTTGGTTTATTAATGTTTGGCAGAAGAAATTCAATATTCAGGTTTCTTACTGTAGATTATTACAAAAAGGTCTTTTTGTGGTTTTCTTTAAAAGTAATGAAATGCAGAAAAAAACCCTAGAAAAACTGCATTGGAATATTGGAGGTTGTGCTTTCCGCGTCTTCACCTGGTTGGCCTCGGCGGCTGCAGAGGAAATTTTAGCCCTCTCCTGCCCTAGGTGGGTGATCGTGAAAGATCTCCCACCAGAGTTTTGGAGAATAATCCCTCAAATCTTGGAACCCTTGGGAAAAGTTCTGAAGGTCGATGAGACCAAGGCGGCTCTTCCCAATTTGGATGCTAGGGTTCTGATGTCGATTAATCCCAGAATAGAGATCCCCAGAAGTATAAAAATTGTTGAGGAGTGTAGGGTCGATTCCTATCCTCTAGAAGTTTTAGGCGGAATGAACACATGTTTTCTGTGCAAAAGGGAAGGTCATCTTAGGAAGAACTGCCCAATTCTCCAAAAAAAGGTGGTTAGGACCTCTCGGTCGCCTAGAAATGAAAATCAATCCAATGTCGCTGCTCCTAACCCTTCGCCTGAGTCGGCTGGAATCCAGTCTGGTCTTCAATCGGAATCTGTGGAAACTGGGAGATTTGAGGCTGTCAAGGAAGACCCACTTGACACATTTAATGCCGCTATCCCGCCACCAGCCTTGGATGACATTCATCTTCATACTGTGTCTAATCCTGTTGTTGATTTTACCCACCATAATCAGTTTTCTTCCCTTGAATGTGGTGAGGATTTCGTTGATGTCAAATCAGATGCTCACAATGTTACTCCCTCCAAATCTTCTTCGACCCGGGAGCTCACCGGGGATGTTCCTCTTCTTGAACGGCTAAATGCCCAGCAACTTGCATTGCGCAAAAAAAGAATAGGATCTCTGAAAAATTTTGGGGGAACTGGCTCTACCTCGAAAACTATGAAATGTCACATTAAAAAGGGAGCCAATCAATTTGACTCTAAAATTATCCGTTTTCAGAAGGAGGCTTCGAGGGCTACTGAGGTGGCCAATCACCCCAGGACTCACCAAACAGACTCGATGGAGTGCTCACAGAGCAAAGTAAATGACAAACCTGCAAATCTAAATGATGATTCCGCCGCTGCTGTAGAGTCCTCCATCGCTTCTAAGGAAACTATGGGGGCCTGTACAGTAACGACTGGCAATGGCCATGCTACAATTTGTTCTAATATTCTGGGCCCTTCACCTAGTCTAAGGGATGGGTGCCTCGAGGCCATGGGCCACCCTAGTATCCCTAGTCACCCTCACTTGGTTGCAAACGCCAACCTTCTTACTGTTGAAAATAAGGAAGATGTGCCTAGCCTTTCCAAAGAAGTTGAAGCCGTCCCCAACCAGGACTCGATTTTAGCTAACAGACCTACTGAGGGTGTCACACAGGGATCTAAGGACCAAGCCCCAAAGATAAAAAAGTGGGCCTGGAAGGTCGAGGAAGGATAAGAACTCTATCCCAGTGAACAAGAATGATGGGAATTCCAAACACAAAAGAAAAAAGAACAGTGTGATAATACAATCACCGGTGGCAAAAAAACTGGAAGTTGAAGAAAGGCTCCCCAGATGTTTTGAATAGTTCCGACAGGAACCAAGTGATAACCCAATGACTAGGGATGATGAAGCTTAATTATATCTCCTGGAATGTCCGGGGAGTGGAATCCCTAGACAAGAAATACATCATCAGGCAGTTCTTAAACCTTCAAAAACACAAAGACTTTGTGCTATTGCAGGAAACAAAAGTTGTTGGCTTCTCCCTAGAGTCAAGCCTAAAGTTCATATGGCCTGGGGCTGCTTCCTTCTTGACCTCACACGAGCGGGGTAGGGGGGGCTACTCCATTTTCGTGGCCAACCATTGGAAACAGTGGATTAGTGGCAACAGATGTTCTCCCTGCAACCGGGCGGTTTAGATCACCCTTAAAAAGGATAACCTGGAATTTGGGGTCTGCTCTGTGTATGCTTCGAACAACTATAAGGATAGAATCATTTTGTGGCAATGGTTATCCTCTCTTTCGGCCATCCCTTGGGTCCTAGGGGAGACTTCAACATGATTGAGCAAACAGAGGATAAATGGGGAGGCATTGATATGACCTGGATGTAAATTTTAATGAACAGATTAATGCACAGAAAATTAATTCAAAATCAGACACAGCAACACAGCAGATACCCTGGGAAAACCCTCCTCTTGAGGGAGAAAAACCCAGCAACAAAGATCTCTCTCATATATATAAATAGTGGCAACAATTCTCTTTACAATGAGGCCAATCACAAGGCCAATCTTCAACACCTACACAAGATGCAATGGCAGATAATAATCTGCACTTCTCTAATATCTAACTCTGCCCTTGAATAAATTCGCAATCTGCTCTTGATGAAATTCGCACTTAAATGAATCGAACTTTTTCCTTCTTGCTTGATGATCACAATGAGAAGGTGATCTCTTATTTATACATCTTGAAGAGACGCCTCCTTTTATTTAATACAAGTCGGCCAAAATAAAGGTATAACCAATAAAAGATAAATCGCGCCAAGAGGAGGAGGTCGGCCTTTAATACAAGAGACGTGCCTTTACATTTAATGATTATTTGTTTTAACAAATTGAAGTGACACATAATAATTACGCCTCTTGAGATCTTATAAATTAAATAGCTTATAGCTATCATTTAACTTATTCGCCAAGGAAGATAGCTGGAGTATTATATCGATGCTGCATGATATCATTAACACTGGAAGGGAAATGAAAAGTTTTTCTGGCTAAGGCTGAAGCATAAACTTAATTTGATTGACCCTATGGAAAAGGGCAAGAAGCATTGCAAAGGCATTTGGTATACCTGGTGTAATGTGCAAAAGGGAGGCAACAGAATTTACTACAGGTTAGACAGGATTTATGCAAATAAGGATTTTTTCAGCTACACCCCAGATGAACTGGGATCTAAAGTAAGTGTCCACCCTTACACCCTCTCTGACCACCACCCAGTCATAGCCAACCTTACTGCCCATTAGGTTAAAACAAGGCAAACCACAGGAAAACCTTCTTTCCTTCTCAATACTCAATTGCTTAAAAATTTTGATTGTTGTGAGACAATTGCTTCCATAAGGGAAATCAATAAGTGGCTTATGAAAGACCCCACTACAATCAAAAGGTGGAACTCCAATGTGCAAGCTTGGAGGAGACTCTTTAAAACTATGGGCAAGAAGTGTGCTCTGGATGCAAGGAAAGAGGAGAAAGAGCTCCAAGAGCGGTTGTTTAATGCTGAATCCAGCATTCAGCAACACCTGAATGATATCAAGTTGTGCCAAGAGGTGACCTTAGCAAAAGACAACCTAAGAAAAATTCAGAACTACAAAGTCAATGGGCTTAGGGTCCGTGCCAAATTAAACTGGCTGAAAGTGGGGGACAGAGGTTCAAAGTTCTTCTTCAACTTCCTCGAAGAAAAAAGGGCTAGAGAACAGATTGATCAGATCTGGGATGAGGAGAAGATGTTGAACACCCAGGAAGATATTCTCAAGCAGTTTACTTGCTTCTTTAAAAATCTGTTCTCTGCAGAGGGAGACAGTGAAGCTGCCCTAAATGTCAGGGAAGCTGTGGGAAGGCTAATCCCTAAAAAGATCTCAGCAGAAGAGGCAAGCAAGCTCGCAGTAGGGCTTACCAAGGAAGAAATTCAAACAGCAATTAACTCAATGAGCAATGATAAATCTCCGGGCAGTGATAGATTACCCATTGAGTTTTATAAATGCTTCTCTGAGTGGGTAAGTGAAGACCTTCTTGAGGTTTACAAGGATGCCCTGAGTGGTGGGTCTCTAGGAAAACATATCAACAAAGGGATTATCAAACTCCTTCCAAAGGGAGGGGACAAAACCTTGGTTAAGAATCGGAGACCCATCACCTTGCTGAATGTTTCCTACAAGGTGCTGGCAAAGGTCTTAGCCCTAAGATTGGTCAACATCCTTCCAAAGCTCATTAATCCCACTCAAACTGGTTTTGTTAAGGGAAGATACATTTTGGAGAACCTGCTGACAAGCTAGGAGGCGATGGAGTGGGCTAGGAAGTCTGGACAGAATGTGGCGATGTTGTTGATTGGGTGGAGTGGGGGTTTTTAAGGATGACGCTCCAAGCTTTTGGCTTCCCCAGGGAATTTTGTAATATGGTTGATGTGCTCCTGAAGGATGCATCTGCCCAGATTGATGTAAATGGAACTCTATCTGATGAAATTATGTTGGAAAGATCCATTCGCCAAGGCTGTCCTTTGGCTCCTGCGTTATTTGTCATTGCTTCAGATGCTTTGTCTTATTTACTAAAGGACCACTCCCTCTCCCCAAGAATCAGAGGAATCTCCCTTCCTGACAATAACAAACTTATTAACGTTCAGTTTGCTGATGATTTTTATTGAGCTTCTTAAGGACAATATGGATGTCCTGATGGAAAAACTTAATTTGTTCTCACAGGCCTCTGGGGCGAGAATTGCCAATGCTAAATCCATTATGCTAGGATGGAAGGAGACCCCCCCCCCCCTTGACTGGCTGAAAGAGTATGGTTTTCAATGGGGAGGCCCTGACATGCAAGTAAGGTACTTGGGCATACCTTTTGCGGTTAGCCCAAACCTTAAAGAAATGTGGAACTAGATTGCTTCCAAAATTGAATTGAAATTTGAGAAGTGGAACCGGCAGTATCTGTCTTTGGCTGGGAGGATGCAAGTTTGTCAAAAGATTCTATCCTCCTACACCATATACTTTGCTTCAATTTGGTTTTTCTGCAGCTACTAGATAAATGAGATTCAAAAAAGAATAAGGGGATTCCTTTGGTCTGATGGTAAAGGTGGCAAAAAGAAGCACGCTGTGAGATGGGATTGGTGTTGCTTTGACAAGATGCAAGGAGGGCTAGGGTTAAAAGATTTGAGACAACAGAGGATTGCCCTGGCGTCCAAGTGGATAATGAAGGCCTTAAGTGGTAATGAGCCATGGAAGGTTCTTATCAGGAAAAACATTCAAGAAGCCACCCCAAAGCGGGCGAAAACCTAGAAAAATCTGCCTCTGTGTGACATCTTCACTATTAGTCATAATATGAGCCCTGTCGGTTCTCTTGTCTTCAAGAGTCTGTGGAAACCCTAGGAACTTTCCAAGTATAATGTCCAGTTCAAAGCCCCTAAAGTCTTGTTGCCCAATTCCTATTGTCAAACCTATAGCTCCATTTGGTGGAACCTTTATCACAATGGTAAACCGCTTGCTCTTCTCAAAGGCTATTCTGCTAAGCTTTGGAATCAAAAGGGGGTAAAAGTGTTTAATGACATTATTGTTGATGGTAATATTAAGAATTGGGAAGTCTTGAGAGCAGAGTTTGATCTTCCCACCTCCACGGTAAGAACGTTTTCCATCCTGACGGAAGCCTGTAAAAAAGGCAACTTCCCCCCAAGCAATGATAGGGTGAGGGAGGTTGGAGACGTTCTTGTGTGGAGAGATGGGGGAAAACTGACTGATCTCAAGGCTAAAACAATCTATAAAGATTTAGTTGATAATAATGTTGTGCTGGATCATTGTAATCAATGTTGGAATGTTTCTCTTAGTGATAAGGATTGGAAAAAAGCTCTTCTTGATGTTTGGAGCAATAACATTGAGCCTAAGAAGGCTTGCTTTAAATGGCTTGTTTTACTTCAAAAATTACCTTTTAGATTTAATAAGAATGATATTGATGTGTGCAGCATTTGTCGCACTCTGGAATCTGTTATTCATATATTATTTGATTGTTTCTATGCAAAAGAAATCTGGAAAATCTTCTGCAATAATTTGAAAATCTGGGACAATGACAAAATTAGTTGGAAAAATGTGTTATTTTGTAACAAAAAAATGAGTATGGATTATTTCAAATTTTGGAATATTTTATCTATTGAAATTCTCTGGCACATCTGGAAAGCAAGAAATGAGGAAAAAGTTTAAGGGTTGCAGGAGGGTGCTTACTGAGTCACATAAGAGACTCACGTTTCTTCATGTTGCATTGCAGGTCTCCCTTCTCACTGAGATTTCACTTCCCTCATTCGTAAGAAGTTGCAGGAGTGGTTCAGCCACAATCAGCAAGGAGAATCTTAGGTGCGGTCTTGCATGCAGACCAGACAGCAGAGGGACAGAGGTTTTCTTGAATGCATTTCAAGAGTTTCTAAGAGCCTTCAATGATGATGTGTTTGATAGTGGGGACAACAATTAGCAGCCTTGATGATTCCTTGCCTTTGCCTACCGATCAGCATAAAGAATATGAACACAGGCAGAAATGGTTACGATTACTATGGAGATCTCCAAAGCCAAATTTCTGAGATTACTGAAAGATGGAGTAGTGCTAGTCAACCAGCAGGAAATAAGATATGGTCATACCTGGCAGCATGGGCAACCTAATGCATCCACATTCATGAAGGCCCTAGAAGAATTTCAGAGAGAATTCAATGAAAAGGCAGAGGAAAAAGGAGAATCAAAGAACAGGAGGACCTAGGTTCCACACTAACGAAGACTATATGGTAGGAGAAACCAGATCAAATGATGGACTAGTGGCTGCTGAAACTCTGCTTGGATGGAGAGACGTAGAATCCTGCAATGAGAGCAGGAATTTCTGAGGGTAGCAGATGGATGAATCAGTTATAACCTGCAGTATAGTTTTTGGCTCTAATAGTACATATGTATAGATGTAACTAAAAAGATGCAATACTGTAAAGAACAATAATACATATGTATATCTGTAGCTCAAAAGATGTATTTTTGTTAAGAAAAAAGTGGCAGAAAGCTAGAAAGATACTGATCAAGATAATGTAGATACAGTCGATGATACAGTAAAGGTCCTATTTTGTAATTGAAAAGGTCCATTTTGTGACTAAACTATTATTAATACAAAAATATAAATATAAATAGCTTTAATAAATTGTACGATTATTAAATTGCTAAAGAAAACAAAAACTAAATAAAATATATAAATAAATTGAAAATAGCTTGTTATTAAAAAATAATAATAATAATAAAAGTTCTAAATTTTAAATCATGGGGTAAAGGTTCAGTTCTAAAAATAGAATTGGAGTTAGTTTTGTTTACATGAAAATATAAAAAGAAAATGAAACTAAAATAAGATAAGTTTTATAAAATTAAATTAAAGAGTGGAGCTTTTTAAAGGAAGGGACAGCTTTTATAAGAGCAGAAAAGAAAAACATTAGAAAAAATGTGGGGAATCAATAAAAGCTAAGCAGTTGTAGCCTTGCACAGGGAAAATCGTCCTTCTTGTTTAAGAGCAACAACTGAGGAGAAATTGAAGGCTAAAGGTGCAAATTTCACTTGAAATATTACCTCAATAATTAATCAAGTCAGCTTCTTTGCTGTTTAATATTATTTTATTTCATTTTCACTGTCATAACTAGTAATGAAATATTGAACTTCACTATCAGAAATAAAAGGCCTGTCATAGTAAAAACTGTGTAGCTATGTAACAAACATAGGAACAGCAATGGCAGATTTAAAACTGTCAATAAATGTGTAAATATTTATATATATATACCTGTAAAGATATACATATCTGATATATATATAGCGTATTGAATCACTAAACCTGAATATATGAGTAAATTGTGTGACAATGAATATGAAATTTCCAGCTACTGTTTATAATCTAGTTTTATGCCAGCACCATGTACAATACATATAAATATAAACCCTGGTTGCAGCTAATAACACCCAGTTTTACTCTTTATTTTCTACAAAAATGAAATCTGAGAGTGCTGGTGTAATGTCCCCATTTTTACGACGTCCTCTTTCAGTGGGGTTGATTCTGATACACTTACTATTTTTAATAAGTGTTATTTTTAGCAGGGGGTCTGGTGTTGTGCTTCTGTCCTCAGTGAGCCCTTTCGAGCTCCTCAGTTTCCCTCAGATTCGAATTTCAAAGCGCTAATTACTATTTTTAGGACTTTCTAAAAATAGTAAGTCATCCAGGACAGGTTGGACCCAGTCAGGGTTATCTCTCAGCAGCATTTCTCAGTGGAGGCATCAGTTTCTAAGGTTGAGACTTTTTAATATTTAAGAATCCTTTGAAAATTGGATTTTAATAAAGTGACTTTATATTTATTCGTTGAGGGTCATGAGGGGGACTGTTTTGTACCTTGATGCCTAGTACGATGACTTTAAGTCGTTTTTAAAAGACCTTTAAAAGTATTTTATATTGCATTGAGGGGGTGGACGCCTATGAAGAGAAAAGAGTAAAATTTTATATAAAAAAGCTAATGTTGAGGTAAAAAGATTTTAAATTATATCTTTTAATGAGGCTAATACTTTGGGCGCCCAAGTGAATGAATAAAAAGATTTTAAAATAAATTAAAATAAGATAAAGTGAATGGGCGTTGGAAATGTGAGGAAGTATAAGGGAAAAATATGTGTTTTTTTTCATCATGCTTGGATTTGAATCTTGGTCGTGCATTCTCCTGGAGTTGTGGAAGCTTGAGGGTTTCAACCAGACTTTGCTAAGACGAAAAACCTCATCAAAGATCCCTTCTTCGTGTGTGAAAGACCACATCAGGAAGGATTATGGGAGGCCTCACATAAGGGTTTCATTTGTGCTTCAAAGTTGCAGTTTTCAGACTTTTGGATTGAAGATTTTGATCATATTTTGAAGTGGGAATGTGAGATTTTGGCTTGTGATGATATTGCATCGATTTGGGTGATGATAAAACACATTTTGTTGGTGATTTTAATAATTTATGGGCACTTTTAGCTTGGACCTAGAACCCATATTTTGGCTCATATCTCAGGGAAGGATTTTTATATCATTATGGGTATTTAATCTATGAAAGTCTCTTGAAAGGGCGATTCAAACAAGTGGCGGTACAGATTTTATGGTGGAGTATTTATTTTATTAGAGCAAATCGCCCCCCCATAAGAGGTACGGCCCTAGGGAGTTGAGCTTTCAGTTTGTGACCTGATTTCTATTGGCGTTTGTGGCTGGGACTGGAGGTTCCTTGCTGTATTTGGAGTATACGCCATCAAGGAAAAGTGAGTTTCTATGCTGCTGGTCATTGGGTTTGAAAGTGGGTCTATCTTACTACTGCTATGCTTGTTACCAAGTCTGAAGACTGTTAATATTTCTGATTTAGACTTGTATTTCTGCTCCTTGAATGCTTAACGAAAATCTGATTTTGTTGTGACTGAAAGTTATTTTCCAGCAAGTACTTGTTGCTTCCATTTGCTTGTTATATGTTTCATTTGGTATCAATGCACAAGGAATGACATATGAAAAACCAATCAAACAAATTCTGAAACATAATCAGAAAAAGAACAGAACTCAAAACCCCTTACAACAGTTGGGAAGCAATCTGAAAAACAGAGAAAAAAATAAAAAATAAAAAAAATCATTTGGGGGTTGATCATTACAGTGGTATCAAAGCGCTAACCATCTTGCCAGCCAGTGGGTGATAAAACTTTATGATCATGAGTGACCGTGAAAGTAGGTACCAAGAAAACATGGGTGATCGTATGATGCAACTCTTAGAAGCATTGGTCTAGGAACAAGATAGAGCCACTCAATTAGCACAGGAAACCAATCAACGCATCGCACAGCTAATACAAAGAATGGACAAAATGGGACAGGGTAATGGAGTTGGGCAAAACAGAGTGAATAATCAGCAGAATGGAGCCATGGCGAGACCCCGTATGCCAAACTCTCCACTGAGAACAGAAGCTTCAGTAGAACTCGCCTTAATTGAGCAGCAGGAACAGTTTAAGAAAGATTGGTTAGCTGCGGGTCCCGGTTTCCAACATGACATGTCACTACAGGATTATATAGAGCTCAAGATGAGTCATTCGCCGAGCAAGGGCAATAGAGGACATCTTAATGATTTTCGAAGGAAAGTTGGAGAACTTAGCATTCCTTACTTTGACGGGTCCAATGAGATTTCAGCGAGAGCATGGGTTCAGATGGTGGACACATACTTCAATCAAAACCCCATGCCCGAAGAAGAATCCATAAAATATGCTGCTATGCACCTTGATAGAGTTGCACATAGATGGTGGCATCATGATATGAATATTGGAGCATACTCAGATCACATCGTATACTGAGTTCACTAAGAGACTCATAGATAGGTTTGACAAGAACGGGCTAGAACTATTTTCCAAGGAGGTGGTAGAGTTGAGTCCCCATGCGTTCAATAAAGATCAGGTGATTGAAGAGAAGTTTACAGCAGAAAAATCAAATGAAGTGGTTGCCTTGAAGCTTGATGTGTGCGAGACAGAGCCTCAGGATGACACTGGAGTCATGCAGCCAATTACGATGGATAAGGCTTTGCATGAGGGAAAGGACATAACGGAAACTTTGGATCCTAGTTCAAATTCATCCGGTGATGACTCTAAGACTAATGACTCTCTTGATGTTTATAGCAAGGGAGATATTGATGACGTGTTCACTAAGGTACCTTTGGATGACAGGCATAGAGAATTAATAAATGATGATCTCTCCATATTAACCTTTGACGATCATCATTTCTTCTTCATTGATGATAACTCAGGTGGGTTTGGGATTGATCTCAAAACCAAGTCTAGGGAGAGAGATGATTATGATGACTCCAGTGATAATGAGATGGAGAGTGACTTATTCAGTAAGGCAACTACTTATGAGGAGCAAAAAGAACACTTATCTACTAAACAGAGTGATCAGCCCTTCTTCACATGGGATCCGGGTGTGATGGCACCTAAATATGATGAGGATCCACATGGTGATGAAATTAATTTGGTTGGTAATGATGTCCTTACTTCATCTCGAGAGTCTTGCATAAAGGTTGGTTTTGAAAGAGATGTTTTTAATCTTGAATGGCAATCAGATTTCACTTGGCAGGTTGCTGATTTTGAGCTTAGACCTTGCAGCTTGGTTGATTTGGATTCACAATTCGTTACTAGGAATGAAAGGGAAGAGACCCAAGTGCTTTGGCAAACAGGTATGTTGGCTTACAAGTATGATAAAGGACCTGAATGGGATGAATCTCCTTTTGACTATAGTGTTGTCCTTACTTCAGCTCCACATTTATGCAAGAAATAAAACTTAGATGGCATTGATGAGGTTGTTCATGAACAAAAGATCAAACCAAATTTCACATTGCAAGAAGTTGAACTTAATTGGGGAACTAGTAGCCTTGTTGTTTGGGATTCACAATCTACTTTTGAGAAAGAACAAGGAGAGGCTCAAGTAATCTGGGAAAGCGATAGAGACATTGATAGTAAGTATGAAAGATATGATTTCGGCATGCAACAAAACAGCAGTTCATCATTTTCGTTTGATCATGATTGGAAAAGACAACTCTTAGTTTCAACTGAAGATGAGATGCACATTTTATCTAGTTTGGACAACAAACATATGCATGTAGAAAAACTAATTCAAAATGCATCAATAGGACAAAGTGAGTTTAATATTTCAATTTCTGATTTACACATGTTGAAGCACTCTATGGAAGAAGTAAAAACAGCTTACTTACACATGATGCATGATAGGGATTCAGCTACCAAGTTTGCAAATGAAACCTTATCTTTGTCTAAGCAATTAAAGGAAGAGGTTAGCGAGCTCACCATTGAGCTAAACTCCACGAAGATTGCCTTGGAAAGTGTCCAGGAGGCACTTCTTGAAGCAAATGATCAGCTTTACGAGACCCAACAGTTTAATGAGCAAGAAGGTAGAGAAAGGGCAAACGAAATCAAACAGGTAATGATGGAGCTTGATCACATCCAGGAGGAGTATGACCTTGCTCATTGCCCAAGAAAATCTGAAAATATGAGTTTGGATCAGCAAGAGGATTGTTTTGGATGGGGAGTTGATGATAACCTTCGGGTTATTGATAACCCTTTATTTGAATGGGATGCTGATTTGACTCTTGACAATCCACTTTTCGAGTTGGAAGATGGAGACTCGGGCAGCTCCAGTGACGCGAGTGGATTGGATAACCAGACCTAGGACAGACCTGGGACCCTGGTGCAATTTCTAGACACGAGGTGTTGTCACGGAATCAGCATAGTGGGTCTACTTCCAGTATTAATACTGCTGCCCATTCTCCGACCAGCTTGCACATGACTCCGACATCAAACTTGCAGACGAGTTGGATGGTACCCTCAGTTCAACAGTGGAATAGTTTATGGTTGAGGCTAGATGGCAAAGATGATTTGATTTTGAGAGATGACTCTGTTGACACTTCCATGCACATCTCTGCTACATCGTCAGTGGGATTTGAGTTTGATTACCGCTGCCCTTACTTTCATTCGATGGTTGTGATGTCGCCTTTTAGTGAGCAAATTGATTTTGTGGTTGGGCAGGCCTCGGGACAGCTGGCTATGAGCGTTCATCCGCGCGCTGTTTACCCATTCATTTTTTCCGCTCTAGTGAATGACTCTCACTGCATCTACTTCATGGAGATGTTTTGCTTTTTATTTGATGATGTCTTAATTATTGTAGTGGTTTGGGTGAATTGGTGTGCTTTGGACCATTCTTTTGACACTTGGAGGTTGAGTGTTAATGTTATGATTTCGGCTAGTTGCAACATTGGCTTTTATTGGTTGGTTGATTTCAGAGTTGTGGCAGGGGATGACTTGTTTCACATTTTGGTTATCATGTGTAGTCATGCCGGGGGTACTCTCTATGGTTGAGCAAGGTGATTTTCATGGAGACCAAGGATGTGATTGGCAGTGAGTTTATTGACGCATCCTACTCTAAGTTGTTGTGGCGGGACATATTCCATGACCTTGATTTCAATCCCTTCAAGTTTTTCAATTCGGGCTTTGATGATCTTATTTCTCTAGTGGTCCAGGATAGGAGAGTGCAGTTTGGTGACATTCGTCAATCTATTATAATCAGTGTGGCGCAACTTCAACATGGTGGTGTCATTTTCCTGAGATTCACATGGAACCCAAGGTTCACATTGTTTTTTAGAGCAGCTACTGTTTGGGATGAGAGAATCAGTGTGGATTTTCTTGAACTTACTCTGGTGGCACATCAGTTTGGCTTTCTTGAGGGACTTATTTTTGAGGAGTGGATCGAGTTTTGGTGGTATTTTATCATTCTGCTTACAGGTGACTTTCAGGAGGCTTCATGTGTTGATACCTTGCAGGACAGGGATTTGAGTAGTTGCAGCTACCGACCACCTAGAATTATTTGGGACCCAGGGATCATTTCGGGTTTCAGCATGGATTTGGATGTGGATTGCAAGGCTTACTGGCATTGCTTCAGGACAAGCAATCTTTGGGAAGGGCGGACTGTAATTTCCCCATTTTTACGATGTCCTCTTTCAGTAGGGTTGATTCTGATACACTTACTATTTTTAGTAAGTGCTATTTTTAGCGGGAGGTCTAGTGTTGTGCTTCTATCCTCAATGAGCCCTTTCGAGCTCCTCAATTTCGCTCAGATTCGAATTTCAGAGCGCTACTTACTATTTTTAGGACTTTCTAAAAATAGTAAGTCATCTAGGGCAGGTTGGACCCAATCAGGGTTGTCTCTCTGCAGCATTTATCAGTGGAGGCATCAGTTTCTAAGGTTGGGACTTTTTAATATTTAATTCCTCCTTTGAAAATTGGATTTTAATAAAGTGACTTTATATTTATTCGTTGAGGGTCATGAGAGGGACTGTTTTGTACCTTGATGCCTAGTACGATGACATTTAAGTCGTTTTTAAAAGACCTTTAAAAGTATTTTATATTGCATTGAGGGGGTGGACACCTATGAAGAGAAAAGAGTTAAATTTTAAATAAAAAAGCTAATGTTGAGGTAAAAAGATTTTAAATTATATCTTTTAATGAGGCTAATACTTTGGGCGCCCAAGTGAATGAATGAAAAGATTTTAAAATAAATTAAAATAAGATAAAGTGAATGGGCGTTGGAAATGTGAGGAGGTATAAGGGAAAAATATGTGCTTTTTTTCATCATGCTTGGATTTGAATCTTGGTCATGCATTCTCCTAGAGCTGTGGAAGCTTGAGGGTCTGAACCAGACTTTGCTGAGATGAAAACCTCATCAAAGATCCCTTCGTGTGTGAAATACCAAATCAGGAAGGATTATGGGAGGCCTCACATAAGGGTTTCATTTGTGCTTCAAAGTTGCAGTTTTCAGACTTTTGGATTGAAGATTTTGATCATATTTTGAAGTGGGAATGTGAGATTTTGGCTTGTGATGATATTGCATTGATTTGGGTGATGATAAAACACATTTTGGTGGTGATTTTAATAATTTCTAGGCACTTTCAGTTTGAACCTGGAACCCATATTTTGGCTCATATCTCAGGGAAGGATTTTTATATCATTATGGGTATTTAATCTATGGAAGTCTCTTGAAAGGGCGATTCAAACAAGTGCTGGTACAGATTTTATGGTGGAGTATTTATTTTATTAGAGCAGATCACCCCCCAGAAGAGGTACGGCCCTAGGGAGTTGAGCTTTCAGTTTGTGACCTGATTTCTATTGGCATTTGTGACTGGGATTGGAGGTTTTCCTTGCTGCATTTGGAGTATCCGCCATCAAGGAGAAGGAAGTGAGTTTCTATGCTGCTGGTTGTTGGGTTTGAAAGTGGGTCTATCTTGCTGCTGCTATGCTTGTTACCAGGTCTGAAGACTCTTAATATTTCTGATTTAGACTTGTATTTCTGCTCCTTGAATGCTTAATGAAAATCTGATTTTGTTGTGACTGAAAGTTATTTTCCAGCAAGTACTTGCTGCTTTCATTTGCTTGTTATATGTTTCATTTGGTATCAATGCACAAGGAATGACATATGAAAAAACCAATCAAACAAATCCTGAAACATAATCAGAAAAAGAACAGAACTCAAAACCCCTTACAGCAGTTGGGAAGCAATCTGAAAAACAGAGAAAAATAAATAAATAAATAAAATCATTTGGGGGTTGATCATTACAACTGGAAAGTGTTTTATCTACAAGAAAGATTCTATAGGAAATTGTATTTATGAAAATATATAGGAATCTATTCTATTCTGTTATGTTCTCAATCTTTGATAGCAAATCTGCATTTCTACTAGAAAAGTTATGGTTATATGTATATGCATATATATACATGTACATACAACCATAAGTTTATGTATATGTAACAAAGCTGTTGTGCTTAGTTTATCAAACTGATTTTTCATGAATTAACCTGCAAGACATGGAAGTAAGTGAATTATTGCATTAAAAGGAAATAGTTTCACATTTACAATTACATTTAGTAATGCATGAACCCTTAATTGCATGAAGTAGAGAGAAAACATTAAAAGATCAATGCATGTTAAAACTAGTTGCATGTAAAGAAATGAATTGCATATCAATGATTATTTTACCGTTATTAGGCATGAAAAGTTGAAACAATGAAAGATGTACAATTGAACATTTGCATGAAAGAAAAGACAATATTTAATTTTATGAACATTATGCATGTTATTGTTTTCTATTGTGTATTGCGTTTACCTTCTAGGATAGGGTGTTGAATATGGGTTAACAGAGAAGGACGATCATCTTTTCGGGATTTTTCGTTTATTTCCAGTGCTTTGGCCAAAGCCACGTGCTCATCGAAACAGATGAAATTAACCTAGCAAATTTATTTATATGTTTCTCTGCCATATCCTGATAGTGGGACATTGCATGTTCATGTTAGAGATGCATGTATATACATCAGGCTTGCACCGGAATTCCCTCCTGCTTTTTATTTCTAGGTTGCTAGATACTTCATGCAAGGTCGGATATTCTTCATGTTAAGAAGAATTTCGGGGAAGCATAAGCTTTGTGGTTGGGCGGAAATACATCCGAGCCATGTTCTCGTCTCTTGACTTGCAGATGACTGTGAGGGTCGATGGTGGTTGAAGACTGTATTGTATATTCCTCACATTATTCTTATATGATTGATTGTATTTGTACTTCCAGATCGTATATTTATTTGACTTCATGGCATGAGAGCCAAAGTTGTATTTTTGTATAATGTATATTATGTGCTTTTACCTGTGATGCAGGAGCATCCTAGGTTGTGAGAGCAATCTTGCATCACCCAAACATAATTATTTCAAATTTTGTTGTAGTTTAGTATGGAATAATGGTTTGATGAATAAATTGATGTAATAAGGGTCTAAATATTTATTTAATATTTTTCCCAAGACCTTTGGTAGTTGCACTCTTGTAAGTTGCACACATGTAAACGGCCATTTCAAAGCATATCCTGGGAATATTCCATTTTGGCGTCCATCTTGGGAAGTGGGAGCATCTTGCATGACATCTTCTTGCATGATTGCATGTGTCATTGCATATAATCTTAAATGGGGCACCCAAGTTTGCATGTTAGTGCATGTCTATTTTGGGTCCTGGGTGGAGTTATTGAGTGGTCATAGTTGACCAGTTTGATTGGTTTTTGGTGGAGGTGGCCATATGCAACCCATGTGGCCAAATTAATGATTTTATTTCATTCTTGAGCACTACTCCATCTAGGCATGGGTTTTTGGAGCCCATTTGTGACTTAATGACATTATTTTCATATTTTGCCAATATTGTTGAAAACTCCCAAAATATGGCGTTGGATTTTGGAGTGGTTACTCATGAAGGTTTGTGGTAACCACAATGGTTATCCATGGTTAATCATCTCATAAAAATGAAGGCAAAATTTTATTATTCAGTTTTTCGTTTGCAGGTTGAAGATCAGAGGTTGAAGGCAGACTGTAACTCAGAGTTGAAGAATCATTTTCTAGGATTTGAAGGAGAGTATTCTTGGGTGTGGATTTTTGGTTTGGAGCTGTATAACACTTGTTTGTGCAGGTTGGAAGAAGACTCTTGCAGCAGAAAATGTTTTGGAATTCATGGTTGAGGTGTTGTTGTTGAAGATAGCAGATTGCAAGAGCTAGAATTGGAGTGCAGGAAGCTGATTCAAGGAAGAGGAAATATGTTGCTCATGCTCAGCCATTTGAGTTGTTGTAGTTCGTTTTTATTTCTGATTTGAATGCAAGTTTATCAGTCCAGGAGGCTGAAACTATTGTAATTTCAGTTTGGAGAAGAAACTGTGTTGTTTGCAGGATATTCAATTGAAATAAAGAGGAGTTTATGTGCAGACTGTAATGTCCCCTTTTTCGACATGATCGTGTTTGTTGGTGGTCGGCCTATTACTTAGACTCTCGTAGGCTAACAGGTTGGGTTAGAGGGTCAGTGGCATTATTTGATGGGTTTTGTCGTTCTCATCCTTTGACTTCAGTGATTGGCTCACAGCAGGCCTTGCCAGTTCAGTGATTGACAGCTTTTGACGGCACGTTATTATGTGGGGTTTTGAGCGAGTTATGAATATTTCAGTGGAATAAAGTGTTTTAATATATTTGATGGAATATTATAAAGTCAACTTGATTTTATAATAAAGTAATCACTTAAATTTATTTAAGTGAAAATTAGAAGCACTTTAGTGAAATATTTCATAAAGTGATTAATTAAATCACTTAAAGTGGGCGCCATGTATTTAAGTGAAAACTATTGAATAGGGGATTTAAATATAATCTAAAATATTTAAATGACTCCAAAAGTGGCGTCACTTCTTGGGATGCGTGCCTTTTTGGCTTTATATGCAAGCCAAGGTAAAATCAAACTCACTTTTGACTATTTGATATTTTTTTGGCTTTGGCTTTGCTTGCTTCTCTGAGACAAGGGTTTCAGGAGTTTGTTTATCTCTGAGAACAAAAACTCTTCACAGATCTGTGATTGTGAGACTGTGCAAGATCAGTTGAATGATTGCAACAGCAGGGGCTTCAATTCAGAAGTTTCTACAGTGCTTAATCAGGAATTTTGGTGCAATATTTAGTAGTTGTCAATAAGATACAGGAGGGCGTCCTTCTTCATTTGGCAGACACTCCACCTTCATGGCCGTACTTTCTATGCTGAGGACGTGGCTGCTTTATTGAAGTGCGTGGCACTTTTCTCAAGGGCGTTTGGAGTTCTGGAGAAGAAACGCCTTCTTTTTTGAGGTTTTTTTATCTCCTTCATTGGCGTCTAGCTTGTACCTTTCATTTGCTTCAGTTTTCAGGCTGGAGATTACATTTAGTTGGATTCTACGCTTGAAATTGTCAGTTTTCATCATTCTTGGCTGGCAATATGGAATAAATTCTTATTTAAATAATTTGGAGCATTACGGGTATGTTTGTAACTTTTAATCTCTTTGTTTCAGTTATTTAATATCTTCTACACTTCCATCTGGTGAATTTAAGCTCGATTCTAAGTTTTATGAGCATTTATGTGAAATTGCCCCTTCTACTTCTCTCTAGAAATTTCTCTAAAAAACAAAAAAACACAAATAAGATAAGAAAAATACAGGGGTTTGAGTTGTGAGCCAGCAGGGCTCATCACACAGACTTCTAAATCTGATCTTGGTAGTTTGAATTCATGTTCTTTGCATTTCTGATTGCATTTGTATGTGGTTTAAGATGAGGCGTACCCTTATCAAATTTCAAGTCAAATCTATGATAGATTTGCATATGTAGTTATGTGGTGTTCTCACTGTATCAACCTGGAAAACGCACTACATATACGAGAATGTGTTACGATATTATTTATCTAATGAGGTTGTATCATTTTTATTCCACATTTATGAGATAATGAGTTATTATTATTTTTGTAAGATTGTTTTGGGTCCCTATCCTTAGGGTAAAATTCCAAGTAGCGACAACTAGTTTATTTACAGATATTGAGATGATTATTGGCATAGTTTTCCTATTTAAGGAATTTATTATCTGTCATCTTTTCCAATTCTATCAGTTATTGACTCAAGCGATAGAGAGTACAATAATGATAGTTAATGTTTGTAGGGTTGTCGATACAACTTGACAAAGTGATTAAGGATTTTGAGTTCCTAATGCAATAAGAGAACTTAGAAGAAATCGATCGATAGATAGAAAGGCTTTTATAGATACTCATCATTAGTATGAAGCGTTAGTTATCTCAAATTATGGATATCAGTTGACTTCATGGATGATTAAAATTTATAGTATAAGTAATCCAATCAGTCCAATCGTAGTTTTCTCTTATTTGACACAAAAAGAGAGTTCATGTACGTAGTGGGCATCCACAAAGATGGATTTGAGATTCTCAATCATATAGTACCTTAGATTTATGGATTGTATGAGAGTCAGCTACTTGAGTCAAGTACAGTTTAAAAGGGATTTTTGCTTTGTCCGAGATCTCGATCATCAACATCAGGTACCACACAAATTTGGTTTCAGCACCACAAAGATGATTCAGTTAATTGATAAGATAGGATTAAAAGAGAGTTTGTAAGAACAATATATAATACTTATCTACTCCTAAGTCCCTAATACAAATTCTTAATTCACCACCTTTTGCAACTTATATTGACTTGATGACTAGGTGGTTGTACCCGATTGATTACTGGTAGTTCTAAGTTTCTAACCATATGTAAGCTATTTATGTGATGTTACAAATAGTGATGCATTGAGTTTATCAATTTATATTTGTATCATCTTCTACTTTTTCCCATTCATCTAATAATACTTTTATGAACAACAATTAAATACAATGAGTGTCAAGTAGACAATTGGAGCTCATGAAAGATGAGTTCTTGTGAGCCATTAATTGTTAGTGAAAATCAACGGTTAATTACACTTAAGCCAAAATAGAATAGAAATGAGTGAATCATATGACTTCAGTAACATTATCAAAATTTTGAAATATACTTTTTGTGTGACATCAATATGCTATTAAGCCTCAATGTTTAATATTCATAATACTAAGTAAGTTCACACAATTGTTCCCTTTAGGTCAAATGGATGGGAGTCAGCTAGACTCCCGTGCTAGACATTCCAATGTATTGTGCTAAAAATGACATAAAAACGAACCCTTATTTTCCCTCAAGAGTGGCAATGAATAACCAATACACCAACTTCGAATTTGTGTGAACTGCTTAATATGTTATGCATCACTACCCATATCATATCAATCAATATCACAATTTTATAATGTGAAACCCTTGATTTCGCATTCTCTTCTCATGTGGCAACCTAAATCAAATATCATTCATTTTGTTATACCCTTGATTGTCATGTCCCCGAAATCGTGACATTAAAGATAACGAAATCCATATTGAGAATATTAACCATTCGATATAATTATAATTGTCAAAGACAATATTATTTTTATAATTATTATATTATAAATATTAAATACTAGATATTATAACCATTATAATAAATAAATAATATATACTGACAATTGATCTTAATATCATAATACGAATAACTCGAACATCCAGAATAAAAGTACTAAAATAGAAATAATCTAAAATATTATTATATATAATAAATGATAATATTATTATTATAATAGACATTATGACCATATTAAATAATACAGATTGAAGCAACTCGACTTAGTTTGTCTATGACATTCCGATGTCGAGGGTGTCGATATCACTATCCAAATATTCTCATTGGTGCGGGAGCATTTACGGAGGTATTAACGATCGTTGTTGCCATCGTGAATACTCATAATTGCGTTTGGTATCCATTAACGCTGGTGTCACTTTGGCTTATCTATGTTGACTGGTGGAATTGTGAAACTATCATTAGAGTCGTCGATATATTGTTGGTGTTGTTAAATGCATTGGCCGAATGACTTCTGAATATGGTGGCATCACAATTCGCAAATGACAATATAAAAGAAGCATTACAATATGAAATGCAGATACGTCAATTCTTCCACCAATAACCATGGAATGGGAATATGTGAATAGAATCTGATTATAATTATCGGGTATGTGGGGGATTACAATAGTCCTATTAAGACTAAATAGACATCGCAAGCTATACATTCATGAGGAGTCGTGCAAACTCTAGGGAGGGGCCGATCAGGAGAACCCAAGACAATTGTTGGTGCTGCTATTTACCTCCCATCCCCGCTACTTCCATGATACCGTAGACCAAGGGTATTCAAGAGCTTGCGACTTATCAATCCAAAGGAGGATGTCCAAACAAATGTCAGAGGACGCGTTATGTATGTAATGACTCCATCGACTGCTAAAAGGAATCACATAAAATAGAGGACTTCGGCCAAGTCACTCGTTGGACGTGAAGGAGCATTACTAATGTAATCGCTAATGAGAGGGGAAAACAATTAAATCAACCAAGACATCAAATAGTTAGTCACTAATTAGTTAAGTCGAAGAGAGATGATCAAGAGGCATAACGTCTCACATTCAGCGACTCAAATGCTATGCTATATGAGGGTGGGGTTGGCGGGTGGGGGGTCGAAATTCATCCAAGGGGCATCAGGGAACAATTAGTCATCGATGTTGGCTGCATATTCATCAGAAGATATCAGACGCACAGCCATCTATCATTGCACATGATCTAAAGGATAACTATTGCAGAAACAGTGAACAAGGGAGACACCAGTCTAACCGACCTGTATATGCATACAACCAATTGCAGAAATCAAAAACGACATATGTTCTAGAGGGTCTAAGTTGGTCTAAATATCGAAGAAGAGAATAGACTCTAGTAGTAGCCGCACAGAGTCTGCAAGGAATAAAAGGAAAAAGATCACACTTCTACACACGAACAGCACTGAAGGAGATCACGATTCTAACTGAGACTCCAACGTCAGCAAACAAAGATACACTTCATGTGATACTTTGTGAATACAAATATAAAACTGAAAGTTCAGCAAGTTATGTATTTAAATATGGTATGCACCGTATGTTTGCAAGAAGATCCAATACTTATGGGTCATGATAATGATAGTTTGAATAAATTTGAGTTGCCAATCTTTGTTAAATATGAATGATGGACCTGTTCATTGATTTTATCTATAAATATGTGTGTCTACACTATGGAATGATATTTATATGACCTGATTGTAAATAACTAGCCATGATAGGGGAGTTAAGGGCCTACGAGGAGGGGAAACAGCATTGGGGTCACCCTCTAAGTACACCACCCCATGATGGATGGCTGAGGCCTGCCACATGTGGGCCAAGAGGGGTGTACTGCTCTTGGGCTTACAGTGAATGGCTATCCAGGACACCCTACTGTAGTTGCACCCCCAATCTCCAAACATAATTAAGCAATAATGGTTCTCATACAAGGGAACGGCGGTAGGATGCCTCACTAGCCACACCACCCCACATGGATGGCAAGGGCCACATGGGGCCAAGAGGGGGTACTGCTCTTAGGCCTAGGGTAGAGGGTTTCTTGGGCACCCTATCAGACCATTATGTGCAAGGAAGAATGAATTAGGAAAACCTAAAGAAGATTCAATATACTTATAATATGATGTTGTCTTTATTTATAAATGTCTACTAACATATTTGCAGGTCTAAATAGGTAGTTGTATCCCTAACCATGTTCTCTTTGTTTTCCTTATATGTATTCCAATTAATATTATCTTGTAAATATTCTCTATAACTCTATTTTGCAGAGGCCTACTTGCACTATAAACATCCCCAAAACCAAGGTGATCACTTGAAATTGATAAATTAGGGCAGATTTAGGGTTATCCCAAAAAGGGGACATTACATTGATACATAAAAATTATCATTTAATACATTCATTTTTGGATAATTTACTTATTTTGACCTTAAAGCGTACCTACGATGTTTATATGGACTAAATTTCCAATCAACATTAGTTGAATCATTGCATAAAATTGTCTAGTCAACCACAAACTTGAGTTAGGATACAACTTTTTTTCGACAATGAGATTAATTGCTTACTTAAATATTTTTATTTTTTGTACATTGTGTGCCCATTACTAACAAGTTGCATGGAATTACTAGGTTGGGTAATCATTACATATGACCTTTGATCCACAAGTGTTCACTTACATAGGAATTCTATAGTTGATATTGGAGTGGCTAGTAGTATAAGAATTTTCATGGTGTCATATGTCACTCTCTGGTTGGTCAAGCTAGTATATGCATTAGCATTGGTGGGCCCATAACCCACAAGCCATAACCCACAAGTTCAAGGATCATTTCCACATCTTAAACCTTGAAAAATATTTTGTTGTTTAAATGCATTGGATGGAATGGAATAATGCTTTATCAAATGCACAAAAACTTAAATTTTCTTAGGATGAGACATGGGGACATGTTGAATTTTACAAGGGGAGAGACAACCTCTAAGAAAATTACAATTATAAATTTATACTAATTATTTTTCATACAGAATCTAATAATCTCATATATCAATAGGTGTCCAAGCCTAGGGATATATTTATGGAATGACATAATATTTCCTCTCCTTGTGAACCAATAGTTATTTAATTTTGTGAAGAGATCTCCAATAAAAGTCATGTTCCACTTTATTTTAAGGTTTACAACATGGTTTTCAATAAGAGGGAATCCTCATTGTTATATTACGCAAAAATTCATCCAAAAAATTAATTGAACAAATCTTCATCCTAGAAGTAAATTGAAATTTAATTAACCTAGTTTCTTAAAGGAAGATTAAGCCTAGTATTTAGTACTCTTTAGGTGGTAATAATTTACTATTATTCTATTACTATTTAAGATGCATTATGAGATTATTTGTATCATCCTTATCTATTGTACTTTGTTATTGGACTCGATCAACCCAATAACCTTGTACATGTGCTTTATTGTATAGGACTAAGATTTTGAATGCATGAATATCATCTTGGGATGTTTTTAATTTTAGCAATAGGTGACTTCATAGCACATGTTATGCATATCATTTTATGCAATGATATGATAATGTTTTTATTAAATTTTTACTAAAGAGATATTTGTAAAATAGAAGTTTACATGAATGAACGAATTGTAAAATTTACAAGATAGAATATTTAGTATATAAACTTGCATTAGCTCCTTGTAAAATCATGAAATGCTTAATGCAAAATTGTATCTATAGTTTTGAGCATGTTATTTATTAGCAAAGTATTTCTATTTGATCTAATTTTGAATTAGAAGAATTGATAAGATCAAGAAATTATGAAATAAAATTATAGATGAAATTAAAGTGAAATAGATTTAATTTGATATTGTAAGATCCCCTATGTAATCTTGCCCAAATTTTCACTTTTCCCAACTGAGTAATTTCGTTAAACAGTTTGCTTGCTTAGGGTGATTGACTGTTTAAAGGTTTTCTGTTTGTTTTTGTTTTATCTTGCAGAGATACCATTCAACTTTGAAAAGCACTCAAACAAATAGATAACAGCAAGAAGGAAATGTCTTTATTAATAAACCAAGATACGGCAAGTATTACACAATATTATTTATTATGAGAGCAGAAATATAATGCATCAAACCAATGAAATTCTGACCTTGAGTTGACTAAAATAATATTGCACAGATCTGAAATTCAATTCGAAAGGTTCTCTATTACAAAAATAGAGTAGTACATGGACATGAACAGCAGCGACTCCAAGAAAACTATGTTCATTTTATACACAGTTTCCAGTATTGAACAGCAGCAAATAGAATAACAAGTCGCACTTCCCAAGCACACAAATATTGATGAAGCTTTCACAAATATTTCAGTTCTGAAAATACATATTGCAGCACTCAGAAGTGTACAACAACTCCCTTTTTGATGTGAACCAAAGGTTTCCAAAACACCTAGCAAATCTCATGCCACAATGACCAGCAATAGGAACTTGGCATCCAAACCCACGGGAAACCTTCAAACAAATAACCCACACTGAAATAGAAGCTTCAATCTCAACTCTACCAATACCAACTTGCTCAACACCTTCAATGAATCCAAACTCATCCAGCAAAAACCCTTATTTCATAACATGGCGTCCAAACATAACTTTCCTGGCAAAACTTCAATCACAACAACGATACCTGAAAATTATCTTTTCAAAGTCTTCATTAATTTCATACCACAACCATTGAAGTACCGATGCGAAATCTGAGTGACTCTGCCAATCACCAACTAGGGAAGAATCTTTCATCACCGAAATTGATCTTCCCAAGAGGGTTTTCGTCCTCCAGAGGTTGAGATGAACCAAGTTCGATCTCCAAAACCACAAGGGTTTCAATCAGATAAATACAATAAACTCGACATACCAAATGAGCTCTCAATTCCCCTTTTTATAAGCTTTTTAGGGAAATTTCCAAAAAATCCTTTTTAAAATCACTTTAATAATTTATTAAACCTTTTAACTTTACTGAGTCTAACAGAAGACTCGCTACTTACAATGTTTTCATGCGGGTATCCATTACAATTGAAGTTACCAAAGACAAATTCCAAAATCTTATAAACAAAGGCAAAACAGAAATCACAAAAGAGGAACTCATATACGCTAACCATTGGATCTATTTCAAACCAGACCTGGGGAAGTTCTTAGAGAAGGGACCTAGTACTAGTAGAGACTCCACCAAGGCCAAGACAAAAATGAAGGAGGACTGTAACATTGTAAATGCATTAGTTACAGAAGCATACAAAAATTTTGAAGTATATTGTATAGTGATAAAGGATTGTAAATAACTACCTTGCATGGCAGAAAAAAGGATATACCTAGTTATTGCTGGTCTTTATAAGCAATTTTGTAATCTAAACTAATTATGTACCTTGGTCTTTTAGACCCATTTTGTATATTATCATGAATACAAAAAAAAAGCCTTTTAACTCCAAAAAGCGGTTTATTTTATTTTTTAAACATTTCAGACACTGAAAGTCGCTTTTAAGCGTCTCATCATTTAAATCTTTCTGTTCTCTTTCCAATGAGCTATAATACTCAAGCACTCGATTAATTATTTTAATTAAAATGGCAACCTTAGCAAAATTAATTAAATATAGCTCAATAATACACCCAATTAATGACAATGGTTGAAAAGCCTTAGAATTGAAGATTGACTGTGTAAGAGTGATCTCGAATCTCGATAATGAAAGATGATAAACGGACCATATTGGGTGACTTACTAAAAATAGATGCTCCCTCTAAGACTTTTGGAGCCCAAACTGAAAGCCAGAAATAACATCTGCCATCAGAGCTCACTGGTAACATCAAAATACCCCTTTGATTAGGTTGACACAAACTCAAAAAGTCAACGCCAACTGCACTACAAGAGAACCCAAAAATGGGGACATTACAGATATTGATAGTGTTACATCCACAATTATTTAACTACTTATTTTTTGTGAGTTATGATGTAGATTCAACTTAAGCTACTAAGGACAGCAGCTAAATTACAAGGGGGGAATGTTATGAAACTTTTTCCCCAAAGACAATAAAGTTATGAAAGCAATCAAAAGGAGATAGAAAGATAAAGAATAATATGCTCCTTTGGTTTAAATGAAGATTAATGAAGAATATTTAAGAAAACTCTTTTTAAAAAAGGGAGAAATAATTATATTTATTAAATAATAGTTAAAGGCAACATTTGTGAAAGGGTGTGATGGTTTGGAAACCGCCTCGTAATGCTTATAAAGCATTTATGTGAACTTGGAAAGGCCATGGTGAACATTCAAGGAAGAAGAAAGTGGTTTGGTGAGCTATGGACATTGGAGAAGGGGGCACACAAAATGTGTCCAACTCAGGGTACAGAGTACACTCGGGATTGTCCTAGCCAGGGCTATTGTGCGTGTTGGGTAGTTAACATGAAGCATGTTGTATACATGTTGAGCAATTACTCAGGAACATATTGTATACATGTTGAGTAATTACTCTGGAGCATGTTGTATACTTGTTGAGTAATTACTCTAGAGCATGGTGTGCACTTGTGTTGAGCATTGTTCTATTGAACCAGCAATTGTGTAGAGCACAACAGTTCGTTGTGTTCTAAAGGGAATTGTTTCCTCCTAGACCGTTCCATAACGAGAGCCAATACCACTAACATCTTCCTAGGAAGAGGGTGGCTTTTCCAAGTGTTGTTATTCAGATAAGTATTAAAGCCATTGATATTAGAATATATTGGAATATTATGACTTTGATGTTAATCTGATTGAATTATATGGATGTGTTATCCAATTTACTATGTTAATTATTTACTTTAGAATCCTTGTCTAAATATTACATATTATAGTTTACATTGTTTATTTTATATTATTCACATCATTTTAGTAACATTACATCTTGTAAATTATCTTAATATTCAATCTATCAAATCCCCTGCTAATACTTAAACTACTTTAGGAGGAAAAGTGACATTACAATATGAATGCAACCTAATAACAAGTACCTTACATGAATACCGCACTGTCATATCCAAGATGTGTCTGTATATGGCCTGCAAAAGGCAGCATATTGGATGCCTAGTGCTGCAGTATCCATATGTGGATCTGTATTGGATATGTGGGATACAGATATAGCAGGATACCCACAAAGTATCTAGTCATATAAACAAGTGTTTTTCTCCTAATAATTACTTATATTAATAAATGGATACCTGCAGCTGAAATAAGATCTATGATACAACCAATAAAATGCCCTGCATTGCCTGATTTAGTTATCAAAAAATTAAATGCTCGCTGCCCTACATTTCTTATTGTAAGGGTTAGATTGCATACCTTGCACTTTTTCCCTCTGTTTTGGACTCACTTAGGCCTGTTTGTCCCAAGTGCAATGACTTGTAAAAGCTGGCAATTAACCTGAATCAAACCCGATACTACATTCACATATCCACAAGGACCGGTCCTACCAAAACCTATCCAATCATTATCCTAGGTCATATCCATGGTGTAAAAATGACCCTGGGTAAAATCTCTTTGTAAAAATGACCCCCTGATTTCCAAATTTAAATTTTATCTTGCGCCCAAGCCACCTCCTTTCCAACTAGTTGTTATTTGTTGGCTTGAATGTAAAATGTTTTAAACTTGTATGATAGGGTGTTGCATACAAGGGCAAACCTAATTCATTTTAATCATCTAGGAAGATCAAGAGAGCTTTGTTATACATTGCATCATCAATAATTAGAATAGCACTGCATCAGCATGACATCAACATTTATTGGCTTGAACGTGAAATGTTTAAACTTGCATCATATGGTGTTGCATGCATGGACAAACCCTAATTCATTTGAATCATCCAGGAAAATCAAGAGAGCTTAGTTAAAAATTGCACCATCATTAGAAGAGTATTGCATCAGCATGACATCAACACTTACAGTGACTAGGAATATTGCATTATTACTTGGTGTGAGACTCACCGGGACTCGCTTGGACCCGACAAGTCCCAAGTTGAGTCACCCTAGCTAAGTCTGGGGGGCTCGAACTCGGACTCAGCCAAGACCGAACAAGTCCTGGTGAGACTCGTTGAGTCTCTCATACTTGCCGAACTCACCAAGTCCGAGCGAGTCCCGTTAGGCAGACTCGCACAGGCAGGTTTGAAAAGTGCAAAAAAAACATAAAATTTAAAGTTAAAACTTGTTTTTTTTGTACTTATTATGAATGCAAAATGATGTACGCCATGAAGGCTTATATGGTTTTGGAGGTCTTAATTTGGACTTGGTGGCAGGGGCTCTGCCCCTCGACCCTGCCCTATATCGCGACAAGGAGCGCTGCCCCCGAACCCCGATGGGGGCGCTGCCCTCAAACCTCAATGGGGACATTGCCCCCAAACCCCCACAAGGGGCGCTGCCCCTCAACCCCTCTAGGGGCACTGCCCCCAAACCCCTACCACAAAGGGCGCTACTCCTCAACCCCGTCGGGGCAATTGCCCTCAAACTTGAGATTATGGCTGCTGCATCATCCAGGACCTCTCTTTGGCGCATTTGTAGGAAGGATGCAGGCTCATAGACTTCTAATTATTGTTTTGATATTTCATATTTGTTTGGAACATTTGATGTCATGGATTTCATATTCCATGAGTTTTGTATACATTTGAGTCTTTGACTATATATCTAAGTGTGCTATTTCCTTCAGCAGCTCAGCTACAATTTGCGTTTATACTTATGTGATCAATGTATACTTGTGTATGTGATCAAATTAGCTTCTATTTGATGGTGTTATTGTGTCTTTAAGGTTTATTTAATAAAGGGTGCATGAAACAAGTTTAAAATCCTTAAAAATCTCTAAATTTCTTGGGTTTCTCACTTTGCCAAGTTTGGGCGCCGAGTTCCAAGTACCAAGTCAAGTCACCCTCGCCGATTCCATGCCGAGTCCATGTCTCGTAACTATGGTCTTCAATCATTGTACAAACCATTGATTCAGATCCAAGGCTTTATAGCAAGCTCCTAAACATGTTCATCAACACCACCAGTTTTTCAGAAACAGGTTCCAGCCACTGAATTGAACAGATTCCAAGTGTTTAGAAGTGTACAGATCACTTCCACAAACAGAGGTCAAATCCACCAGCATGGAGATCATTTTCGCAGATCCAGAGTGAAGCATAGAGAGTTTTCCAGTTTGACAGATGTCATTTGACGCAATGCATGAGCTACAAGGACAAATCACCAAGAGTGATCTTTCACCAAATATTCTACATCAAATCCTAGAGCTAAGTACCCCAATCCTCTTCATTAATTTCAGTGCTTATGCACCAATATATTTTTGTCACACTCTATCTCAGTGCATAATTCTAGGGTGGTTTGTTTCTTAGGGTTAATCCATTAATTTAACCTAGGTTATTTGTGCAGGAAGCATTTATTTCCATACACCTATAGACAGTATTCAAATTATCCATGAATTATTTGAGCATCACCTACTTTTTTGCAACAGCGGCCACCTAGGTTTTGTCACCGTGCTGTTCTACGGTAAAATATGTACATTGAAAATTTATTTGGGGTTTTTCTAATCCATTGTTTTTCTTTTCTGTAATTGTAGTTAGATTAGAAAGTGGAGGCCAGAATTCCCAATAAAAACCTATCACCGTCATTAAGGTTGGCACGGGGCTGAACTCAGTTACAGCCAGAAAGTTGTACTTGAATACCCAAATATGAGATGTCGCATTTTCTCAAGAAATGTAGCGGAATCTTTTTGAAAGGTATTGTCTTTTCCATGATCCCGGTTCTATTAATAGCGGTTTCTTTGAGTGAGTATGCTTCTGGAAACAATTGTGTAAATTTTGTTGACAACAACGTTTCAGATCATATTTCGAAGTTCGTCACCAGGATGAGGAAAAGCATTGATGGATCAAAGAGGGTGATCCAAAATATTAAAGCAAACAAAAGTCACACAGTTATCTTCAGAAGCGTATTCACTCAATTTCATGAACTGTGAAAACCTCATGTCTAATAGTGGATTTTTTAATTATTTGTTTACTTTCTTAATATTGTAATGTTTATCAGACTTAGGTCTCTCTGTGTGGAGATCTTGCGTGTGGCTGGTTTCAGCTATATGGTTGAAATAAGCGTGCTTGTTTGTATAATTCAATACAAAGAAAGTTTCTAATTTCGAAGAAAAAACGGACAAGAATTTAAATTCCATATTTCACCATAAACCCGGAGAAATTTCCTTCATATAATCTCAAAAAAAACAAAACGCAGTCATCAGAATACAACATTTGCAGACTTGAATTCAGAAAAATAGTGATGTGGTTCAAAATAAAAAAAATAAATTGCTAATCTTGAGTGGGAATGTACCTGGGATGCCCTGACGCATCTGTGATTTTCTGTAGAACGGAGCCAGCAACGCCTGTAGCAAGAAAATGAGGGTGACCACATTTAAAAAACAGATAACGATTGTGGCATGCTTGTACGAGCACCTCGTCCGCGATCCGCACGCGTTGCAGACCCCAAGCCCGTCTGCCATTTCTTCTCTTTCCTTTGAATTGTTGTGTGCTTTGGAAAATCTTCTACCTACGAAACAGATTAAGCGATGCAACTCCCTGGCAGGAAGAATTTATTTGGTTAATTAGTTACCCCTTCACCCCACTTCCACGCTCAATGTCATTAGTATGGGTTGATAAACATTCACTCCACCTCTTCTTTTATACTATCATAAAACCGTATTTTAAAGGTGTGATGGAAAGCCTATCACGAAGAATTCCTTGTAAAAAGTGGGACACATTTAGTTCCCCTTTCATCTCAGTTCCACATTTAATGTTGTTGATAGATAGATATTGACTCTAACCTTTTCGCTTGTACTATAATAAAACTGTACTTTAAATGTCTGATAGGAGAGCCTTCAAGATGAATTACTTTGTAATAGTGATACACGACTTTAATTGTTAATAAATTCCATCTTCACCTCATTTCCATGTTCAATGTTGTTAGTATGGGTTGATGAATATTGACTTCAACCTCTTCATTTGTACCATCTTAAAATTGTACTTTAAAGGTATAGTGGGAAAACCTATCAAGAGGTCGTATTCATATTTGTGAAACATAAAATATGAATTTTGTAATGGAGAAATTTGTCTATTTAGATTATTCTTCATTTAATTTTTGGTTTGTTTTGTAAAACTGTTTTAATATAATCTATTAATAAATGTTAGATTTTTATACTAAATTTTGGTTTATAATTTATTTTTATTTATTTCAATTTATATTATTCCATCATTTATTTATCATTATTACAATCTCATTTGTACTTATTTATATACATTCACTATCTATCTTGAAATTATTAGTTTAGTATTAAGGTCCATTTTTCCATTGGTTTAGAATTAACCTAGTTAAATCTCAAGTGCAAAAATAAACCCAAAATTTAAATTGTTAGATTTAAAATTCAACTTTATTATCCCCTTCTACTATCTTGACTTGGCACGTGTTTGTTTGACATGTTGCTAGGTCATAATATTTGAAGACATTTAATAATCAATTAATTCATAAGTGGATTACAAGGAGAATCATTAAAGCATTCCGTGTTTGTTTTAAATCTTATTATTGAGTAGTTTTTTTATTTTTATCAACCCTTAGGTCATTTATATCCATTCATTTATCTTTTAGGGTTTTTTAATATTACTTGCATGTTAAAGGCTCTTCCACCTCATATCCCTTTATGAAGGAGTGCATACTTAAATCCTCAAATGGCTCAATATAATGCAAATGGTGTGCCTAGTGATGTTCTCATAATTACAATTGTTACTCTCATCGATGAGCATGAAAATTATGATTTTGGCCATGAGGAACATCTAGCTCAACAAGACTTTGTACAAGAACTTGATAATCTAGCTAATGTTAGAAGTCCTATAATATTGGTGGATATGGCTCATAACTTGTTCGTAACAAACTATTTTAGGTTAGAGACCTTACGAGTTATTGATACTAAAGATGCCCTCCCTAGCTCTTTAATTAGTGCATCTACCATTCTTCACGTCCATCCACAACCATTGCCCCATATCATTATGTATCTTCTTCTCACCCTCACCCTATGTTTGTTCCTCAATATGGCCTACCTTCTAATTTTGTTCCTCTCACTATACATGCCTTCTATGTGTAATTTGTCACATATAATTTGTTGGTGACTTGAGTTGTAAACCCCAAATCCATAAAGCTAAATCTCTTTCCAAATGTCAAGGGTGTAAATTTTGGAGAAAAGACCACACACTTATAGTCAGGCTTGGGCAACTAAGGACCAATTATTTCAAGGTTGGTAGAACTTCCTTCATTTTTTGGTTATGCTAAACCAAGGGGTCTTCTCTAAGGTGCTACAATAGATATCACCATAGAAACTAAACACTTACCCTAACACAAACCTTATCCATTCAATAGTGTGCCCCTATTTTGGTTGTCACTTCATGCATGTATGTTGATTTGCAATATTTAGTATCAAGCACCTTATTAAAGTAGATAATCTACCACATGAATATCTATGAATGTGTTTTATGATAACCCCTTGTTCCATTATACACATTTAGACATGGTAGTGAGAACACACTATATCAAGTGAAATATAAAAGATAGTTAAATAGTGTTATTATCAATGTATTAGGATGATGAGCAGGTGCATCCAATAAAAGACCAATGCTTATCTCCAATTGGGAAATATAGATGCTAAATTCATTCAAAATATGTGATAATTAAAACCAATGGTGATACCTTAGTGAAGATATTGAAAAATATTATGTCTTCCAAAATGTGCAAGAAAACTAAGTTCTACACATACATTTAGAAAGATAATAGATATATGTATAATATTAAATGAGTCTACTTGGTAATCCATGAGCATTCCCATACATTTCCTTTATTATCCTAAAAAAATACCTTGCAAAGTATTTGAAAGCATTTTACAATGACCTAGTTGGTCAACTAATCAACAACACACCCAAAAATGTACACCATACATAGGGAGACACTCTATCAAAGTTGATTCTACCTTTAATCATTCACTCTTCAAAGGTTACAAGTGTTTATTAAAAATTTGGAAGAAACGTGGATCATTATAATATAAAGGTTATATTGAGTGAATTTCTTCCTTTGCTATTCTTTTTTATTTTCCCCCTTTTCCATCTCCTTCAAATGAAAACCCTTAGGTCCTTAATACTCCAAAGAAAGACATAGTAATATATACTAAACTTAAATATCTTTGAATTGGTACTCTAAAATGGACATCCAAATCTACTAAGCACAATTTATTGTTAAATTGTGTCTATAATCATGGCCTAAGACATCTAGTGATACTTCTAAGGCATGGAGGGAGACCCTTTTTTGGTTTATAAATCATCCTCCTCATTGATGACAAACTAGTTATAGTGTGTTAATGCATGGGTTACACATATACACAACAAGGTAAATCCCTTAGGGAACACAAATTTATTTTGGTTGTTGAATTTTTTTGCCATGGTGGTGAGGTAGGTGAAATAATGCATCATGTTAGGGTTCACTATAGTCATTAAAAACTATTTTTAAAATTAGGTCGAAGAGATCAGGTCTTATTTTTGGATGGAAAAAACACATATGGAGTATTACAAAGCTCAAATCGGGGCCTTAATGGTGTTTTGGAAATTGTTGGGGTAGTTGGATGAGTGTACCTAGCCACGGTGATGGAAACGACCTTTCAAACATCAAAATTTTTTTCTTGTCTTTACACCTAGTGTCTTTAGGGAGACATGTTGTACACCTTAAATAGTAGAAGCATTATATTTGTTGGGATGATTAACACGTTGTCTAATAATATTATAGCATTATGTCACTAGTCATGATAACTAAGACATACTATGTAGAAATATTTATATTTAACTCCCATCATGCATCATGGGAGTGAAATTGGGATCCATATTCAAAATTGTGATGCAAATGAGTTGCATGGTGCAATTAAAATATACCATTTTATCTACCCCATATATAATATTATCAAATTGGAAAATGCATCAACATTTCCTTCCAAAAAATACAAATCCATCGTGCATTGCAAGAGTGAAGGTGGGTCCCTTATTCAAAATAGCAATATGAAGGAATTATGTGATGCAATGAAATGACACCAACTAGAGACCACCTTTGAATTACCTTGAGAAAAGTAAATTCCATCACACTTCAAGAAAATGAAATTAGAACCCACATTCAAAATCATGGTGTGAAAGAGTTACACAATGCAATGAAATGTCATCAACTATCGTAGCTGATGAGAAATTTGTAATTACTCTATGAGGTGCAAATATTAGTATTAACAATCATAAACTATCAACTTGGTGTAGGGATAACACAACATTTTATGAATTGGTAGGCATGACACCTAACTTGCTTGATGATGTTGCATCATATCACTAACTTGTAGTTTTAACAAAAGTCTTCAAATAAAAATTGTGATGTGAATGAGTTGCACAATGTAGTAATAATTTACCATTTGTTTGCCACCACATAAGATAATTTTGAGATAGAATCCAAATCAACATGCTCATAAGAAATATAAATCTATCACGCATTACAAAATAAAAGTATAGTCCATATTAAAAATAGTGATGTGAGGGAGTTGTATGATATAATAGGGCACTACACCTGACACAAATTGACTAGTCTTTTATGCTTACTCTAAGAAGAGTACAAATAATTATTAATTGACTAATCATAAGCCATCAACTTAGGATCAAGACAGCATGGAGTTGAATGAAGTGGAAGGTATGGTGTAATTTTGTTAGCTCATAGTTTTATTAAATGACTTTGACAGATGAAAATTTTGATGTGAATAATCTTCATAATATAGCAGGAGTTTGACACATAGAACATGGTCATTGAGGATTTAAAACTACAATGTGAATGTGACCAAATAGCAAAGGATAATACATGTACAAGAAAATATTGATAAGTGAAAGCTAGGGGTCGATATGACTACAACACTTAAGGGGATCAAATTGTAAAATTAAATGAAATAAACCAAAAAAATAGTTAATTTTAGAATAGAAGAATACAATAGTCATATGCAAAGGCCCAAAGCACAAAAGGACTAAGGTTTTAGTCATAAAAATATAAAGAAAAATCCTTACAAACCAAAAAGACTAAAACCCTAAGGATCTTCATAAAAAATTTGGTACACTCCAACATGCCCATTGAAGATCTCTCAAATTACATATAATTGATGAGAAAAAATAGGGAAAAGGAACAAAAAATATAAGGACCTAAAATTATTTTACAAAATTTGAGGTTTGCAAATTTGGGAATAAACATTGGCCCCAAATGGTAACATATGCTTCTTGTAGGCACAACAAGAATCCAACTATCTCTTGGATCAAATCAAAATAGGGAACCAAAGAGACTAGAACAGTAACACTTCATCATAATAAAAAAAGGTCATCACAACATAAAACAAGAACAATATATATACAAGGTAAAAAAAAAGAAAGGAATTATGTACAAAACAATAACCTATATCCAATTTGAAGGTACAAAAAAAGGTAAACACAACTTACAAACATTATTATAGGATAGGCCATGCATGAAGACCCATGTCACATGGCCATGGAAACTACTCCAATCACTTACCTCTATTAAGACCATTCCTACTAAAGGAGTTGATCTCCCTCAAAACATAGATGTATCCACCACCCAATTACAATAAACAAAGCATTCTTTCGGCATGCATCAACTTGTGAACACTTCTCAAGAAGTGAAGAGCTACTTTACTATAAACTTTACTACTACAAGGAAACCATAAATATTAGGTGTTATACCTATTATATAATGTATCATGCATGCATATAGTAGCAAGAGCTAGAAAAAAAAGGTCAAGTCAAGGCAACAACACAAGTGGATGAAAGAAAACATCCAACATCTAATTGTTCAACCTTGATACATTTGTTGACCTTAATATACGAATTGAGGAAAAAATAAAATGCATCCACTTTACACAACAAAGAAAATTCTACCTTAATGCATTGTTGATCTACATAAAGAAGATCTTCCTCTTAAAAATCAAACTAAAAAATTTCAATCTTTATCATTTCCATCAAGTTGAGCAAAAAGATATCTTCAACTTGACACACATGTTGTTGCTCAAACTTATCATCACTTGTATATCAGACCCATAGAAATGATTCTAATTCAAACACAACACTATCATCATAGCATTAGAATCCATACCTTCATCACAAAGGAAGACTTCATAATATTATTATCAAGCATCAAGAAAATAAGTAGGTCATACATGTTGATGCATTCTATTTCTAGATCAAATACTTGATCCATATCTTCATCATCAACAGTAGCCTAAGAGTGAACACAATGGGACACCTCATATAAATAACCATGTTCTTTATATTATTTCTATTTCAAGTACACTTTGGCAATATGTCGTGTCATATACATTGTTGAAATCATACACATGACACATTTCTTCTTCTTCATCAATCACTGCAACAACATTTTTTAGTGACCTAATTGAAGAACACTTTACATGAGGAAGACAATTATTTTTGCACCAAATAATTAGGTTCTCATATGCATCCAAATAATCACCATCTTCACAATCATCAAGGGAAAAGTCTTTAAACTAAAAATCATTAACTATACTAACATTTGTCTCAACAATATTATCATTAAGTGTAGACACATCTATGTCATTCTCATGCGAACAATCATCAATGTTAGCTTCAATATTTAACAAGGAAAACTTAGGGCAATAAATCAAGCATGAAACTAGTTTCTTCTTCATCCTTGACATCATAAATATGTACATGCTCCACATAATTATCTTCAAGAGCTAATCCATTTAAATTTTTACTCATGCACATATCTCCCTTTTGTTCATCTAGTTTCCACAAGCAGAAAGGGTATACCTCATTCTCATACTAAAATTTGTCATATATTACATCATTTCAATCACCCATGAATGACCTATCTATTTGAAGGTATGTGCATATACTATCTTCATCATTTTTATTGCTATCATACGATGTACTTACACTATTTTTTACCCATGTGTATAAATAATCATCATATGATGTTGTAATCACATTGTATGCTACATCCATTTGTTTTTACTTATAACAACATTTTCAAAACACATGTGTTTGAGGATAAAACTCTTGCAATGTAATCATTCCTCATTCTTTCAATTGATTCAACACATGAATAAACCTACTATGTATATTTGTCAATTTAAAATCTTCCTGCATCAAACTCAAACCATCTTTGTATCCTTCAAAAAACATGTCAATATATTGTGCCCTAAAAATATAAATAATGAACCTATTATTGAAATCCATATTTGACTCTTTGTCTTCCCTTTATATATTTACTAATTCTTAAACAAGGACAATAGGGTCAACATTAAGTGTAAATTCATCTTCAAAGGCATCCGCGAGGTTATTTTAAGAAGCAACAAAATACCCTAAAAAAATTTCATACCACTTTTGTGCCTTTCCACATAAAGACCTAACAAAAATATCATCCATGTGTCCTCATCTTCAACCTAATTCTTTTTCATTAATTTAAAAAATATAGCAACATGTTCATCTCCTTCATCATTATCATACCCATAAAATCTAGGAATCGTATTGAAGACCTTGAAAATCATGGTTTTTACTTCATAATCAACCCAAGAGATTCCTAGTTATTTGTAAATGGTGTCTAAGGGAATGGCAGGGGATGATGCAATCTAATTTTTTGTAGCGACATGGTAATACAACTCTTTCTTCATATTCATTTTCAATCCTAATAATATCATCAAGTCTTTACATGTTTTCATGTATGGTTTTCATATTCTTTTTCAATCCTAATAAGATTATTGATTATTTGCATGTTTTCATGTATGGTTGTGTAATTTCCTAGGTAAAAATGATAATGCAAATCCAATTCTTAGCCTTCCAAAAATATGTATTATTTGAATAACAACATTATTGGCCATAGCATTCAATCAAATACTAAATAACTTAGGTTTAAATTAATATCTATGTATCAGCAATATCATTACATTTTGAACAACAAATGATAGAAATATCTCTTGATCTTCTTATTATAATGAGCAACAAATAATTATTGTAAATCCCAATCTATCTCTTACTAGAATAATGATTACATATTGCATTTAAATATTTTATAATATCATAAACAACAATAATAATTTATACCAACAACAATAGAAAATCAAAATTAATATAATGGAATTCGAGTCCATGTCCAATAAAGCTCAAATATGAACTTTGTATGAAATCATCCTCTAAAATCACTAGGAATTTTGTCATAGGATTCCCATGCTCAAACACAAGGGATCCAAATAGATTTTGAAAGGAATTTTATTAAGTGTAGATGAAAATCCTAGATGAAATCATTGACTCTTTTATATCCTTCGCAAATAGAACATGTTAGCCACCAAAAACACTGATAACTTCAAATTTAAACAATGATCATGGGTGGGAAAGATTTCACTAGGAACAATACAACATATGACAGGGAATTGGGAGAAGAACATAAGAATAGGAAGAAATATTGAGGATCAAGGGTCAACTATATCACAAGACTCAAACTATAGGATGAGGCATCAAGCGTTGAGCATATGCATGATACTATGGAGAAATATAATAAATATAATAGCAAGCCAAGTGACTGATATAATGCATAATAGGATGGAAAAGTCTAAAACTTAGACAAGTAGAAGGGAAGAGTGGAGTTGGAAGAAATGAATACTCAAGGGAAAACACATAACAAATGGAAACATGAAGACACAAGTACAAAACTAATATGTATAGGCTTAGATTAACTAGAAATAGGACATGACAAGTCCACCCCACTAAAAATAATGTGTCCTTAAGCAATTGCAAGTTTGAATGTACCAAAAATTGTGGGCATTCACATGTTGCATCCTCCATTGAAAGATCTTTTCACTAAATCAAGTACTCATCGGTGCTTTTGTTTTTCAACTTCATCTCCCTTACATCCATGACTACATCAAGAATCAAAACTAGTTTTTCATCTTCATCAATAAGGAAACTCATCCAAGGGTTCTATATTTTTCCTAGCATCGAGGGTTCTCCATATTTTCTTAGCACCTTTTTTAGGAAAGACATATGGAAAAAAATATACATCTTGCTTCCCTCTACTAGCTCGAACTCATACGTGACTTTTGGGAGTTGTGGGGTTTAATCATCAACTCTAACATGGTATCAGAGCTATAGATCTGTGATTACTATCTAAATTTTGAGAGATCCATTCTTGAGAGAAATATCAGCTCATCTAGAGAAAAACTAGCATCACTGTTGAGTTTGGAACAGTAAAAAACCTAAGGAACCTTGAATTGCTCAAATCCAAGCAGTTACAAAAAGTGAGATTTTTAGGGGCTACAAAGATCCCAAAATATGGATAGTGTATGGATTTGTACAATCGTATCGTACCGAATCTATGTGCCTGTTGTCAAACAGATTGCACCCGTACGCTTGAATAGTTAAATTCAACAATCTGTTGAAACATGGAATGATCCTCAGGCCTGTGGGTTGCCTAATTTTGAGGATCAATCTCCAGAGAGCGCTGGTTCCCTGATGAAAACCTCCTAAAACTAACTAAATTGGCTGGGAAAGAGATAGAAAGCTTGCTTGTATTGAAATCCTAAAGCTACAGGAGGTAATTGTACCAAAATTATGTGATTTTATTCGCTATCCTAAACCTATAATCAGCTGCAATAAAGTCTTAAACTTATTTCACAATTCAATTAAGATCATGAAATTCACCAATATTTCACATGTAGGTTTGAAGTTTCAATGTTTGTAAGAGGAAAACTAGGTTTTCACATATACAAATGACTGAAATCTTTGTTAAACACAGCATGCAACTTGAATTATAACATGAAATCTTCTTATTTTTTAAAGCATCAATCAGACAAAACAAAGGATTCAAGATAAAATCACAGTGTTTAAATCAAGTCATTCATATGACAATAAAACTCAAGAAAGAATTGAGAAGGAAACACTATACTAAAAAATAAACTCTATTACAATGCTTGAATAAAAAGTTGAGTTACAATCCTTCACTGTTGTATGTGAAAGCAGGAAATAAAAGAACTAGAGAGAAAATGACTAAGTCATTACACTTATACAAAAGCCTTTTGAAAGGCATAGAGATGAAACTGAAAGTGAAACTCAGTGTAAAAATTGATATCTTCAAAGTGAAATCCGAGCAGAAGCAAAAATCCCTGAAAAGAAGGTTCAACCTCATGCAAAAATGAGTGAACTCAAGTTCCAACTGGCTGTCAACTTGTAACTAACCCATGGAGCACTCAAATTGAACTAGAAATCTCTTAAAAAGTGGGCCCAAACATGCAAAAGCTTCCTTGTTTATATCAATCCGCCCATGACAACTGGAACTTCATCCCTGATTGTGCATGATTAATCTTCAGCTTAATAATCTCTAATTCTCCAGTTACATCTTCATCATTTGCATGATTTTACTTAAGGAAGATAAGTAATTAAATATTAAAAAAATAACCAAATGCATGATTATTTTAATATTTAACGTGGAAATGGCCTCCTTATTTTCATTTTAAATATTAATGTAATAATACATTAATATTTGATTACAATATTATTATGAGTAAAATCATGCAAACATGCATGAATTCATTATCATTTCTAAAAAGAAATAATGACTTAAATTATTCTTTAAGTCAACTATCGACATACACTCTATGCACATTAGTAGATTTATTGACTTAAAGAGTCAATACCACGGTGCCAATAACATGAAATGATTTTGTTTTTTTAAACCAATGGTAAAAAATAAATCAACCCACCCATTGAATTAGGGTGAGTAAAAGCAAATGAAACCCTAACCATTTCCATTATCCACTATGCATTTCACCCTCTGCATGAGTTGTGCCGCCATGCTAGGTCTTTTACTAGGCGAGATATTTTGTGTCAAGGCTGATATATTGCTCTTAAAGACGTGAATCTTTCTTTGTTTCTGCACTTATGGGTAAGTTTCTTCAATTGTTTTGAAGCTTATGTGTAGAAATATTGGCCATGAATTCATTATATGCATATCCTTCTTTATTCTCTATGAAAAAGAAGTAGTTTATGTATATGATAATCACAACAAGCAATGAAACCTTTAATTTTCCTTATGCATTTACATGCTTGATGCTCCTCTGAAACCCCTCATTTTCTATGGCCGCAACTTCTTAAATTTGTGGGTGATTTCAACGCTTTCTCTATTCTCCTTGCATGGCGTTGCTCCCTGAGATGACAATCTCCTCGAGGCATTCTTCCTTTTTGCAAAGCTCTCATTTTGGCACCATTTACTAGTGATGTTTGGCACTGCAAATCACGTTTTCTTGAAGTTTCTAAAGTATCTTCAACTCATCCATTTTGTGCATATGCTGCAATAATAGCGTTCCATGAAAACATATTTCCGTGAGGTATTTGTTTATCAACTCATGTGCTTTTCCTACACCTCCATATTTTGTATACATGTCTACCAATGCAATTACAATTACAACATTTGACATACTTCTTTATCCCTTTATGCTTTGATGAATGCTAACACAATGCTTCAAGGCTTCCCTTCTGGCACAGACAGAGTATTGACAAAGGTCACTATGCTTAATCATGGTAAATGATGTCCTCATATGTCGTTAAGTGGTCTGCATGTTGACAGTATTTACCATGATTTTGATAAAAAAAAAAGAGTCTCATTTACCTGATAACTTGTCAATCTTTTCATTCTTTTACTCAAAGAATGCATGATTTTCTTTATATTCCACAAGCTGAAGGTGAATTTTGCCTTATACCGATGCATTTAATGTTCTCCAAGCACCTTGATGACTTTTCAGTAGATCATTATGAAAACATAATTGATCCTTACATGTATAACTGCTCTTAAGATTTCATGTATGCTTCACGTATGTGACTGTCCTCCATGACCCTTGTATTGATGTTTCTAAATGTTAAATTGCTGCTCCATTGATGTTTTGATGCCTCCTTGTATGTGACTCAAATTTGGACTTTTGATTCAGCTATAGTTTAATAGTGTGCACTTGTAACTTTCACCATTCCTCATACTGGAATGCATTTGTCACTTAACTCATAAGTTGTTGCCACTTGATCCTTCAAATTTCATCAACTCTTGCATTTACTTAGTAACTGTACCTCACAACTTTGACTAGATAATAGTCAATTGTTCACTTTGTCTTAATGTAGCTAACATTTCTTATGATAATGTTGTTGTCCCAAGGTATTTATGATTATAGACTGTCTTCTCATAACTTGGTGACCATTTGATATTCAAAGCTGTCCTTCAAAGTGAATTTGATTGCTGCCCTTGACTACCTTTCTGATGTTATCATTTGGTACTTGAAACAAATATGCTTGTAGATACTTGTCTAAGCCATATTTTGCTGCTTTCTACTGAAAACAAATTTGTTTATTTGTCATATCTTTATTTCATTTGATCAACTAAAATCTTGCTGATGATTTGCATTGATTGTAAAATATGAGAATGTTGCTTTTCATTTGTAAGAAACAATTAATTTGTTGAACGCTTTGCCTTCCCTTCAGTATAAAGGGGCTCAATTCCTTATAAAAATGTGAATAATATGAAAGGCAGAGCTGGAACAAGAGATGATAAATGCAATATATTTCTTTAATTGTTTCCTTTAAATGACGAGCAAAAATAATTGCTCAATCTATTTTACCATGTTGAATTAGACTGCTTTTATAATTTGATATTGCTCTACAGCAGTCCCATTTGATGACTGTAATACTTGATGACTCTCATGTAATAGTGTGAATGAGAGATGTCCTTACGATATGCCAGTCTCTACCCTTGTGGGAGCCCGTTTTACTCCACATATATGATAAAATGATCTCGAACATGATGAACCTGTTCCTGCACATTGAAACAAACATGTTAGCAAAATAAAAGAAGCTAAAAGCTTCCACTTAATTTTGTGTTCCTGGATTATCAGCCTTTGTAACTCAATCATCTGGTGAATGCCTGATTTGATGCAAATTACATTCCAGTTGGTAGCGCATGCATGAAGTAGAATGTAATTCATTATTGCTTAGAGTAAATCTCTAATGCCATTCTTTTACAAACTTGCAGGTTCATGGAACGTGGAAACGAGTCTGTTGAAGCTTGGAGACACGACGACTGAAGACATCAAGCGGAAGTGATTCATCATCACAGGCAATGATGAATTGCTCCTCTTCTTTGTGCTTATGTTATTTTTAGTAGTGTAGTTTATCTTTGAATTTTGTATTCATCATTTGATTGTCATAATCAAATTCAGTTACTCTCATGGCTTGTGCGAGATTCAGTGTTTTTACAAAATGAATAAAAAGCATTATTGTTTCAAATTTTCAATTTCCTATTTCAAATACTTGCACAATAAAATCTGAAAACCAAATGTAATCAGATTTTCATGATGATGAATACTTTTAGCAGCAAAACTTGAAAATTTTTGTACCTATAAATGATGAATTCGATTCAGCTCTAGCTGTTTGAGCTTGTAGTGAAAAATAGGTAACAAATTGGCGACCTCTACGGAGTGTTTGCCTGCTAAACACCATAGATTAGTTATGTAGCTTATCCATTGGGCATGGAGTCTATTCTTGCTCTTAACCTCTGAAAACCTTTATAACTCAGCTTCAAACCAAACAAACTGAAAGAACTAGTGCAACTTTGTTGAAGACAGAGTTTGAAAAACCAGGTAGCAACTGCACTTTATTGAAAGCAAAACAATACTAGAATGAAAACGTGCCACAGGGCACTTATTGAAAGCATAATTGAAAATCCTATCCTACCCTACACTAACCAAATAGTGTTAGTGCTTAGACATGACCATTTACTGGCTGTGAGAAATAACTGCCCTTTCTTAACAACAGAGGATGCTTCAAATCCTTAAGATCAATCAAAAAGAGATATGTAAATGATAAACATTTGATTAACTACTGCAGAAAAGTCTGAAACATCTCAAAAGGTATTCCTTCCTCGTTTGATTGACCATCAAAGATGTTATTTTGAGGCATATAGCTGAGATTAACTTGCTGCTCCGTAGTTGCAATCACATGCTTTGGTAGAACCATGACTTGTGGTAATTCTGTAGACTCTTCTTTTGATAAATACCTGATTAGACACCCCTTTGAAAGGATAAAGCTTGGCATCTTACTATTGTATTCATGTTTATAAACTGTTGGCACTCCATCTTGCTGATTAGACTACTCTACTTGCAGTGTAAGATTTTCCTCCTTCCTTCTTGTTGCCTCAATTTCAATTTGATCTGAAAGAGATGTTGATTTGTCATCAAGTAATGAAGGAATGATTACTTCTTTCACCTAAAAAGGTTGATCATATACTGTTGGTTCATATGGCATCAAACTGTCATCAGTGTTAGAGCAAAAATCCTCTATGATATTTAGGAAAATACTTTCATCTGATTCATAATCATGAATTGGATTCATATGAGTCTCATCACCCTGCTGCTCAAAGGTAGTAACTGATGTGAGTAAGCATGTGTTGTCTTCATTTTCATTAATAAATTCAGGGATTTCATCAAATAAATCAGAAGAATTCTGAGATTCGACCTCTATTTCTTTCTCCAAAACATGTTCAACCTGATCTTGTTTGCCATCTAAGTTTGACAAAAAAGACTCAAGATCATTCCAAAATGAATACTCATCAGATCTTTCTTGGTCCCTTGATAAAAAGGAGTGGTTTTTATCTCATGAACCGTCCTTTCCTTGTGTTTGTTTTCCCCTTTCAGCTGCTCGAATACTTGATTATTACATTGATAGTCTTCAATCAACAACTCATCAGATTGTTTAACCTTTTCCTGCTTATCTAGCTCAACAAAAGAAGGAAGTTCATCGAATAAAAACATGAAATCATTGTGCTTGATACCTTTTTCAAGCTCCTTAACCTGTTGTCTTGATTGATCATGTTCATTCACCTCCTACTGTAAGTCTGGTTTGCAAATGGTATCCAGACATGCATGCATATGTTGGCTCTCTTGAGATGACTATTCATAAAGACTCATAGCTTGATTTGTTATCTGTACTTGTCTTTGCAATAGAAGAGGATCTCTGAAACTTGGAATGGGAGCCTTTTGAACTAGATTTGGCACTTTGAAGTCAGGATGCTTGGTCCAAGAAGGCCGCCATGGCTGTTCAGTAATTTGATTACTTGGTTCAGGCTCTTGATATGATTGAAAATGAGGGTTCATGGGCTCCTGTAGGGATTGAACTTGAGGAATCTCTTGAATTTTTTGAAGAAAAATAGGCTCTTCATGTGGCTAGTCTTGAGGATTAACAAATTAAGGTTGTACCAACATAGGCTCTTGTATTGGTAAAACATCTCTAAAACTTGGAACCTTGATTTTAAAAGGGTCAAGAGACTCACTTTGCTTGAAACTTGGAAACTTAAAATTACAAACCTCCTCCTGAACAGGCTGACGTGGAGTATAAAGAGCTACCTCATGCCTCTGTGTTTGAGCAAGCAAAAGCTTCATTTGCTCCTCTTTTGCTGCTAACTCCATCTCGAGCTTTTCTTCAAACTGTTTCCTCTGTGTCAATAATTCTTGCTCATGAAGGTAGGCCTGATAGGCCATCTCTTCTTGTTGTTGATCATACTCTTGCTGCCTCCTAAACTTTTCTATCTGCTTTGCGATGTCTGACAATATGTCCTTCATGTTATTCATGTTATTCTTCATATAATCAACCTCTTGGAGCTGATTTTGGATAGCTGAATGTGGATCTGAAGGCTGAGTAGGGGTGGGTGGAAGGTAAGCATGTTTAGCATGTTGATAGGCTACTGTTGCATGGCTGTTAGGGATAAAACCAGCAACATGATTGGCCTGATATGGCTGATAGGGTGATTGGTTGACAAGATTTTCATGAAACAGAAGTGGGTATACATGTTGACTATAAAAATATGTCATCTCTACTCATATAAATGCTGGAAATCAGATTATTAAGCTTGAATTTGAAACATACCAGCACTGAACTTGTCGAAACCAGTGAATATGCTCGGAGTCGCCAGGTATAAATTTGTACCTCTGAAAGGTAAAAATGTTGTTGTATATACCAGGACAACAACTTGTATCTTTGAATTTCTTCTCTGAAGTGATCTTCAGAGTCCCACCAAGCGTGCTAAAAACTGTTGTCAAACAAATTACACCCGAATGCTTGAATAGTTAAATTAAGCAATCTGTTGAAACATGGAATGATCCTCAGGCTTGTGGGTTGCCTAATTTTGAGGATCAATCTCCAGAGAGGGCTGGTTCCCTGACGAAAACATCCTAAAACTAACTAACTTGGCTGGGAAAGAGATAGAAAGCTTGCTTGTATTGAAATCCTAAAGCTACATGAGGTAATTGTACCAAAATTATGTGATTCTATTCGCTATCCTAAACCTATAATCAGCTGCAATAAAGTCCTAAATTTATTTCACAATTCAATTAAGATCATGAAATTCACCAATATTTCACATGTAGGTTTGAAGTTTCAATGTTTGTAAGAGGAAAACTAGGTTTTCACATATACAAATGACTGAAATCTTTGTTAAACACAGCATGCAACCTGAATTATAACATGAAATCTTCTTGTTTTTTAAAGCATCAATCAGACAAAACAAAGGATTCAAGATAAAATCACAGTGTTTAAATCAAGTCATTCATATGACAATAAAACTCAAGAAAGAATTGAGAAGGAAACACTATACTGAAAAATAAACTCTATTACAATGCTTGAATAAAAAGCTGAGTTACAATCCTTCACTGTTGTATGTGAAAGCAGGAAATAAAAGAACTAGAGAGAAAATGACTAAGTCATCACACTTATACAAAAGCCTTTTGAAAGGCATAGAGATGAAACTGAAAGTGAAACTCAGTGTAAAAATTGATATCTTCAAAGTGAAATCCGAGCAGAAGCAAATATCCCTGAAAAGAAGGCTCAAACTCATGCAAAAATGAGTGAACTCAGGTTCCAACTGGCTGTCAACTTGTAACTGACCCATGGAGCACTCAAACTGAACTAGAAATCTCTAAAAAAGTGGGCCCAAACATGCAAAAGCTTCCTCGTTTATATCAATCTGCCCATGACAACTGGAACTTCATCCCTAATTGTGCATGATTAATCTTCAGTTTAATAATCTCTGATTCTCCATTTACATCTTCATCATTTGCATGATTTTACTTAAGGAAGATAAGTAATTAAATATTAAAAAAATAACCAAATGCATGATTATTTTAATATTTAACGTGGAAATGGCCGAGCCTTATTTTCATTTTAAATATTAATGTAATAATACATTAATATTTGATTACAATAATAACTTGAGTAAAATCATGCAAACATGCATGAATTCATTATCATTTCTAAAAAGAAATAATGACTTAAATTATTCTTTAAGTCAACTATCGACATACACTCCATGCACATTAGTAGATTTATTGACTTAAAGAGTCAATACCATGGTGCCAATAACATGAAATGATTTTGTTTTTTTAAACCAATGGTAAAAAATAAATCAACCCACCCATTGAATTAGGGCGAGTAAAAGCAAATGAAACCCTAACCATTTCCATTATCCACTATGCATTTCACCCTCTGCTGGAGTTGCGCCGCCATGCTAGGTCTTTAACTAGGTGAGATATTTTGTGTCAAGGCCGATATACTGCTCTTAAAGACTTGAATCTTTCTTTGTTTCTGCACTTATGGGTAAGTTTCTTCAACTGTTTCGAAGCTTTTGTGTAGAAATCTTGGCCATGAATTCATTATATGCATATCCTTCTTTATTCTCTATGAAAAAGAAGTAATTTTTGTATATGATAATCACAACAAGCAATGAAACCTTTAATTTTCCTTATGCATTTACATGCTCGATGCTCCTCTGAAACCCCTCATTTTCTATGGCCACAACTTCTTAACTTTGTGGGTGATTTCAACGCTTTCTCTATTCTCCTTGCATGGCGTCGCTCCCTGAGATGACAATCTCCTCGAGGCATTCTTCCTTTTTGCAAAGCTCTCATTTTGGCACCATTTACTAGTGATTTTTGGCGCTGCAAATCACGTTTTCTTGAAGTTTCTAAAGTATCTTCAACTCATCCATCTTGTGCATATGTTGCAATAATTGCGTTCCGTGAAAACATATTTTTGTGAGGTATTTGTTTAATAACTCATATGTTTTGCCTGCGCCTCCACATTTTGTATACATGTCTACCAATGCAATTACAATTACAACATCTAACATACTTATTTATCCCTTTATGCTTTGATGGATGCTAACACAATGCTTCAAGGCTTCCCTTCTGGCACAGACAAAGTATTGACATAGGTCACTATGCTTAATCATGGTAAATTTTTTCCTCATATGTCGTTATGTGGTATGCATTGTTGACAATATTTACCATGATTTTAATTAAAACAAAGTCTCATTTACCTGATAACTTGTCAATCTTTTCATTCTTTTACTCAAAGAATGCATGATTTTCTTTATATTCCACAAGCTGAAGGTGAATTTTGCCTTATACCGATGCATTTAATGTTCTCCAAGCACCTTGATGACTTTTCAGTAGATCATTATGAAAACATAATTGATCCTTATATGTATAACTGCTCTTAAGATTTCATGTATGCTTCACGTATGTGACTATCCTCAATGACCCTTGTATTGATGTTTCTAAATGTTAAATTGTTGCTCCATTGATGTTTTGATGCCTCCTTGTATGTGACTCAAAGTTGGACTTTTGATTCAGCTATAGTTTAATAGTGTGCACTTGTAACTTTCACCATTCCTCATACTGGAATGCATTTGTCACTTAACTCATAAGTTGCTGCCACTTGATCCTTCAAAGTTCATCATCTCTTGCATTTACTTAGTAACTGTACCTCACAACTTTGACTGGATAATAGTCAATTGTTCACTTTGTCTTAATGTAGCTAACATTTCTTATGATAATGTTGTTGTCCCAAGGTATTTATGATTATAGACTGTCTTCTCATAACTTGGTGACCATTTGATATTCAAAGTTGTCCTTCAAAGTGACTTTGATTGTTGCCCTTGACTACCTTTCTAATGTTATCATCTAGTACTTGAAACAAATATGCTTGTAGATACTTGTCTAAGCCATATTTTGCGGCTTTCTGCTGAAAAAAAATTTGTTTATTTGTCATATCTTTATTTCATTTGATCAATTGAAATCTTGTTGATGATTTGCATTGATTGTAAAATATGAGAATGTTGCTTTTCATTTGTAAGAAACAATTAACTTGCTGAATGCTCTGCCTTCCCCTCATTATAAAGGGGCTCAATTCCTTATAAAAATGTGAATAATATGAAAGGCAAAGCTGGAACAAGAGATGATAAATGCAATATATTTATTTAATTGTTTCCTTTAAATGACGAGCAAAAATAATTGCTCAATCTGTTTTACCATGTTGAATTAGACTGCTTTTATAATTTGATATTGCTCTATAACAATCTCGTTTGATGACTGTAATACTTGATGACTCTCATGTAATAATGTGAATGAGAGATGTCCTTACGATATGCCAGTCTTTACCCTTGTGGGAGCCCATTTTACTCCACATATTTGATAAAATGATCTCAAACATGATGAACCTGTTCCTGGACATTGAAACAAACATGTTAGCAAAATAAAAGAAGTTGAAATCTTCCACTTAATTTCATGTTCCTTGATTATCAGCCTTTGTAACTCAATCATCTGGTGAATGCTTGATTTGATGCAAATTACATTCTTGTTGGTAGCATAGGGATGAAGTAGAATGTAATTCATTATTGCTTAGAGTAAATCTCTAATGCCATTCTTTTACAAACTTGCAGGTTCGTGGAGCATGGAAACGAGTCTGCTGAAGCTTGGAGACGCGACGGCTGAAGACATCAAGTGGAAGTGATTCATCATCACAGGCAATGATGAATTGCTCCTCTTCTTTGCGCTTACGTTATTTTCAGTAGTGTAGTTTATCTTTGAATTTTGTATTCATCATTTGATTGTCATAATCAAATTCAGTTACTCTCGCGGCTTGTGCAAGATTCAGTGTTTTTACAAAATGAGTAAAAAGCATTATTGTTTCAAATTTTCAATTTCTTGTTTCAAATACTTGAACAATCAAATTTGAACACCAAATGTAATCATATTTTCATGATGATGAATACTTTTAGCAGCAAAACTTGAAAAATTTTGTACCTATAAATGATGAATTCGATTCAACTCTACCTGTTTGAGCTCGTAGTGAAAAATAGGTAACAATGCCCATGTGTAAAAAAAACATAACCTGCGGCAATGTGGGCCTTAAAGGTGCAAGGCCCCACCATTCGCATCGACAACAACTTTAAAAGCCCCACAATGGCCATTCAATTCAAGCACAACTTAGGAAGATGGGAAAACCTGTTAGCATTTGCTCATTGACAACCTCACCCAACAACTCTTCTTTGTAACCACCCTCAAACACTAGTACTACAAGCGAAATATTCTACTAAAAAATTTGGGTAGCAGCAAAAATTTAGTAAAGCAGACTTTCTTGACAACTAGTGTGAAAATCGGCATGCACTTTTTCGACCAAAGAATATTCCATCCATGCATAACATATTCTAGCACTACAATTGAATATTCTGATGAAATCTTTTTTTAGGGAGCTGAAGTTTTTTCCAAGTGAAGGGAATATTCCAAGGAATATTCACTATCAACATGACATCATGTTGATATCATACACTCAACCCCCTTGCTAGCCCCTATTTTCCTTAAAGGGGCTATTTTTTTCTTTTTGGCATAACAATGTCAAAATCAAGCAAACAAGATATCGTCAAAAAGTTGTTTCTGAGTACTTTCTAGTGGTGTAGGTCTCATCATTAGATTTTACTGCTAGTTAATTTTATACTTAGTCAAAATCAAATCATCATTTTTGCTTCTGAGCTCATAAATTTTTACTTGTATCTCCAATTTTTGTGATTTTAGCTACATTGGAAAGGTATTTCACAACTCTTTAGATCCATACATGAATTTTTTCTAGAATCTACCCTAAGTATATTTTATTCAGTTTTCTCTTATTTCACATTTTTTTCAATTACGTAGACGTCTTAGCACTTGGAAAGGATCCATTTGCGTGAGATGACTTCATTTGATTTGCTTTACATACAATGAGGTTTTTAGCCTATAATTTTTTCATTTCAGGAAGTATCATAGGTTTTATTGTTCATCCTTATGTGGTCATCCTAGCAAAGGATAATGATGAGTCTCGACAACATGACATCTTGACACATCTCAAGTGGCTTGATATTTTTCCTTATCTATATGGACTCATACCTACACTAGACACACCAAGGAGTTATTCAACATGGGGTATTATTAGTGATCATGTTGTAGGAGTGATTTTTTCTAGTGTTGATCATGACACTATGTGTGTTGTATTAGACATTGATTGTCCTAGTACACCTTGAACTCAAATTTTGGAGATCCGTGGAGACCCTCATATCTCTCCATACCTAGATAATCATGCTGCAAATTATCTCATTCCTCTTGCAGATGCATAATTCATACCCTTTGATTATGATAATTTATAGGAGCTTGAGTATATCATTGTTCTTCCATGTTTTGATGGTTCAAAGACTTTTCTTCATGTTCCCACTCCTTATATCGAGACTTCATCACCATGTTTTGGTTTTCTTGATTAGCTTGGCATTGCCACATCTTTGGCCCCTAATTGTTTAGTGTAGCAAGACATTTATCTCTTAGATACAATTACTTGGGATTCAAATCTTGCAAACATATCATTCTTGTTTGTAGAGTCCTATATTGCAAATTTTGAGGATTACTTTGAGGATATTCATTTCCTCTTTTTTGATAGCCACATTGTCACTATTGGACCATCGTCTTCACCCCCTTTGCATCTTGTTCTACATAAATCTTCACAAGTTTTTGGATTGGAATCATATGTTTCTGACATGTGGACACTTGAGCACTTTTCAGAGGCACACATCATTTGGATTTGGATCCTAATTCTCCCATATTTTTGGATTGGCTTCTCCAATCACCAGTGGATCTATTTCTTCATAAGGGGAGAAATTTTCTTTGCAGGAAGTGTATCGTGTTTTGTCTTCAAGTGTTCATCATTGGGATTGGTAGTATGTTTTCAAATTTTTGGCTCTTTCCCTTGCTTTGATCAAAATTTGCAAAAATATTGTCTTTCTTGCTAGGGTTTTGCAAAAAAAATCTCTTTCTATGCACATTAAGGTAAAAAAACCCTAAAACCTTAACTTTTCCAAGTGCACTTTTTTTCTAATCATTCTTTGACTTGTCTACTTGGTTTCTAGTGCCTTAAGTTGTATGTGAAGCCCTTTTATATCATAAGGTTATCAGTCCCTTTATTCTTTCCTAGAGATCGTGTGTCTGAATTATCACATGTGCAAATTAAAATGACTTAAGTATATGCTAATACCTTTAGTGGTACCACCACCTTCCATGTGTCATGTTTCCATTTATTTCCACGAATCTATGAGCAATATTTTATTAAGGAAAAGAGAAGTTGTGAAATAGAAAAAGGGTGACATATGTCCTATTTATCATTGGTTTTTGTGTGTCCCAAGAGCTCATCCACTAAAGATAGAAGAGCCTGAAGAAGCATGGAAAGGTCGACACCTAACATCATTTGGCATGGTTCTACAAGTCCATGGACTCCTCAAAGTAGGCCTAGTTCTTAGGTGTTGAATCACAGGAAAGTGACAGATGGATATCTTTCATTGATTACACGAGTCTTCATGCTCTTCAAGGCGGGTCCCATTTCAAGCCGTAAGATTATGGAAGGTTGCCACGTGGAGTTTTAGATAATGTCACTCACCTTTTGAAAGTGCTCATCTCAATGAACCCACACAGATGCCATGTAAAGTGACATGACATGGAGTGCCTTTATTGGCCAATATTTTCCAAAGCACGTATAGTTCTTGTCAAAATATTCAAATGTAGTCAAATAAATATAGATCATTGAATTTTTTCCTATCTCCAAATATTAATGTCTCACATTCAAACTTGAGAAACAGGTAGTTGAATGTGTCTGGATTGCACAAATAAAGAGTAATGGTGGATGTGACTGAATGCTATCCAATCTTTAAAGATATTTTCTCCATAAGTATTACAATTGGGTCAAGGAATGAAATTATTGTGCATTTTATCAAATCTAGAGAGAGATTTTTTAGCATTCCATGAATTATGCAGTGATGTAGGGTTTTCAAAGCAAAAACAAGTTTGTTCATACTTTCAAGTTTTTTGGTTCGAATAATTTTTAAAGTTTTTAGCATCTGGAGTTTGTAATTGAAATAGTGGATTTAGTCAATTATTTGAGGAACACATACAAACCATAGATTTCAAAAATAACCCTAGGTCAAGAGTGAATTGTAACCATGAGTCAACTCAAAAGCCAGTTGTCTTCATCGAGAAGACCTTTTGATGAATACTTAGTTGTGCAACTCTTTGGGTCATCCAGAAAAGTTATGTGTGCCTATGAGGTTGGTGTTGCAAGTGGCTTGATAGATAATGGAAGAGAATGTAGGGATGCAAAACTCCCTTTAACTAGATGGAGCCTATTCACTCATTGGTACAACAAGACGGCTTCTAGGGTTCCTATTTCAAAAGTACAGATCTATGACCCAGGGAAACTAACTATCCCATACATCTTCATGAATGTAGAATTCATTAGGCATGTGGCTAGAATCCATGATGAAAATGTTAGAATCATTAGGGCTTCCAACTATGGCATGTTAGTGCAAATTGATAAAGTTTCCATTGCTAAGGCTTTTGACTTAAAACTAGTTGCAAGGTCATAGATTTTGATCTCTTCAAATAGAAATATCATTAAGGCAAGCTTAGTTACAGAGTATTATGGTTACCAAGACACAAATTGAAGGGATTTGACCATAGGTCTATCATAATTCCAACAAATAAGGTTGAACCCTTTAACATTGACATGTTTGAAGATTATTTCATTAAGACCTATCATGCACTTTGCCAAGTCCTAGGTGGAGATGTTAAGACAAAAATCCATGTGCACTAATGTATTGGCAGCTAACATATAGAACCCTCCAATAAACAATGAATTTTATTTTTCCACTTATATTTCTAATTGTTGGGAATCAAGGTGTCTCAACCTTGGCAATTCCTAAGTTGTTTATTTATTCTTATTTTACATTTTCCCATGGATAAATATCATTTATGTTAATTAAATAATTGTGCTCCATAAAAAGAGGCATGAGATTTTGAGTTGGCACTTTCACCACATGCCGCTACCTTGAAAAATAAGTTATTAGTTGTCAAAAGATGCCCATTTAGTGGTCTAACATGGAAAGCCTATTTTTAAGGATGTTATGACATATTCTATGACAATTGTAAGGGCTAAAAGTGGGGATATCATTTTGGACATGAGAATCATTTATCACACACGTAAGAGAATATTTGCATAAGCTATTGATGGTCTATGACACATGTAAGAGCATATCCTATTTTCTAGGGATTCTTATGAAAAACTGTAAGAGGGTGTAATGTCATGTAAGAGACCATGTTTAGCATGTAAGGGGTCGTATGGATTTTTACCATGGTATTTTATGAACTTTGTTTTGACCCATGGTAATGTTTTATGGTGGTACTTTGAGCCCCCATGAGTCTATATATTGAGGGGTTGAGATGGATACACTATGAGATGTTTTACAGGTACACAGTGTTGTTGGATTAGAGTCAAGATTGAGGAAATTCTATGTAGGGTAATCTCTTTGAAGAATAATATAGATTTTCCCTCTTTCCTTGGTGGAATTTTTTACCCGAAAGGGTTTCCTCCACATAAATCCTTGTGTTATGTGTATGTCTCTTGAGTTGTGTGATTTATTTGCAGTTTAAATCATTTCTCCATTAATTTCTATTTTAGATTTGCAAGTTAAATCAAATTTCCATATTGTAGTGGTTCCTTCATTCCTAACATTTGGTACTAGAGTCTGACCAACTTTGTCTATTATGTGGAAGTGTGAAGGCTTTTTGTGTTGCAGTGGGAGCTTTATTTTGTAAATTTATGGTTGTAGGAATCATGGCTACATCCACATCTCGGTTGGACATTGAGAAGTTTAATAGATCTAATTACGAGTTATGGAAGTTGAAAATGGAGGATCTCCTTGAAGAAAGAGATCAATGGGTGGCTACAAAAAAAGAAAAGAAACCCACTACAATTAGTCAAGATGATTGGGAGAAGATGCACAAAAAGGCACGAGGTACTATTCTGTTATGTCTTGCAAATTTTGTCCCCCTTAATGTGTTTGAAGAAAAGATTGCATTTGCTTTATGGAAACAGTTGGGCGAGATTTAACAAGCCAAGAGCCTTGCGAGCAAATATATTTAAATAGAAAATTGCTTTCTCTTAAAATGAAGGAAGGTGAATCCATTGTAGAGCATTTAAATTTATTTAATTTGATTTTGAGTTAATTAGGATCTATAGATGTTAAAATTGAGGAAGATGACAAATGTATTATGCTTCTTTGTTCTTTCCCCAAGTCATGGGAAAATTTCATTATTGCTATCACTTCTAACCTCAAAGATCCCCAGATGGATTCTCTTGTTGCAACTCTTTTGTCATAGGAGATGAGGAAGAAGGATATGGATAGCTCAGTAGATGCTCTCAATGTTAGGGGTAGGCCTAAAGAAAGATGGCCAAAGGGAGATCAAGGGCCTAAGGACAAGTCTAAAGGTCGTTCTAAGACTCTTGAAAAGAAGAACAGAGTAAAGTGTTGGAATGTGGGAAAAGAGGACATGTGAAGGAGTGCAGGAATAAAAAGGCAATGGGCTTCTGCCACAAAAAAATTCCTTTGATGTAGGTGATGAAGTTTTACTTTTTGCTTGTAATGGCACTTCTAATGAACATTAGCTGGTTGACTTAAGATGCTTGTATTATATGACTCCTCATAAGTAGTGGTTTTCAACATATGAGAAATATGATGGAGGAAATTCTACCTTGGGGACAACAGTACGTATCTGATTGTTGGATGGGGAAAGGTATTGTTGTGTTTCAGCGATGGGAGGATTAAAACCCTCCCTAGTGTTTTACATATTCTTGGATTAGCTAGAAATTTGATTTCAATTTCAAAGTTGAATGATTCAGGAATGCATGTAACATTTGATAAGCATGGTTGCAAATTGGTGAGAGGAAGCTTGGTGGTAGAAAGGGGAACTTAGATGGGAACTCTATTTAAGCTTGATGCCACTACTATTTGGAAGTCCACCTATGTGGCTGAAAATTCTAAAAATACATGTATGTTGTGGCATTGTAGATTTGGCCACATAAGTAAATTTTTTTTGAAAACTATTATGAATAAAAAGTTGTTGGATAATTTATCTTATTCTGATGAGCACTTTGATTTCTGTGAGCATTGTGTGTTTAGAAAATAAAACAGAGCATCTTTTCCTTTAGGAAGTAATAAAGAAAAAGATAAATTGGAAATTGTTCATACGAATGTGTTTGGTCTTGTGGATAATGATTTTATTGGAAAATATCATTATTGTGTTACCTTCATTGATGATGTATCTAGATTCGCATGGATTTACTTTATTTTAAAAAAAACTAAAGTTTTCAATAAGTTTAAAGAATTTAAAGCCTTAGTAGAAAACTAATCAGGATTGAAAATAAATATTAAGATCAGATAATGGAGGGGAATATTTCTCTAAGGAATTTGATGAGTTTTGTAAGCATGCATGTATCATAAGACAAAAGAAAACTCCTTATACACCACAACAAAATGGTTTTGCAGAAAGGATGAACCAAACCATTAAGGTAAGAGCCAAAAGTATATCAAGTGATACACAATTAGATAAATGTTTTTGGGCAGAATTTGTGTACTGCTAGTTACTTGATTAATATATCTCCTTGCAAGGCTCTTGATTCGACACCTTATGAAATGTGGATAGGTAAGAAACCTTCTATTTCACATTTAAGGGTTTTTGGTTGTGAGGCTTTTATTCATGTGCCTAAAGAAAAGCATTCTAAGTTGGATCCAAAAGTTGAGAAATGCATCTTCATTAGATATGGTGAGAATGTAAAAGGTTATAAGTTATGGAATCCTCTAACTAGAAAAATTGTCTATTCTAGAGATGTTATTTTTAGGGAACTTAGATTTATTTTTTATCATGTACAACTAGAAGAGAAAGAAATGAAAAATATAGTGCATTTTGATTTGGAACAAGAAGATGCACATTAGGAAGAAAATAATGATGGATTTGAGGATGGAGAAGAAGAAGAGAGTTTGAGTGAAATTTCTAAAGAGGAAGACTTTGTTGTGATAGAAGAAGTTGAGCATATTGAAGAACCTGAGGAAGAATCTCTTACTCCACCCTTGAGAAGATCTAGAAGACAATGAAATCAATTTGACAGGTATAGCCCACCAGATTTTCATTGTGTATTTTATTATTGAGTATTGACGATGAGCCTAGATCCTATAGGGAAGCTATTCTTTCAAATGATAGTGAGTCTTGGCAACTAGCTATGCAGGAGGAGATGATGGCCTTAGACTCTTGTGACACCTGAGATCTTGTTCATTTTCCCAAAGGAAGGAAAGCCATTGGTTGTAAGTGGGTTTATAAAAATAAATTTGTTGTAGATGGTTCATTAGAGAAGTACAAAGCTAGACTGATAACTAAGGGCTACTCCTAGAGAGAGGGAGTTGATTTTGGTGAAATTTTCTCTCCTTTTGCTAAATTACCTTTTATTAGATTTCTTTTATCCATAACTGTTGCTTATGATTTTGAAATTGAGCAAATGGATGTTAAGGCTACTTTTTTGCATGGAGATCTAGAAGAGGAAATTTATATGCAACATCCAAAAGGATTTGGGGTAAAAGGGAAAGAACACTTGTTTTGTTGGTTGAAACGATCTCTTTATGGTTTAAAATAATCACCCTGAATGTGGTATCAAAAATTTGACTCTTTTGTGTTGAAATTGGGCTTTGATAGAAGTGAAGAGGATCATTGTGTTTACATTAGATGTATTAATGACCAGTTACTAATTGTTGCCTTGTATGTGGATGATATGTTGTTTTTTAATAACACTGAAGGTATGATTAGTGAGTTGAAAGCTAAAATTTTAGGTGCATTTGAGATGAAAGATTTGGGGGCAATGAGATTTATATTGGGAATGGAAACCATAAGAGATCGAGGCAATATAAAGCTTTGGTTGTCACAAAGTAAGTAAATGAGCACTATTTTGTACATAATTAATATGCAGGATTACAAACCGGTTAGAATCCCTTTACGAGTTGGCACTAATATTAGTTTAGATATGTGTCCTAAATCTGAAGATGATTTTGAGAATATGTCTAATGTACCATATGCTAGTGTTCTAGGGAGTTTGATGTATGCAATGGTTTGCACTAGACCAGATATTGCCCAAGTAGTGGGAGTTTTGAGAAGGTTTATGTCTAACCCTGGTAGAGAGCATTGGGATTATAAAAAAAGGGTGTTAAGATATTTGTATGGTACTTATGATTATTGTTTGGTTTATTCTAGTACTAACAATTTGGATAAGACACTGGACATACAAGGTTTTGTTGATGCAAATTGGGTAGGTGACTTGGATAGTCGAAGGTCCACTAGTGGGTATGTCTACTTTTTTTTGGAGGAGCTATAAGCTGGGTGAGTAAGAGGTAGCATACAATTTCTATATCCACTACTAAAGCAGAGTATATGGCTGCAACCCATGTTTCTAAGAAGGCAGTATGGTTACAAAGATTGTGTGTAGGTATTGGTTTGATTGTAGGACAATTCAAATTGGCTATGATAGCTAGAGTGCAATTCATTTAGCCAAGAATCCTATGTATCATGCTCAGACAAAGCATGTAGATGTTTAATACCATTTTTTTTGAGAAATGATTGCTAATGGACAAATTGAGTTCAAGAAAATTGACACTAAGGTCAATGTTACAGATTATCTTACCAAAACTATGAGCACAAATAAGTTCATTTGGTGCAGGGAGGCCACAAGCCTTGTTTCTTGTACCTAGTTGTTTCCACAATAATGTGTTTCCCCTAGCTCTTGCAAAGTATTCAACAAGTGGGAGAATGTTGGGAATCAAGGTGTATCAACCTTGGCAATTTCTAAGTTATTTATTTATGAACCGTTGGAAAAATGAACGGGGAAAAGGGGCTCACAATACAAGAAAGGAATCCCCAATCCTGGATTTTCCCAATAGGGGGATGGTCCATTCAAGGAAACCTAGGATCCTAAAAGTGGAATGACTATCAACAGAAATGTGAGTCAATTCTCAACAAGGGATACCTAGGAAGATTCCTTAGGCTTTGAAGGGTCCACCACCAAGCAAAAGCTTGGAAAATACAACTTGACATTCAACTCACAAAACCTAGTAATGCAAACCAAATAATGAGTACAAATGAAAAAATTAAGTAATAGAAAGTTAGGATGTATGTACCTGGGAAGTCTGAAAATCTGATAAGGATTCTGGAAATGCAAAAATATTGTTAAAATATGCTAGGGAGAACTACAACGCCCTTACTATCTTCTTAGTCCCACAATTGTTTTTTAGGGAAAACATAAAATCTTTGGATGTTGGAACTAGATTTGAAGGAATCTCTGGAAAATACCTCTAGGAGGACTAAGACACCCTTATTGTCTTCTTAGTCTTGATCTGAATTTCTGCAATTTCAAAATGTGATCCTGAGGCTCAATGTTTGCATTTCCTTCTTCTCATATCTCAGGTCCTGAAACTTTTTGTAGGTGACTTTCCATGAAGATGAAAACTTTGCAAATTTTCACTCCAAATGATCTTCAACCTAAATCTACAAACACAAACACACAAGAGAAGAAAAACTTGTTGATTGTTAGTAAATGGGGGTTTTCCTTGGTCAAACCCCTTGTTGGTAATTAAACCTTAGAATGAAATGGAATAATGAAGGGAAATGATGAGTGAACAAAGTGTTATGTTGCAACTCACCAAACTCTTGTTATGAAATTTGCAAACCTGTGTGAAGTGGCTAGCTTGAATATAGATCTTGAATCGAATGAATGATTGATAGATCTTGACTTGAATTGCTTGCTTGAATCAAAACCCTACATCATAAATGTTAGCTCAAAAGCACACATGATGCAAGAATATCTTTGACATGATGCTTGAATCTCGATGATGGCTCCAAATGCTTGATGAATTGCTCTTGAATGCTCTTGATCTCATAAACTTTCCTTACGAATTCTCTCATCAACTTGCTAGGTGAAAAACGAGTGAAAGAACCTTGTATTTATACTTATCCATGCTTAATATCCCAATATTACACCACACCAAGCCAACACATGAATTCATTAATTAAAGGAGGCTAAATCCTAAGAAGATTTGAAATTAAAACCTGAAAATAACTTGAGGGGTACTAAGACACCCTAGGTGGCGTCTTAGTCCAGAGGCTTGAAACTCAAGGCACAAACTTGAGAAAGGGGCCCATTTAAGGTGCCTTTAAAATCAAGGTCCCAAGGCCTTTGGAGGACAAAGATTCCCTAGGTGGCATTTTAGTCCCAGTCCAAAAATCAAGGACACAACCAAAATAAATAAATTACCATTTATCCTTTGATGTTTGTCACGATTAGCCATAAAAAGATATAATTTAGTAGGCTTGTGGATGCAAAATAGGACCAATTAAGACATAAATAAGGATAAATAAAGCAAGGTGGGCCTAAAAAAGTGTGAAAATGCAAAGGTATGAATTTTCCTACACTACATTTAGCCCCCACTTTAGTGAGAGGATGAACTTGCCTCAAACTCAAACTAAAGTAGCCAACCACGCAATCAAGAGGGGTTCAAATGTACGAATGCTAGTAAGAGAGGATGACAATAATTAAGAGGGTGGCCAAGCCCCCAGGATCAAGATCCTATGACAAACCAACATAGGCACAAAGGAACACACTTGCAGATGATATATGAATCCATAACCAGATTGCCAGCATACACCATCAAAGATAGAAAAAGGAAAAAGAAAAAAGAAAAAAATGCAACGGATCAAGCTTCAATTGGTCATCCAATGCACTGTGGACCGGGTCTAGGCTGTTTTTCCAAAACAGATTTACAAGTGAAACACGTTGTCCACTATGCAAACAAAATGCATGCTCACAAGGGCTAGTGAAGCTAGTTGTCCACTAGGTGAGCCCCAAGAGATCCATATCAAAGTCATACCCCCATACTATGATAAGGACAAAAATAAAATGCACGCTCACAAAGGCTAGTGAAGCTACTTGTTCCCTAGGTGAGCCCCAAGGAACCATATCAAAGCCATACCTCTATGACTTTAATAAGGACAAAAGGAAAATGCACGCTCACAAGGGCTAGTGAAGCTAGTTGTTCACTAGGTGAGCCCCAAGAAATCCATATCAAAGTCATACCCCCATGACTACGATAAGGTACAAAAATGCAACACAACAAGAAAGAGGGATGTTCGAAGGGATTTTGCTTAGTTTGTGCAAGGTCTCATCTTAGGGAACATTGTGCTTAATATCTCCAAGAGAGGACAAATGCAAGGTCTCATCTTAGGAGACATTGTACTTAATTTTTCCAAGAGAGGACAAGATAAAGAAATATCATGCTCTCAAAGGAAATCAAACCCAATGAAACTACCAAGAAAGGAACGTATCACAGGAAGAAAGAAAATTGTATAATAAAACATGAGTGTCGATGTATGCCCCCACTTTAAAGCGGTTGCTAACACCATTGATGTGAGCAATTGCTTTAAAGTAGAAGAAGACATGCAAGCTTATTCGGAAAGCCCTATGCCAAGTCACATGTTTCCAATAAGCTACGTCATGAATAAGTTTGTCACATGGGAGTCAACTTAAGGCATGTTGTCCACATCCCAAGCTTGCTCTTATATATACATGAAAGGTGGTCAACTAGCCAAAAGAGGCAATGACAAGTGACATATGAGGACAAGGCTAACTAGCCCCTTGCCCCCACTTAGTGCAGGACAAGGATGATTCAAATAGGAGGACAATGAGTATCAGTTAGAGGAATTAGGTGCTTCAAAACAAGGAAGAGCACCACACTCCTTGAGATGTTGAATTTTGTTGCTTAGAGCCTTACATTTGTTAGTAGAATGACCATGAACTCTATGGTATGCACAAAATGAATTTTTACAGTAAAATTTCTTTCGTGTTCTTGGAGGGAAGGATATCAAACGATCTTGGAGGAGTCTTGACAAGATACCCTCTTGATTAATAATAGAATATGTTCCTTTATTTGTGCAAGATGTCATATACACACTAAATGAAAAGGCTTTAGATGAAAATGGAGATAAGGGAGGTAAACATAGATATTTCTTGAAAGAGCATGGTGTGTCAGTTTGCTTTGTTTGTTCATTGTATCTATGTGTAGGAGGGATATTATATCTGATACCATAACAATCTTCCAAGTTAGATGAAGGGGGTTTATGTTTCTGAGAAGGATTGGTTTCTTCATGAGAACACAAATCCTTTAAAAGGTTATGCATCATCCCCCCATGAGGGATGAGAGTTTATAGCCACCATCACCACTATGGGTAATGTTGTAGAACTAAGTTTAGCGAATGATACACAAGGTTGTTTTGGTTTAGATTGTGAGATCTCACACTCTCATATAAGGGGAGGTGTAAAACTCCAATCATCATTGGAACTTGTACCTAAAAATGAATCGTTGGTATACGAATCTTTGGATTTTGAGGGCGAGCTTTTGGATTCTCTATTGAAAGGAGGCATAAAATCTAATGACTCCCAATTATCACTAAAGAGTTTTATTGTAGGTGAAGGATTAGCATCAACTTGTATAGGTTCAACTTTTATTTTGGAATGAAAATATTAGGGGAGTTTGAAGTGTTGTGATTGTATGATTCATAGCTTCGTTCATCTACTTCAATCGTGTATATCGTGTTGTACTCAAATTTCATTATACGGTGGAGATTAGATGGGACGCCTTTCATAGCATGAATCCATGGTCTCCCTAGCAGAAGATTGTATGAAAGAGATCTTGGCATGATATGGATAGGGGTAGGCAACATTACAGGTCCGACCTTAATAGGTAATGTGATCATTCCTAGTGGTTGCCTATTAACATTGTCAAAGCCACGACTATGATCATCATTAAGTTGAATAAACCTCTTGTCCACGCCAATTTTTTCTAGGAGGTCAATGTGTTGATGGGTGTTTTTGCACCTTCTCAACACAGACAAAGCACAAGTGCAATGCCTCTCTTGAAATGGTAATTTCTGCAACTAAGTTTCAGAAATCACCCCAAGGTCTCTCGGGTGTCAGGTCATGACTAAGCTTGGAATTGTTCAATTGGTTGATGTGATTTGTTGGTAATCACAATAGAAATTTATGGTCACTAAGTCTAGAGGGAATTGGATCCACAAAAATGAGTTTTGTTAAATTTTGGAAATGAAGAATAACTGTTGCAAGTTCAGGACAACAATCTAAAACTCCTCTTTACACATCAAATTTGGCTTTTGGATGATGCTAGAACTTTTTCCTACTTCAGTTTTCAAAGAGAGGTCAAAAGGGAAAAGGGATGAGAAGTTTCCTAGACCTGCAACTAATGTTGAACAGTAACAATGTAGGATGCTACAGTGTACAACCTTCCTAAAACTAAGTTCCACTTAACCAAGGGCAACATACAGTCTCATGAAACTAGTGCAATCTTCTAAGGTTTGCATATTTTCAACCACCCATTCACCATTAAAGCATGAACAATAGATGAACTTAACTGCAGCTATATAAACAATGGTTAGACTAACTTTACACTGTTGTTCATCATCAATAGACAAGAAAAAGTATGAGAAAGAAAGGTATCAACACCATAACATTCTTCACCATTAAAGTGCACCATAAACTGACAACTAAAGAAAATTAAAACTAGAACAACAAAGCTAAAAATATGAGATTGGGAGAATGAATCATGCACACACGAAAAGAAAAGACAAGAATCCATCAAACAATGCTATTCTCATTAATTTTCTGCAACATGCCTTTACACAACAACTCGTCTCTCTCTTTGAAAATGAGAGGAGACCCCCTACTTATAGTTTTACAAAAGAAAAATGAATGGACAAGATTCATGTACATTGTGTGGCTCAGATTCATTTTACATTAGGGTTTCACCTACCCCCAAATATATAGCAATATAAAATACATGCTTGTCTTTTTCCCTATTTTGTCATTTAGCCGCTTTGATAATGTAGTAGTTTTGTCTTGTAGTGGTTGCCATCCTTTGTAGTCATTTTGACAAGTATTCATCATCTATGATGGGATTTCTAGCCTCTTTCTGAGCATTTGCATACTCGATGAATTTTCCAAACATAGCTATAAGCTTCTTTTCTTCAGAGAGCTCGGATTTAAGGATCTGGAAGGACATCCTCTTCATTCTTTTGATGATTTCCTGTTGATTCTCTACATATTTTGAGGCAACCTCAATCATCTGCTTTGTCTGGACAAAATCCCTTGCAGTGAAATCCATAAAGTCTGGTGATAGCATGTCACCGACTCCTCACTCCATTTTCTTGTGGAACTAAGGCTTGACTTTCTCCGGATCTAGCTCCAAGGAAGGTATCTCAAAAATTTTCATTAACTTCAGATTGTCAACATTATCTTCTTGATGCTCAATAACCTACTCATGATCAGCTTCAAGGTCATGCAAGACCTTCTCCAAAACTTCCTTTCTGTAGTCCAAGTTCATCAACTAGGTTTCTACCAGCCAGTGATCTTCCTTTGCTATTTCTAACTCCTTTTCCTAGATATCTCGTGAGAGCTTAAGGATGCACTCCAACTTAGGATAAGTGATCCTATATGCTTTCGGGAACTCCTTATAGGTATTCATCATACTTTCTATGTCTTTCCCCAAGCTTTGATACCTGTCGTACATCGTGATTGCATGGTTGATCCCTTTGTCATCGTTGGATACCACTTTGTTGAACCAAGAAGTCATGGACTTGGTACAATTCTTCCTTTTCTCCATCTTATTGATATCCTCTTTTGAAAGTAGCGAGGGCGGCACCGACGACTTTGTTGGAGTCTCCTCCTCAATAGATGTCCACTTCTAAATATCAGTGATCTGCCACTTGTGATTTCAGATCCTCTTTTGTGGACTGATCTTTATTCATATGTTGCATTATAGCGGACACCGACCCTTAAAATTCATCTATCTTTTGTTCTCAAGTTGTTGGGCCTAGGTTGATTATTGAGATGTGATATTCTTGCCCCTATATAGCTCTTGTATCTCAATTGATTACCGGGGTGGCAATTTGTATCGTTTGAGACCCGGTGGCATCCACTGTGATGTGAGAGTGAGTTTTGGGCTTCTTATCTTTGCTAGTTCTTATTTGGGCTCAGGCTAGGATTGCTTCTAGCCTTGCTCTAAGGTCTGCGGCCATAGGATCCTTCTTCTTCAACTGCTGCTCTAGCCAGTCAAGAATTTCAGTCTATCCCTTGGGTGATTCATGATCACCCTCCTCTTTGTCTTGCTCTTTGAGGCTCGTCTTCCTCATCACTGGTGATCTTTCATTCATCCTTTTCCCCTTCATTTGATTCTTCTATCTACGCAGCCTTTTCTCTATCTAGCTCAGTAGAAGCTACATTCTCTTCAATGATGTTTTGTTGTTGTATGGAAGTTGCCTTATCTTCTTCAGATTTGGCCTTGACATCTTTCTCTTTAATGCCCTCATCTTCTTTCTTTTATGGCTCTTTCTCAGGAATAAATTCCTCTTCTAAGTACATTCCTTCTTGTCTCAGGCCCTCTTCTTTTCTGGTTCATGGAGGCTCCTTCAGGATTTCCACATCTGTATGAATGTCCACTTTCCCTTCTTTAGCGCGATGCTCCTTAGGGTTAGCCTCTTCACTTACATCCCTATGTTGATGAGACAAATCATCATCCAACTCTTGATATGAGGTTTCTACCTCGTACGACTCATCCAATTTATCATTGCCTTCATCCCCAGAGCCCTGCTGCACTTCTTCATCGGAAGCTACCTTATCGATATTTACGCTTAGTCCACCCTCTGGATGCTCAAAGTAGTCATCCTTATCAAATTCCTTAGGCTCGTGGGAAATGTCTTTCAAAGCTCCCTTGGGTTTCTCTGCACAGAGCCACTCCATTTCCTCAGAAATCAGCATTGTTGCCTCCATCTTTGGTGGCTCGATTAGTGGTGGAGGAAGCGGAAAAGCAGTAGCAAGTTGGGCCATAAATGCCTAGAATTTGGGGTCAAGCATTACCCTAGAAAGTTCAGTGGGGTACATTCTGCATATAAGTCACGAAGGCATGCAACAGAGTGGGTATTGCCATAATGGTTGTCATTAGAGAAGGAGGCAAAGTGGATAGAGTAGGCAAGGGAGGTGGGAGAAAAGAAGTTGATAGCAGGGAAGTAGTGGAGGAAGAAGAGTCCAACACTACCACAGGAGCCATTGGAGAGGTGGAGGCTAGGTGGACAGAGATGTCCACTACAGGCTTGGATGAGATGGGTAAAGATTGTGTAGGAGGAGGTAGAGTAGTGGTAGCAGCAGCGATGATGGAAGCAGAGGCAGTGGGCAGTGGAGAGTGAGGGTGCTTAGATTCTTCTTCTTTGGGCTAGGGCTCCTCCTTTTTGATGGTTGAAATCTCTAGCATGAAGGTTCTTGTTCTTCATTTCTTTGGTGGAGGTGATCCTTCTATTGTCTTTCTGGTATAGAATTTATGCTTAGGCTTACGCTCAGGCAACTCCTTCCAATTTTTGGATCTTGTAATAGGTGGGGATTTTGGTGCCTCACAAGAGGATTTCGTAGCAACAACGCTATCAGCCTCATTGCTCACTTCATCCTTGAGCTCCCCATATGTAAGCTAGAAACCTTATTCCTTCAATTTGGAAATCTGTTCTTCCAACCATTTTTTTTTCTATTCTCCACAGGGTGAGTGAGAACATCCACGTCAGCAACCTCCTCTTCGACCCAGTCTATCACCTTCAAAGGCTCATTCATCAAGGAACCGTATATTTCATCTATCATGTTTTCATCATCAAAAACTTGGTCTGGCAATTGAAACAAATTGATTGATTTCATGAATGCGAGGGTCATTCTCATATAGTGGTGCATCTGCACCTCCTTGTCATCCTTGCAATTTTCCCAAAAGTCTCCAACATGAGGTCAATGGGCATATTCTCTCCCAACCCATTTCTTCAACTTACCCTTGGGGTCTATTACCCCTCTATCTATATGAAGGTCAAGATTATAGTCAGCCAACTCCTCTGAGTATTATGCGCGTTGGGCGGTGGGGCAAGCATACATTCCTTGTCCAAGAGTGAGGGGATATGGGTCCCCTGCTCTATGTTTATTGCTTGACAAGGTGTGGGAAGTTTGTAATTGTCGAGTTACCTCCAACATGATAATCTTGTCATTGGGGTAATGTGGTAACTTTTAAGGTCTTTTCGAGAATCCCTCGGCCCTGATGTAAGTGAACTTTAGGAATTGGATGAACATATATCAAAAATGCTTCACAAAGGATTTTGCACTGTGTGATACCCTTCTCTCAAAATCTCCTCCCAGGAGTATGATTATATGCCTAGTGAAGGCATCATTTACTCTTCTATACTCCTTAAAGTTCCTGTACTGTAGCTGAGGGTAGCAATCATATACTTTCAATTGTCCTTGCTTGGTTCACAATTCTCTAGCGTAAAATAATCCTTTATATGGGAACTTGGCTGCCAGGAGGTAGACCAAATACAAATTCATATAGAAATGAGAGGTCTTTTTTACCTCTATTAATTGCTGATGCATGTTGTCACTAATCATTTTTTCCCTTATGGAACTAGGTCTTGCCTCCGAGGATTTATTCTATGAAGTAGAACATCCAGTTTTTGAAGAATGTAGCCATGGGAAAACCCATTACTCTGCTCAAGAGTGTGACTCATGGTACTAAAAGAAGTCACTTCTGTATAGCATTTGAGGGACTTTGGAAGCACTTTCCCTCTTATCCTTCAACCAATTCTGGTTGATTTTCCATTTACAATTGATGGGTCTAGTTGCCACACATGGTTGGAAAATTCTTTCTCAACTTCCTCCATCTTATCGAAGACTAGAATTTTGAAGGTCTTTCCAATAGACTTTGCAAACAGGTTTGTCAGTACTCTTCCATCATGATCAATTATCTTTCTATTAGAGTGGTAGCACTCCCAATAGGCCATTACCAACTCATGAGCTATAAGTGCAGGAGGGAAACCAGTGGCCTTGGCTAGTCCACTTCATCTGATTTTCAAGGCTCTATTTATTTTGGGGTTGAGCATAACCCTCTCCCTGAATTCAACTATACTAACATGTCCAAAGTTAGTATCCAAAATTGTCTCCCAACTGGAGGTGATTGTTGACGTGTGCTCTACCCCATGAAACTCATACTTCATTTGTTCTTTCTCTTCCTTTCATTGGGGAGTGTGAGTGGGCTTCTTTGCCTTGTTAGGATATTGTGTAGGCTTCTCTGATTGCCTTGCAGTAGGTTCCATAAACCCTGCATACACAGGATGTAGTAAGTGCGTTTACATATAAATTCAGGTGAATGTCAATCAAACCCTATAAATCGAGCATTAGATCCATTAATACATTATCAAAAGATCATAAATTTTATCATCATCCAGCTTTTGGGGCTCATTTGGGTCATTTAGGAAAATGCAGGCCCAAGAATGCAGGTTCCCTGGGAGGAAGTTGTTGAAGTGAAAGCAGTTAAATAATGTCTAAGGGGCCATGAAGACCCACATGCAGCTTCCCGCATTGCAAGTTTGGCGGAAGGGAAAATCCTCTAAGGGATGATTAAGCATGTGTGGAAATAAAGCGCAAGACACTCAAAGTCATTAGATTACTCTTTGATGATTTTGTGGGTTCAGGGTATGTAGACGGTGTGAGGTGGGAAGACGCTTGGGCTTAGCCATTGGGCTAGTAGCATCTGGGGAATGGTGACCCGTAGACAAAATTCTGCACGACAAAATCTGCAGGAACCTTAGACAACTGGGAGTATTCCTTAAAGCTTTAACCGTTTTGGACAGAGCGGAGGTAGACCATCGGGCCGCCATCAAATGTTTGTCGTTAAGGAATTCCATTTGTGGGACGACGGTCCGCAATGACCTTGTAGACTTGAAAATTTGTGTTGAAGACTTCGAGAGGAAATTTTTCTGGCAGAGACCACAATGTAGACAGATGCGAGTGTTTTTCCATTAGACATCGACATTGGTGAATCGACGTCCCACGGGTAGAAGCCCACAAGGATAGATCTACAATGGTATCCAACATATACTTGCAGTTAACAAACTTTGAATCGAATGGGAGATGCACTTTGTGGAGTCCACAGAGTGAGAAGACATCAAGGCTTGAAAGTTGGAATAGCGGCCAAAGGGAAGTGGTGGTCGGAGGATGAAAACCCACATGGACAAGTCTGCAGGTGATTTATACTTAGCTACACATTGAAGGGTCAAAGTTTAGGTGCAGAGTGAGTGATGCAGGGAGACGCTAGGTCTTAGCCATTAATGGGAATGACGAGGGCAAGGGTTCCACCTACAAGAAAAATCTCGCAAGATGATTCCCACACTGTTCATAGACTTAGTTAGTTTATACATTGGAGGTTTTGAGTGCAGAAGTCCATGCTCGCTCGATAGTTGATGAAGGTTGTTTGTTAAGAAAAATTCACCCAACAAAATTCTCCATGAGTGGGGCTGCAAGGTGATGAATACTGGGCGTGCTTTATTCATCAAATTAAAAACCTAATGGGGTGCAGGATTGTGATGACAAGAGGCCGTGGGGTTTCCTCTATTTATAGCAGAAAAAAGGGAGCGGGATCCCATGTGGGAGATGCGAAAAGTCAATAGAAACCCTAGGGTTTTGGTGAAATAAACTCTAAAGTGGTTTGAAACCCTAATCATGGAGGACGTTGAATAGTTTAAATGAATAATGGAAGGTGTTGTTTTAAATCCTTACCCGGGTCATGCTAAGTGGACGATGGTTGCTGCTAAATGCCTGATTCCTTACGTGCGGAGGAGCTGCAGGTTTTCTTTTGAAATTTGAAAATGTGAATGATAATGACATGTCAGCCAGTCATCTATTTATGGGAAACCATGCCATTAATGCAAACATTAAACCTTTGGTACAACGACAGGTTGGTTGGTGGGGACATGAAAATTTGTGCCCTGTCAGACGTTGGCGAAGACTCAGGCAATAAAGGAGAATGCAGGGCCCGTAGTGCGGGTGGTAACCAAAGGTTAACCATTTCATAGCGGTGAAACAACTGCAGTGAGGCGACAATGGAAACCTGCAAATGTGGGTCCTCCATGCTCGGAAAGCACCAGGGCGAAAGACTAAGGGAAATCCGTAGGGTCATTTCTACAAAAGCAAAAGACTTAGCACATTTTGGAGAGGTGACTTTGGTCACTGAGGATTTGATGAATTTATTGCGTTTGACCAATTTAAACTCATAATGGGGGCACACAAAATGAGGCAAAAGCAAAAATGACTCGACGAAGGCAAAAAAAATGGAAGAGGGGGTCCTTGGTTTGAACAGGGTGTGTGTGCTATAGGCACAACAAATGGCTACTCTGCTAGGAGAATGCTCCTAGGCGTTCTAAGGGTAAGGATTCATTCAGAACCCAACATGTTCGGTTTCGCAGACCAGAAGCCAGTTTCCCCAAAAGACTTTAAAAGAATGAAATCTTTGGTTTAATCAAAACACAAAAATATCTCAAAAGTGTGTGTAGTGAGTTCATTCCTCTCCCTCAGAGACTATACAGGATAGAAATCATTCAACTGAGGCAAGCTACATAAGTTGTCTAACCCCAAAAGTAACCTGGACATTGCTCTGCTACTAGTCAGGTGTCCATAGCCCCGACGGAGTTGTCACTGTGACCCCACGAACATTGCTCTATTGCCAGCCAGGCATCCATAGCCCCGATAGAGTTATTTGCATACCCACATAGTTGCTTGTTTCAAAATTTTCTTTTCTCTTTTCTTTGTTCTTCCTTTTCATATTTTCTTTTAATACTCTTTTTCCCAACTGCATAAGCACTAAAGCCTATAGTGGATTTGGAATCACAGTGGTCACTGGAGCAGACTTAATATTTTTCACCTGCCACAACCTCATAAAGACTATCTGATAGCTCATTGAGATTACTTAAGATGTATTTCATGTATAATCTAAGATAAGCGTGAAGGGATTCAAATAAGGGTTCAATCCTAGGCCAAGTTGGAGTTCAAGTAAGGAAACTTACCTCACGAAGGTGAATAGAAATTCGTGGTAACTCATGAAGAATTATGCAAAGAACATATGAGAGCGGGCAGTAAAGTGAACCCTTTGATGAACCAAGCATGACCACCGCATCAAGATCGAAAAAACCCTTAGCAAAAACAAAAGCCGAGAAAGCGAGCAAAAGTGAAGCAAAGCAAACAACAAAGCAAAAGAAACTACTCTAACTATGTACAACTATATACAAAAGAGATGAGCTTGGAAAGCTCAAGAAAGGAAAAAATGCTTGAGGTATTGCTTGTTGACAAGCAATGAGACATCCTCTCCAGTGAGGGTTTTAAGGCGAAAGACATTATCTCCTAGAATCTCAAAAATATAAAAGGGGTCAAGCCAAAGCTTGTCGAATTTGTCATGTCCCCCTTTCTTTTGATGGGCCTTGTCCCAACATAGGACTAAATTAGCAATCCTAAAGGCCTTTACTTTGGCTTGGCGATTGAATCATCTTTTGACTATGCCCTAGTGTTTGGCAAAATTTTCTATGGCTAGGTCGCAAACTTCTTCTAAATGCAACAATTCAACAAGGTGAGCCTCTTGGCATTCTTCCTCCTCATAATAAGTGTTAATGAATTGAAGCATGGGGATTTTGAGGTGGACTGGGAATACAAGCTCTAAGCCATAGACGAGGTGAAATAGGGAATTTCCCAAGGCAACCTTGTGACGAGTGCGATATGCCCATAGAGCAAAACATAGCTGAGTGTGCCAGTCTTTTGGGTTCTTGTCAAGCAATTTCTAGATAACAGTCAGCAAATTTTGTTTGTGGACTCAACTAGGCCATTCCCTTAGGGATAGTAATTGGAGGAGAATTTGAGGGCAATTCTGTAATCAAAGGCCCAACTGGAAAAATTAAGGGATGAAAATGCAAGACCATTGTCACAAACGAGAGAAAATGGGCAACCAAAGCAATTCAAAATAAAGCTTTCCAAAAAAATAGTGACTACTTCAATTGTACATTACCTACATGCTATTGCTTCAGTCCATCTAGTGCAGTAATCATTTGTAGTCAGAATGTACTTGTGGACTATAGAGGATGGTAGGCTTATCGATCTGATGAAATCGAGTCCCCATTGAGCAAAAGGCCTTGCCTCCGTGATTGGTTAGAGTGGGACAACAAAATTTCGTTCACTGGTAGCAGTGGTCTAAAAAACATGGCAAGTCCTAACGTGATTGTGTGCATCTTTGAACATCATCAACCAGTAGTACCCTGCTTGCAGAATTTGATGAGCCGTAGAGAGGCCAAACCCATGACTACTACTGAACTTATCATGAAACTCCCTCAATACTTGAGTTACTTCTTCTTTTCCAACGCACCTAAGATATATTCCTTCATGGTTTCTCTTGTATAATATGGATCCTTGCAACATGTAGCTACCAATCACACTTTTCTACTCCTTGTAGCCGTTATGGGTACTTGTTGTTCAACAAATAATAGACAATGTCATCATACCATTCACCTGGAGAGACATCCTCCAATAGGTACTGTTGTACTATGAGCTTAGGTCCTATTTCTGCTATGGTGTGAGTGAGGGCTTGCCCACAGATCAATTTCATGGGTGAATTTTCATGTCATTTTCTTGTAGGAATGTGATCCATTTTTCTCTTCTTTCTCCTAACTCATTCTGCATTAACAGGGTCTTGACTAATGGATCTAGGACAATTGCAAACACCTTGTTCCATAGAATATAGTGTCGAAATTTCTTAACTCCTCTGACTAAGGTGTAGGCTTTCTTTTCAACATTGTGGTACCGTAATTTTGCATCCTTTAGTGGAGCACTCATAAATGCGATGGGATGCTCATTCCCTTCGTCATCCTTCTGGGTTAACATGCTGGCACATGAGTGATCTGAGGCGAAAGAATAGATATAGAATGGCTTTAAATAGTCTGGACTAATCAACACTGGGGTGTCTGCAATAGCCCTCTTGATTTCCTCAAAAGCCTATTTGGATTTCGGTGTCCATTCTACCTTAGCATCTTGTTTAAGCATGGCGTTCAATGGCTTAATGATTTCTACAAAGCCTGTGATGAACTTCTTGATGAAGTTGATTTTCCTGAAAAAGGACTTCATTTCTTTCTTATTGCTAGGAGGTTGAATCTTCAGTATAGCTTGAATACACTATGGATCTATGGAAATTCCCCTTTCCGAAATCACGTGTCCTAATAGCTTCCCCTCAATTACTCCAAAGATGCACTTCTTTGGATTAAGTGAGATGTCGAACTCTTTACATTTTTGAAAAACCTTGCACAAATCGGAGATGTGGTCTCCTCTTTTCTTTAAGAATATAGTGAGGTAATCTTTGTATGTAATGATGCATTTTCCAATGAGGTCCTTGAAGGCTATATCCATTGCACGCTGAAATGTGCACCAACATTGATTAACCCAAATGATATTTGATAGGCTGTTATTAGGTCCCATTACTTTAGAATATAATATTCAATTTGTGGACCGGGTCAAGGCAATCTGCAATAGAAGAAGTCCGAAGTATCTCCCTCAGGTTTTCTAACTTTTAAGAACAACTTAATATTAATTCTAACTTCAAATTGTCTAACTATAAAACTGAAAGTAATTTATTCCTAAGAAAACAAAAAATGCTTGAACTCGAAGTGTAAGAAAACTAATTTAGAAAGCATAATAACTAAATTGAAAAGCATAAAAATGACTAAACTAAGAAGCTAGAAAATTATAAAAGCAAAAAAACTTATAGCAATCCATAAAACATTTTCTTAACAATTAAGATTCTAATAGTTAATAACAGAAACTACGGAAGTGAAAATATAACAAATACTTCAGAACTAAAATTTCATAACAGTAAACTTAATGATTCTCTACATAACAACATTATAATAAAAGAAAACACTTATCTACTCCCGTCGAGTGGCCAGCTCGTGGGTTATCACATTCATTCTCAGCTCACATTCACAACTATCTCAGAAACACTTCTATCAATCGTAGTTATCATCCATGACTCATAACTCAGAATTTTAGATAACAATCTCTTTATTCATAAACCTCAAAAACATTATGACAGTATAACATTACTTTTCACTGTATATATCTGACTTCTAGAGATTATATCTTTTATAGAGAAACTGTAACTACATGCTATATTTCAGATGGTATGGATAACCATTGAAAATATCTAAACAGATCTACGAATAACTCATATATCTTTAAACCCATTACACAATATTTAAGAGGCTCAAGTCGAGCCATAAAGTCTTTAATTCAAAGGATAACAAAAATAACAACTTTAAGAACAACTACATCTTCGGTCCATCACCCTGAAGTTCCGGAGCATATTTCCAGTGTATATCTTCAGCCTGTTCTGGAGCACGTGCCAGCTGGATGCTTCAATTTGCAACTTTGATTGACCGATTATTATCTACAAAACACTTAAAACAACCCATTAAATCCGTATTGGCAAAATACTTCAAGGAATCAAAAGAAATAAAGTTTATAGAAATTTTCACTAAAAATTAAGCAATTATTTCTCCAAAAATTTAATTAATTGGCAGAGGATAGAGATTTTGCATGTATGAACCAGGTTTGTATGGTATTATCATGATGAGGTTATTTTTACCTCATCATTTCCTCCCTTTCCTAATTCTTGGTAGGTCCTCTTGTCCCTTGATTATAACTCTGCCCTCTACTCCCTTCATATTTTGCACTGATATCATACAAATCTATTGTTGTGACATCAAAGTTTACAGGGGAATTGTGGAAGCCTCCATGAAAAGCAACTCCCCGTTTCCATTCATTGAAAACTCTATCATCCTGATCTGTATTAATATGAAAAGCAGGGGCTGGATATAGCAATAAAGGAGGTCTGCACCTCATTCCTATCCATTTTGTTCTGAGATCTCCTAAAATTTTGGCCAAGGCATCTGCTCTTCTGAAGGACCATCTGATACTAAGAGGAGAGATCACTTCTCTTTTCTTTAGATATATAGGTAGTGGAGTGTATCTCTTTTCACATGCATTCCAAGCCCTACCAACGAATTTTTGCCCTTGTTCTATTAAATGATTATAACAAACTCGAAGGCTATCATCATACCTTTCCTTCATTTTCTCATCTAGCAAAAGAGCTACAAATGTCTTTTTAAAAGTTGTTGGTCTACTATTTGGAGATCTCATTTAAAGTCCTATACTTTTCTCTGCTTGAACATATTCTTTATTACATTCTTTCCAATGGATTTGATTCCGCATAGTAGACAATAGAGATCTTAATTACACTTCCCCCACAAAAAGATTAACAAAGAAATCAGTATACTTTTCTAACAAAAGATCATGGGTAAAGAATTCACAGAGCATATCTTGCTCTTCAGGCTTTGAGTCTGCAAATGTTTTAACAAATTCTTTATCATTAGGTTCATAAGGCTGGTCATTGTAAATTCTAAGCAATTTCCATCTAAAACATTGTTCATTCAAAAACATTGAATACAATCTTGATGGTCTTCTACAGGATAAAAGAAATTCAGCTATTTGACATGCATCCTATTTCACCTTATAAGCTTTATGAAATGCTTCTCTCAATAACACCATTTCCATTTTCAGTCTATTATTCTCAACTTGTGCATTCCTTAGGAAATAGCACCATTCCATCCATTTCATTAATAATGGAGGAATCTAAATTTGGAACCATTCAATTACCGTTGGCTCGGTTTGAACTTCTCTGGATTCCAGCATTGGTTTACTTGTGCTTTCCTGCAAGTCCTGCTCTAATTCTATAATCTTACTAAGAGAAGCATTTAATTCTTCCTTCTGTCTTTTCTTTTCCTCTTCAAAGGCTGAAAACATGAGCATAAAATTTCCTTTTAAATTATGAATTTATTTATTTAATCCATCTCTGTGTATCCTATTTTCCTCATTACAATTCTGAATTTGCATTTGCAACTCACTAATAGATGTATCTTTTCCATGCATTTCCAACTTTAAATCCTAAATTTCTTGATCCCTTTTATTTATTATAGTCTTATACACCATTATTTCCTCTTGTTGCAATTCCATCTTTTCTTTATTTTCATGCAACTGACTTCTTAACTCTTCTATCTCTAATTTCAAATTTTCCACTTCTATGTTAATATTTTCATTTTCAACTATTTCAATAGCTTTATTAATAATTGGAGATTAATAACTGGAGAAAAATTTCCTAACATACTGTCATCAACCTCCATAGGAAGTGGGGATTGTCCCCTTTTTGTTTCCTAATTTTCTTGTTCTACAACTTCTTCTTTAGACACCAAGTGAAAATGTACTTCTTCAACATACATTTCTTTTTCTGAGGATTGGTGAATTGACTCCTCAGTTTCCAAGCTTTTCTTTTGCTTTTAGATTTTGACCTATTCCCTTTACTCTGTGCTGGGGTTTCTGTAGATCCAGAGGATAATATTTTACTCCACCTTAAAGGAGGAGTATCCTGATAATTTAAAATAGTTGGATCATTTAGAAGAATAGTTCTTCTTTTCCTCTTCTTAACAGGATGAGTATCCACATTTGGATTCATTATCTCTACATCTTCGATCTAGGCCGGAGTTTCAAACTCATCATTTCTAAATTCTGGCACTTCCTCACCAACTATGATAGGAATTTGGCGTTCAAGAGCCTTAGGGTGTTCGTGGGAAGTTGTTGCAGAAGGTGAAGCAACTTTTTTTGAAGATTCTCCTAATTCTAACTTCCTTCCTGATGTAGGCATATCAAAATTCCCCAAAAAAATTTCCCATTTGCTTCTAGGTTTCTTATGGAAATGATATTTACAAATCAATTGAATTAACCCATGATGTTTTAATGACCCTAAACCAGTTTTATATCTTTCTATTGAAGAATTAATAGAATCATTCAATAAATGAGGAAAATTAACCCTTAGAGCAGGGTTTTCCTTCCCATGCCACAAATGTGTTAACATGCAGAATGCTGGTCCTACCACAGTAGTGAGTTGACCTTCACAAGTAAAATATCTAATAATCCATGCAACAACAGTACCCCGGGGTTCTAAGATAGAAGCTCGTTGAAATCCCTTATTTTGTCCCCTAGTACTGACAACTATCATGGGTTGAGGATCTCCCTGTCTAAGAAACAATTCTGATAATTTTTGATATGTGGTTTGTGTTGTTTTAGATATTTTAATGCTAGAATCTTCTACCCCTGAAATAGAAGAGATAATTTTTGAACTAACCTTGAAACGCTTCCCATGCAGAATCACCTGACCATTAGAGTAATTTTCTGCAAATGCATTCACCATCTTTCCATTATAACCTTTGAACTTCCTGACAAAATCCAACCAACCCACTTCTTCAAACAGCTGAGAGATGTTACTTAACCCCAACAATTTTTCTGTAGAAGCCGACTCAAATTTCTTCTTTGTACCGCCAATTTTTTTTTTCTTACTTACCACCCCACTGAAAAATTCAATAATGCCAAAGACTTGTGCACTGATATTTTTAAAAATATGATCGGACTGTAATTATTTACTCTACTCTTGCTCAGAGCTTGCTGTGTAATAATTTCAATTTGCATGAAGGGCCGTAAAAAGAGTAGTGTACTTAAGAATTAATCACCAAGTGGATCAATTTACTAAATTGGGAAAGGAAACTCTTGCCAATCAATCATATTTTATTCAAAAATAAATACTTATTTAAATCAAAAATTTGTACTTACTTCCATTCCATGATCGCTTGAAGATCTTATACCTCTATCAATTTGACAGGATGATGCATGGGTATTGGCTGAGGTGATGGTACAATTATTATGACATGAATGAGGAAGCTCATGGATGACGAAGTCATGAATGAAGACAGGCTATTACGACGACTTTTATTTATAATGGAAAAAGAAGGCGTGTGTACTAATGTACGATAATCAAAGCATCGAGGAAGCTTTGAATTTTATTTTTTTTAGAAAGGAGTTGGCGAAATGAAAAATGAATAAGTTCCAGAGCACGCGTAAAGCATGCATTCGGAATAAAGAAAGTGGTTAAAGTTTTGGAGCACGCGTAAGGCATGCATTGGGAGCTTAGAAAATGGATAAGTTCTAGAGCATCACCAAAAGATGCAGCTGAAACAATAACCGAATGAAAGTTCTGGAGCATCGTCGAAAGATGTAGTCAGAGCAGCAACTAGATGAAAGTTTTGGAGCATCGTTGAAAGATGCAGCCGGAGCAGCAACCAGATGAAAGTTCCAGAGCATCGTCAAAAGATGCAGCCGAAGTAGCAACCAGATGAAAGTTCCAGAGCATCGTCGAAAGATGTGGCTGAAGTAGCAACCAGAGAGAAGAAAATGACGAACACCTAACTCGAACTTCAGTAGTTATATCATTCCACAAGAACATCCTTCCAACATGGTAGGCTGAAGAGCGGGTTCTGGAGCATTGGGCATTCAGACCGTCAAGTTCCAGAGCACTGGCCAATTGAATGATCAAGTTCCAGAGCATCTTGGAATAGTGCTCCGAAAGTTGTTATTCCTTTATGAGAGGTCTTGCAAAATGAAAACACATGTTAAGTACAAAAATTTATGAAAAATGCTTTGAAAACAAATTGGGTACACATGTCTTTTTATTACAATTTTTCATTAAAATATATATATATATATATATATATATATATTTAAGATAACATATAAACATTAAATCAAATAGACTCTGCCTTGGCAGAGTCAACGCATTGGATCTCTCCTTGCATTTCTACCAGCTTTTTAAATTCTTCTTTATTAACTAGTTTATGGTAGATACGTAGGCGATGACCATTAACTAAGAGAGTTCGTAAATCAACATCAATAGGTTTTAACTAAACTGTGTCATTCGAGAAAACTTCAAAAAATTCATATGGCCCCAGCCAATGAGTTATGAGTTTTCCTTTATGGTCTTTATATCTTGAATCGAATAGCAAGGCCCAGTCCCCATTATGAAATTCTCTCTCTTTAATATATTTGTCATGCCAAACTTTTTGTTGATGTTGAACTAGTTCAGTTTGATGAACATCATCCAAATGAAGCTCATCCAACTCATTTAACTGTAAAACTCATTCTATTTGAGCTCGTTTCAAATCTAGACCCAACTCCATAGCTGTACATAAGGTCTGAAGTTCAAAGTCGATGGGAAGAAGAGGTTTCTTTCCAAAAACAAGCTCATAGGGACTGAATCCAGTTGTAGATTTCCATGTTGTATTGTACGCCCAAACGACTTCAGGCAATTTCCTGGCCCATCTCTTCTTCCTGAAGAGACAATTTTTGTCAGTATGTTTTCTAACTCCCTATTAGTCACCTCTACTTGACCATTTGCTTGAGGGTGATAAGGGGATGACTTCTTATGGCTCACCTGAAAATGGTTCGTAAATGCTAGGAGAACTTTGGACATAAATTGGGGTCCATGATCTGTAATGATAGTTTGGGGGGCTCCAAATCGAAGAAAAAATTTGTTATAGAGAAAATCAACAACTTGCTCTTCTCTAGCAACTCGTAAAGCTTGAACTTCTACCCATTTCATCAAATAATCGGTACAAACTAATATGTATTCTTTCAAAGGATCTATGGGGTTGATAAAATCTAACCCCCATTTTTTGAATGGTTCCAAAGTTACCCGAGGCTGCAAAGGCATTTCTGTAGAAGCAGTTGGTCTTCCTACTCTTTGACATTCATCGCAATGACGAACATATTTTTTAACATCTTTATGCATTGAAGGCCAATAATATCCAACACCTAAAATTTTATGAGAAGTTCTTTTTGCAGAATAATGACCCCCTAAAGGATCATCATGATAGACCCTCACAATACTATAAGTTTCATCAGCCCTGACACATCTTCTTAAAACCATATCAGGTCCACAACAAAATAAAATCCCATTAATCCATTTAAATGGTGCACACTCTCGAATAAGTCGCTTCCTTTGTTTTGATGTAAATTCAGGAGGTACTTCAAAAGTGGCTAAATAGTTGGCAATATCAGCAAACCAAGGAACCTTTATAGAGATAGAAAATAAATTTTCATCTGGGAACTCATCTTGTACAGGTGCTCGATCACCCTCTTCTTGTTTGATTCGAGATAAAAAGTCTTCCACCTCATTAAATTTCCCTAGCTTGTCAAGTATTGTCACATTGAACTCCTAAAGAAGTAGTAACCATCTCATTATTTGACCATTAACTATAGGTTTATTCATTAAATATTTTACAGCTGAGTGCTCTGTATAAACTGTAACTTTATATCCTGTAATATAATTATGAAACTTTTTGATGGCATGAACCACAACTAAGAATTCTTTTTCTGTTGTCGTGTAGTTTCTCTTAGCAGACGTTAGGTTTTTGCTAATAAAATATATGGCATATTTACCCCCATCCTCATCTTCTTGTCCTAATACTGCACCAATTGCATCATCTGAAGCATCAACATAAATGTGAAATGGAAGACTCCAATTTGGTCCATGTAGTACATGAGCAGAGACAAGCTTTGCTTTTATCATTTCAAATGATTGTTCACACTCAGACATCCAATTAAACTCCACATCTTTTTGGAGGAGAGAAAACATAGGGGCTGCTATCTTACTAAAGCTTTCTATGAACCTTCTATAATATCCAACATGTCCAAGAAAACTTTGAACATCTATTTGTGTTTGAGGTACAGTCAATTGTTGAATGAATTCAATTTTTTTAGGATCAACTTTTATTCCTTCTGAGGAAATGTGATGGCCTAAGACTATTCCTTGTTCCACCATTATTAAACACTTTTCATGGCTAAGGGACAGTCAGTTTTCCTCACAAACCTCCAAAACCCTATCCAGGTTTTGAAGAGCTTCATCATAGGTTGACCTATATACTGTGAAATTATCCATATAAACCTCTACACAATCATTGACAAGTGCTACAAATATAGCCAAGATGGCCCTTTGAAAAGTCGTTGGAGCATTACAAAGTCCAAAAGGAAGAACTTGGTATGCATATGTGCCCCAAGGACAAGTAAACATTGTCTTATCTTGGTCTTCTGGTGCTACCTGAATTTGGTTGTAACCACTAAATCCATCTAATAAAGAAAAATATTTCCTCCCAGCCAAATTGTCCAAAACCTGGTCAACAAATGGTAAGGGAAAATAATCTCTAAAGGTGGCTTTATTGAGTTCTCTATAATCCACGCAAATTCTCCACTTGCCATTTTTCTTTGGTAAAACTACCATAGGTGACACCCACTTACTATCTGAGATAAGATAAATGAATCCTGCATGAAGGAGTTTCTTAATCTCAATTTTGACAAGATCCTTTAATGCGGGGTTGAGTCTCCTCTGTGGTTGATGAACAGGTCTCATATTAGGATCAATATAAATGTGATGAATATAAACACTTGGGTGAATCCCCCTCATGTTTGTATAGTCCCAAGCAAAAGCTTTAGACCTTTTTACCAACACATTAAATAATTTATCCTCTTGTATTTATGTTAACCAACTATTGACATTCACAATTTTTCTTGGTAGCAACATAATTGTTTTTGTTCCTGGATAGGCCGAAGTGACAATATGTATTGGTCATAACAAAGTGTTGAGAGGACAAATATGAGGTATATGTCGGTGAAATCTTGTAATATCATCAAAGAAATAACTCGTTCTAGGAATCATATTAGCCAAGGGACAAGGCATCCCCATGGTAACATAATTATGTTCCATCCCACTTATATCAATCGGTTGTCCCAAAATTTCTGGTACATCCCTATTACTTCTTCACTCGAACCTATAGCCAAGTTGGCAACCTCATTTACTAACTCATCCTCTAATTCCTCTCCATGTTGTTTAATCACTACCATGGCCAAGGAGGCCAGACTATCTTGCCCACTAAATTCTTCTGGTTCATCAACCCAGACTTTATTATATTCGGTAGGTTTAGCAGGAGGATATAAAAATAAACGTTTATTATCTGGACCATGTGAAATGGTCATTCCTCCTTCTTGACAATCAATTTTAGCAGCGACAGTAGCCAACCATGGTCTTCCCAAAATTATTGGATAACTATCTTTAGGTGTAAGCGATTGGATTATTTGAAAGTCAACTGGATATTCCCATCCATCAACTTTAACAAGAACATTTTTTATAACACCTTTTTGAATGGCTATAGACTAATTTGCCATCTGTAAGACTGTAGTTGTAGGACTTAAATCAGTAAGACTTAATTTTTCCATTACATCCACCGTCATTACATTAATAGCTGCTCCCAAATCCACGAATGCATTAGGTATTGCTACCTCATTAATTGTAATAGTAATCAGTGGACTCCCAGTATCATCATATTTTGGAGCAACAATCTTTCTAGACAAAAATTCAGCTAGATAACCATCAATGTGCACAATATTTATTTTCTTTGGTTTCCTTCCTGGAGTTTTAATACATAGTTGTTTGATCAACTGATTTAACTCAGGGATTTCCTTTATTGCCTGCAGCAAAGGAACCTCTATTTGCAATTGTTTAATTTCCTAAATTAATGTAGTTTCAGAAGCTAATGTCATTTCCGGAGTATCTTTCAGAATTATTGATTTCAGACGCTCTGGAAATGGTGCTTGAGTTTTCTCCTTTGAAGGGATATCTTTACTAAACTTAGTCAAAGACTGACCTACTTCCTCCCGAGGTAAATCAACAGCTCCTGTTGTTGAAGACTCAGTAATATTCGCGGGTAGGGTAGTATCTTTCTCAAAATTTTGAGAAATAGGTTCGTCCACTACTTCCTCAATAGTCAGCAATTGAAGTGTCCTACCAAAACGTAACTGAACATTTCCACAATGAATTGCATTAAGTCCTTTGACATTATCTTGCTCAGTAATATATACCAGAGTATTCTGTTGATTATTCTTAGGATTGGGAAGTGGTTGTGCTGGAAGTTGAGGTTGACCTGCTTAGTCTGAGGAAGATTCTGAGGTGGTGGTAACAAATTCTATTTTTTATTCCTCCTAGGACCAATATAAAATTGATTATGTCCTTGATTCCATTGGGGAGCAATGTGTTGTGGGTACCATTGTTGTTGTGACTGGTTTGGCCACTACTGAGTTCCCCATGATTGACTTTCCCATTCAGGAGATCCCCAATAAGGAGTTCCCCAAGTAGGCTATGGAAGATAGGGTTGATTCCAAGATGGAGGCCATTGATTACTAGCCCAATTATTCTGGGGTCTCCATGTAGGATTGGAATTCTGCCCATAAGAAAAATTACCTCCCTGGCATTGATTTAGCACATTTATTTCTTCTTCAACCTGAGCAGTTTTTTTCTTAGTATTCTTAAGATCAGTAAGAAGCTCACATTGATTGTTAGGGTGGCTTTGCTCACAAAGTTGACAAACATTAACCTTGTCTAAAGGGCACTCACATAAAATATTTTTATTTCGACACCTAGGACAATAGATTGACAAAGTCTTAGGGTTACATGTCTTTGCTTGTATACCATCCAACATAGTGTTCAATTGGACAAGTATGTCTGTCTTAAGATTTGCTATTTCTTCTCGGAGTTTACCTATCTCATTATTCCCTTTGAAAAGATTTGTTTTTCGGATTCCTCCACAAGTACATGAAAAATTGTGACACAAATCACATATGTCTTCAAGGTTTAGCTGAGACACATCACCTTTTCCCATTAAATCAAGACTTCTTCTTGCATCATCATCGAGTCCTTTAAGAAATATAGTCTTGAGAATCTCAACACTAATGGCCGTTTCTCCACATCGTTTAGATAAGAAAAGAAACCTATACAAATAGCCCTCTAGACTCTCATCCTCATTCTGCCTAAGTTGAAACTGCTCTTCCTTACGATCACTCACCCTACAATAACTCTGCTATTTATTCAAGAACACAGTCTCCATTTCTTCCCAAGATGTAATACTTCTAGACGGTAGTCTCATAAACCAACAAATGGTTGAATCCTTCAAAGTAGAAGGAAACAACTTCAGTTTCTGGTTGCCATTTTTATAGTCATAGGTTTGACAAAGGACCTTAAATTCAAAGAGAAATTGGTCTAGATCTTCCGAAGATAAACCACAGAAGGTTGGAAGGAAAGCGGGAGAGGTGTTTCATCATTGTATCATCATCCGCATCCAGAGCAATAGGATAAGTGAACGTTCTAGGTAGTTGAGGATCATTGTTATTACGGTTGGCATCATTACGGTTAGCTTATGCCCTCTGATCTCCCATGATGTTTAGAGGAATATGCTCCTCAAAAATAATTTCGTCAACAACAGGTTGCACTACAGGATGATCTTCCAGGAGATAGTGGAAAGCCTCGGGTGGGTTAGGCTCAAGTAATTCGTCAGCAGAATGGTCTTTTGAGCCTTGGGCCTCCCTATGTATAACTGGGACGTATTTTGGGGGGGTCTTTGGTATAAATCGTCCGTGAGGGCCTCTTTTCTTGACCATGCAAAAAAGGAAGCCAAAGATAGTATTTTTGGCCTAAAAGAGGTATTTTAGGCGTCTTCTATTAACACTTAAGCAAAAGAAGCTAAGGGGTCCCCGATAACGGCACCAAAAAGTGATAGGCTATCGTTAGGTCCCATTACTTTAGAATATAATATTCAATTTATCAACTGGGTAGTGTTCAAGGAAATCTGCAATAGAAGAAGTCTGAAGTATCTCCCTCAGGTTTTCTAACTTTTAAGAACAACTTAATATTAATTCTAACTTCAAACTGTCTAACTATAAAACTGCAATTAATTTATTCCTAAGAAAATAGAAAATGCTTGAACTGGAAGCGTAAGAAAACTAATTTAGAAAGCATAATAACTAAATTGAAAAGCACATAAATGACTAAACTAAGAAGCTGGAAAATTATAAAAGCAAAAAAACTTATAGCAATCCATAAAACATTTTCTTAACAATAAAGATTCTAATAGTTAATAACAGAAACTACGAAAGTGAAAAGATAACAAATACTTCAGAACTAAAATTTCATAATAGTAAACTTAATGATTCTCTATAGAACAACATTATAATAAAAGAAAACACTTATCTACTCTTGTCGAGTGGCCAGCTCGTGGGTTATCACATTCATTCTCAGCTCACATTCACAACTATTTCAGAAACACTTCTATCAATCGTAGTTATCATCCATGACTCATAACTTAGAATTTTAGATAACAATCTCTTTATTCATAAACCTCAAAAACATTATGATAGTATAACATTACTTTTCACTGTATATCTTACTTATAGAGATCATATCTTTTATAGAGAAACTGTAACTACATGCTATATTTCAGATGGTATGGATAACCATTGAAAATATCTAAACAGATCTATGGATAACTCATATATCTTTAAACCCATTACACAATATTTAAGAGGCTCAAGTCAAGCCATAAAGTCTTTAATTCAAAGGATAACAGAAATAACAACTTTAAGAACAACTACATCTTCGTTCCATCACCCTGAAGTTCTGGAGCATATTTCCAGTGTATATATTTAGCCTGTTCTGGAGCACGTGCCATCTGGATGCTTCAATCTGCAACTTTGATTGACCGATTATTATCTACAAAACACTTAAAACAACCCATTAAATCCGTATTGGCAAAATACTTCAAGGAATCAAAAGAAATAAAGTTTATAGAAATTTTCACTAAAAATTAAGCAATTATTTCTCCAAAAATTTAATTAATTGGCAGAGGATAGAGATTTTGCATGTATGAACTAGGTCTTTGTGGTATTATCATGATGAGGTTATTTTTACCTCATCAACATTCTTTTGTATGCAAATGATCCCCATTTTATGATAAATGTCATTTTATTCCTATCCTCATACTGCACCATAACCTAATTATATCCTAAGTAGTCGTCTAAAAATGACATCATCTGGGACCCATTGACTATTTGCAATACTTCATCCAGTGAGGGCACTGAACAGTTGTCCTTTTTAGAGGCCCTATTTAGATTTTTGAAGTCTACACACAATCGGATTTCCCCATTCTTTTTCATGATCGGAACTAGGTTAGCCACTTATGTTGAATGTTGGACTGGAAAGATAATTCTAGCAAACAACAACTTCTGAACTTCTTTGAAGATAATAGGTTCCAACAACGCATTGGTCGAGTGTTGACGCTACCAGAAGGGTCTGACATTGGGCTTGAGAGGAATGGTATGAGTAGTGATGGATGCATCATAGGTTTTGAGGTCTTCATACCCCCAAGCAATCACATCATGATAAATGTGCAAGGCATTAATAATCCCTTTTCTTTCCTCCAGTGTGCAAAATTTTCCTATAAATATATTCTTAATTTCTTCAGTTATACCCACGTTGTGAGCGTCACATTGATTATTTATTGACTCTTTCTTAGCTTGCTAATCCTGGTCCTTTATCTGATCCAAGTCAAATATTCTTTCCAGCTGGACCATGCCTCATGGTATGGTGTTTCTCTTTAGATTGATGACTCCTTCTATGTCAAGTTCAACCTCCTCAGGTTCCATTTCATCGATGATTTGAGTTGCAAACACATCGAAACTTGTAATGAAGTTGAGGACGTGCTTATCATCATTGAAAACTTGAAGTTTGGTGACATCAGGGATTGAAGGGGTAGAGGTGAGCTCTATAGTGAATTTCTTTATGCCAGTTAAGGACAAAGGTTGGAAGGTTCTTGCTACTTGGGCTAATGCATTGGCAGTATGATTTTTACTACGTGGGATCAACAGAATATTAAATGCATCTAGGTGTTCTATAAGATCCCACACCCTGTGTCTATAATTTTCCAACCTTTTGTCATGACAGGAGTAAAGTTTCCTAACTTGTTTCACAACCAACTCGGAATCACTGAACACTTGCAACATGTTAACTTTCTTTCTTAATGCCATCAAAAATCCATGAACTAATGCTTCGTATTTTGCTACGTTATTTGTGCAATGAAATTAAAGTCTATGGGAAGCAAAATATGTCTTACCCGTGGGACTAATGAGCTCTAAGCCGGATCCTGCTCCTTGCTTGGACTTGGATCTATCAAAATGTAACGTCCAAAACTTAGGAGAACCTTTGACCCTTGAGATAGTTGAGCACACTTCCTTTCTCAGTTGTGTATTTGCTTTTTTATCCTTAGGTGGATGCATATATATGGGTTGGTTGCAATCTTGCTATCATCCTACAACTTTTGGAATGATCTGCCCTGTGATATGCTCCACTATTGTTTGACATAGATAGCATTTGAATTCAGAATGGGTTGCATTATGTACCTTGCACCAACTTGGCAGGAGTAGCTCCTGAAAATCCATTCTAGCTTCCAAATTGAGCTGATCCTGTGCACATTTCTGCATAAATTCTTGGAAACCTTCCAACAATCCAAGATTTTCGTTCCCATGATACTCTTCATCTTTTGACTTGATCAACACTTTCATGCTACTAGGAATATGGATCAAATTGGTGGGTGCACTATGCAACACAAGGACCTCTTGAGCCACTTCTTCTTCTTGAAACTCTTTGTCATCTTGATAGGCCATGGGACAATAATTTCCCAATTCTATTTCTACAAACACCACCTCGTTCATTTTATTGTACTCCATGATCATGAATTTCATTCGAGGCTCTCTTTCAATGCAAATCTAGTTTGGCAGCCCCTTCCATGGAAGCCATAGATGCAAAAAATATGTTGCAACATATCCATTCAAAGCTCGGGTGAAATCTTGCACCATCATAATGTCAAATGTGTCAGGGATATCAATAACATGGATGTTAATCACCTGCTGCACCCTTGGGTCAGCAACAATCTGCATGGGTATCCTGTTCATCTCCCCAACTATGTTCACTTTGTCTTGTCGAGTTGAGTCACTTTTCGTCGGGAGGGAGTCAAAGTTATCCCTAGTGCTTGGAACACTACAAAGGGCAAGACATTAGCTAAAGCTCCTATATCTAATAGGCAGTTGTGTAGGTTCTTGCCAAATATTCAGATTGTCATCAAGAAGGGAGGGGTTTCCAACTTCCCCTGGAACAACCCTATAGAAACGTCAGTCTAGGCCACTTGAGCCTTGTCTTTGTCATTGGATTTATCCTTTGCTTGGGTTTGATTTGGATCCTTGGCAAGAGTTTTATCTATTGACTGGTTTTTACTGATGTGCTGATTTGGAGGTTGATCAGATTTCCTTCCCAAGATCTCCCTAATCACCGGTTCATTGTTAGAAGTGTCAAATAAAACCTTTTTGGTGGGTGCCTATTGGGTTGAATTTGAGGGGGAAATCCCATTTAATGACCTGAAGAAGGAATTTCTAACAGTTGGCACTATTAATAATTCAAAGGCAGACAAACTCACTTTGACCCTTTTTAATTCATTTGCCACATACTCTCCCATTTGTTCAACTTTTGCTTCATAAAACTTGCTTTGGGAGGAGCTAGTGGGTTGATCTTGGGTTTGATTGGGCTGCCTATTTTTGTTGAGGTACTGAGTAGGCACATGGGGATAAGTTGGGTCTTTGTTGGCATTGGGATCAGGAGGAGTATTGAAGTTGTTAAGAGGAGTAGAAGTCGTGAAAGGGCCACCAACTTGTCGATTCCTTAAGTTGTATGTGGTTGCCCTTTGATGAAACATTTGAACCTCTTCCTCGTGTGGCTCTTCCTCATCTACTGGACCATTATCTATTGGATCAAAGAGTTGAGCTAGGGAGATTTCATTACTTACCTCTTTTGCTTCTTCATCTTTGGAAGTAGCCTCCTTCTCAGGTGCATTGCTTTCACTTTTTGGGAAAGGATCCTGGTTGACCTAAACCATCAATGGCATTCTGGACCTCCACTTGAAAAATTTCTGCTGCCATTTGAAATTCTGGATAATCCAACTCAAATGTCTATTTGTCTCGTGGATCTGACACCATCTAGATAGGGAAACCTCAGCTAAATAGACTCCACTTGTAGGCTTATCGGTACCACCTCGTTGATCTAGAGGTGTGGGAACACCTCTATTGTTTGGCCTAGTGTTCCAAGTTTTTCCTTGCCTTTGTGATGGCCTTCTTTCAAAGTTTTGTCCCTAATTTTTCCCTCTTTCATTTTTTGTCTAGATGGTGCACTAGAATCACAACTATCTCGATTGAGGTTAGCTTGGATGCTCCTCTAAGAAGCTTGTAGCTGGTTATTCTATTTTCTCAAAGTCATCTCTTGACAATTTCTGACTAATTCAGTCAATTCATCAATCTGATCCTTCTCAGAGTTATTCTATTGTGGCACTGAATTTTGAAGGAATAAAGGCTGATTTTGCTGCCATTGGGAGAACCTTGCAAGTATCACTTGAGTCCATTGAGTGTAAGCTTGCTTCTGTGAAGCTACAAGTAATGAGGTACTGAAGGTGCTTGGTTCAATGGCTTCCTTGGATGTGGCACTATTGGCACCTGAGGGACTTGATTCAGTAGGGGTGTCTAATTGGCCAAGGCATGGGTAAGCCCTTGGATTTGAGTTGGATGAGCAGCTGGTCCTAATGAGGGAAACAAACCTACAATATGTTGCCCCAAGTATGTGCTTGTTGTGACTACTTCTCCATATGCATCCACTAACTTGGCACGCGGCAGACACATCCTTTTCACTAATGTAGATGTAAGATTATCTAAGGCTGCATAATAGACCATCCTAGTTGAGGCGTCGTCAACCACATAAGGCAGCTGAAATTTCATGAAAACCCTATGAAATCAATCATTAAACAAGCTAATGGGCTCATTGACCTTTATTTTGATAGACATGAATTGTTGATATAATTCATTGGGGCTAATAGGAACTTTGAAATTCTATAGGAATGTGTTTTTCATTTGGTCCCAAGTGGTGATGGAACCAATCGACAAATGAATGTACCAATAGAAGGCCTCATCCCCCAATGAATAAGGGAAGAGTCTAGAAGCCACGTCTTCATGTTCAATTTGCTTATCCTTCAATGTTGTTTGGAAGATCTTAATATGTGTTTTCGCCATCCTTTGTGGGTCCTGTGGGTGGAACTTGGTGCAAAATCCTTCCAGTTTCTTAGGCATTCCATCGTAGTAAGTCATTGAAGGATAATAGAGAAGGGTTGTTACCCAACCAAGCCATCATGGGAGGCAGAGGTTGCACTTGCTGTGCTACGGTAACTTAAGGCTGTAATGGAGCAGCAATAGGGACAATGCCTTGGATGTGAGGCACAGGGGTGGGGACAACACCTTGGTTGTGGAGGGTGAAGGGTGGAAAGGCAATTTGGAGCAGATGAGAGGAAGGAAGTGTTATTGGGAGTGAAGGGGAGGAATGGGATGGATGGATGGAAGGAGTTGGAGGAGATGGAGGTCGAGTGGATGGGGTTGAAGCTGACGCTTCTCCCTTTTTGGCTCTCTTAGCCTTGGTGGGAGGTTTTAGCTCTTGGAATCCTCCCTTTTTTGGTGTAGATCTAAGCACTCTATGAGACCTTTGAGGGGAAGAGGACCCAATTCGATCTAGCTTAGCCTAGAAGCCATCCTTCTAGTGCTAGTTCTATTGATGGGTGTTTTTGCACCTTCTCAACACAGACAAAGTACGAATGCAATGCCTCTCTTGAAAAGTAATTTTTGCATCTAAGTTTCATGAATCACCCCAAGATCTCTCAGGTGTCAGGTCATGACTAAGCTTGGAATTGTTCAGTTGGTTGATGTGATTTGCTGGTAATCACAAAGGGAATTTATGGTCACTAAGTCTAGAGGGAATTGGATCTACAAAAGGAGTTTTGTTAAATTCTGGAAATGAAGAACAACTACTACAAGTTCAAGACAACAATCTAAAAATCCTCTTTACTCATGAAATTTGGCTTTGGAATGATGCTAGAACTTTGTCCTACTTCAGTTTTCAAAGAAAGGTCAAAAAGGAAAAGGGATGAGAAGTTTCCTAGACCTGCAACTAATGTTGAACACTAACAATGGAGGATGCTACAATGGACAACCTTCCTAAAACTAAGTTCCACTTAACTAAGGGTAGCCTACAGTCTCATGAAACTAGTGCAATCTTCTAAGGTCTACAAATTTTCAACCACCCATTCATCATTAAAGCATGCACAATAGATGAACTTAAGTGTAACTATATAAATGATTCTTACACTAACTTTACACTGTTGTTCATCATCAATAGATAGCAAAAAGTATGAGCAAGAAAGGTATCAACACCATAGCATTCTTCACCATTAAAGTGCAACATACACTAACAACTAAAGCAACATAAAACTAGAATAGTAAAGCTAACCATTTGAGATTGGGAGAATGAATCATGCACACATGAGAAGAAAAGACAAGAATCCATCAAACAATGCTATTCTCATTAATTTTCTGCAACATGCCTTTACAGAACAACTCATCTATCTCTTTGAAAATAAGATGAGACTCCCTATTTATAGTTTTCCAAAAGAAAAATGAATGGACAAGATTCATTTACATTGTGTGGCTCAGATTCATTTTACATTAGGGTTTCACCTACCTCCAAATATATAGCAATACAAAATACATACTTGTCTTTTTCCCTATTTTGTCATTTAGTGGCCTTGACATTGTAGTAGTTTTGTCTTGTAGTGGCTGCCATCCTTTTTAGTCATTTTGACAATCATTCATCATCTATGATGGGATTTCCAGCCTCTTTCTAAGCATTTTCATACTCAATGAATTTGCTAAACACAACTATCAGCTTCTTTTCTTCAAAGAGCTTGGATTTAAGGATCTGGAAGGACATCCTCTTGATTCTTTCGATGATTTCCTGCCGATTCTCTACATAGTTTGAGGTAGCCTCGATCATCTACTTTATCTGGATGAAAGCCCTTACAGTGAAATCCATAAAGTCTGGTGATAATGTGTCACCGAATCCTTGCTCCATTTTCTTATGGAACAAAGGCTTGACCTTCTCTGGATCTAGCTCCAAGGCAGGCATCTCAAAATCTGTCATTAACTTCAGATGGTCAACACTATCTGCATGATGCTCGGCAACCCACTCTTGATAAGCTTCAAGGGCATGCAAGAAATTCTCCAAAAATTCCTTTTTGTAGTCCAAGTTCATCAACCAGGTTTCTACCAGCCAGTGATCTTCCTTTGCTATTTCCAACTCCTTTTCCCAAATATGTCGTGAGAGCTTAAGGATGCACTCCAACTTAGGATAAGTGATCCTCTATGCATCATGAAACTCCTTACATGTATTCATCATACTTTCTATGTCTTTCCCCAAGCTTTGATACCTGTTGTACATCGTGACTGCATGGTCGATCCCTTTTTTGTTGCTAGATACCACTTTGTTGAACCAAGTAGTCATGGACTTAGTCCAATTATTCCTTTTCTCCATATTATTGATATCCTCTTTTGAAAGCAGTGAGGGCGACACCGACGAATTTACTGGAGTCTCCTCCTCAGTAGATGTCCATTGTTGAATATAGGTAGTGATATCTGCTACTTGTGCTTTCAACTCCTCTTTGGTGGAATGATTTTTATTCATCTATTACATTATGGTGGACACCAACCCTTGAAATTCATCTATCTTTTGTTCTCAAATTGATGGGCCTATGTTGATCGTTGAGATGTGATATTCCTGCCCCTATATAGCTCTTGTATCTCCACTTATTATTGGGGTGGCAATTTGTATCGTTTGAGACCTAGTGGCATCCACTGTGATGTGAGAGTGGGTTTTGGGTTTCTTCTCTTTCCTAGTTATTTTCTGGGCTCAGGCTAGGATTTCTTCTATCCTTGCTCTAGGGTCTGTGGCCACAAGAGCCTTCTTCTTCAACTGTCGCTCTAGCTAGTCGGGAATTTCAATCTGCCCCTTGGGTGATTCATGATCACCCTCATATTTTTCTTGCTCTCTCTAAGGCTAATCTTCCTCATCACTGGGGATCTTTCCTTTATCCTTTTCCTCTTCATCCGAGTCTTCTATCTACGTAGCCTTTTCTCTATCCAGCTCAGTAGAAGCTATGTTCTCTTTAGTGATTTTTTGTTGTTGTATGGAAGCTACTTTATCTTCTTCAGGTTCGGCCTCGACACTCTTTTCGGGCTCGACATCTTTCTCTTTAATTCCCTCCTCTTCTTTCTCTTTTGGATCTTTCTCAGGAAGAACTTCCTCTTCCAAGTGCATTCCTTCTTGTCTTAGGCCCTCTTCTTGGCCGGTTCGTGGAGGCTCCTTCAGGATTTCCACATCTGTATTAGTTTCTACTTTCCCTTCTTTAGCACGACGGTCCTCAGGGTTAGCCTCTTCACTTACATCCACATACTCGTGAGGCAACTCCTCATTTAGCTATTGATATGAGGTTTCTACCTCGTACGACTCATCCAATTTATCATTGCCTTCACCCTAGAGCCTTGTTGTTCGTCGGAGGCTACCTTATCGATATTTACGCTTAGTCCACCCTTCGAATGCTCAAAGTAGTCATCCCTATCAAAGTCCTTAGGTTCATCGGTAATTTCTTTCAAAGATCCCTCAAGTTTCTCTATATGGAGCCGCTCCATTTCCTCATAAATCAATATTGTTGCCTCCATCTTTGGTGGTTTGGTTGGTGGTGGAGGAAGCGGAAAAGCAAGAGCAAGTTGGGCCATAAATGCCTCGACTTTTTTCGTCAATGGGTACATTCTGCATATAAGCCGCAAAGGTGTGCGACAGAGTGGGTATTGCCATAGTGATTGTCATTAGAGGAGGCAAAGTGGATAGAGTAAGTAAGAGAGGGGGAGCGAAGAAGTTGATAGCAGGGAAGTAGTGGAGGAAGAAGAGTCCAACACTACCATAGGAGACATTGGAGAGGTGGAGGAAAGTTAGAAAGAGATGTCCACTACAGGAAAGGATGAGATGGGAAAATATTGTGTAGGAGGAGGCAGAGTGGTGGTAGCAGCAGTGGCGACCAAAGTGGAGTCAGTGGGTGGTGGAGAGTGAGGCCGCTCAAATTCTTCTTCTTTGGGCTAGGGCTCCTCCTCTTGGATGGTTGGAATCTCTAGCACAAAGGTTCTTGATCTTCCTTTCTTTGGTGGAGGTGATCCTTCTGTTGTCTCTTTGGTATAGACTTTGTGCTTAGGCTTATGCTCAGGCACCTCCCTCTTTTTGGATCTTGTAACAGGCGGGGATTTTTGTGCCTCACCAGAGGATTCCGTAGCAACATTGCTATCAGCCTCATTGCTCACTTCATTCTCTAGCTCCTCATATGTAAGCTCAACACCTCGTTCCTTCAATTTGGCAATATATTCTTCCAGCCATTGTTTTGTTCTATTATCCACAAGGCGCGTGAGAACATCCAGGTCAGTGACCTCCTCTTCGGCCCAGTCTATCACCAGAAAAGGTGCATTCATCAAGCTCCATATCTTTCATCAATTATGTTGTCACCATCGACAACTTGGTCTGGAACTTGAAACAAATTGATTGATTTCACAAATGTGGGGGTCATTCTCATATAGTGGCACATCCGCACCTCCTTGTCATCCTTGCAATTTTCCCAAAAGTCTTTGACATGACGTTGATGGGCATATTCTCTCCCAACCCATTTCTTCAACTTACCCTTGGGGTCTATTTCCCCTCTGTATGTATGAAGGTTGAGATTATACTCAGCCAACTCCTTCTCTAAGTATTCTACGCATTGGGCGGCAGGGCAAGCATACATTCCTTATCAAGAGTGAGGGGATATGGGACCCCTGTTCCATGTTTATTGCTTAACAACGTGTGGGAAGTTTGTAACTGTCAAGTTACCTCCAACATGATAATCTTGTCATTGGAGTAACGTGGTAACCTATAAGGTCTTCCTGATAATCCCTCGGCCATGATGTAAGTGAACTTCAGGAATTGGATGAACAAATATCTAAAACCCTTCATGAAGGATTTTGCACTTTGTGTTACCCTGCTCTCAAAATCTCCTCCCAGGAGTCTAATTATATGCCCAGTGAAGGCATCATTTACTCAACTATACTCCATCTTAAAGTTCCTGTACTATAGTTGAGGGTAGCAATCATATACTTTCAATTGTCCTTGCTTGGTTCCCAATTCACCAACACAAAATAGTCCTTTATATGGGATCTTGGCTGCCAGGATGTAGACCAAATATGAAGTCATATAGAAATGAGAGGTATTTTTACCTCCATTAATTGATAATGCATGTTGTCACTAATCATTTTTTCCCAATGGAACTGAGTCTTGCCTCTGAGGATTTCTTTTGTGAAGTAGAACATCCAATTTTCGAAGAATGTAGCCATGGGAAAACCCATTACTCTGCTAGAGAGTGTGACTAGATCATGGTACTCCTCAAAGAAGTCACTTATATATAGCATTTGAGGGCCTTTGGCAACACTTTCCCTCTTATCCTTCAACCAATTCTGGTTGATTGTCCATTTACAATTGATGGGATCTAGTTACCACACCTGGTTGGAAAATTCTTTCTCAACTTCCTCCATCTTATCGTAGATAGGAATTTTGAAGGTCTTGCCAATATACTTGGCAGACAGGTTTTCCAATACTCTTCTGTCATGATAAATTATCTTTCTATTAGAGTGGTAGCACTCCTGACAGGCCATTACCAACTCAGGAGGTATAAGTGCGGGAGGGAAACCAACGACCTTGGCTAGGCTACTTTGTCTAATTTTCAAGGGCCTGTCTGTTTTGGGTTGAGCATAACCCTCTCCTAAATTCATCTATATAGACATTTTCAAAGTCAGTATCCAAAATTGTCTCCCAAATGGAGGTGATTTTTGACGTGTGCTCTACCCCATGAAACTCATACTTCATTTTTTCTTTCTCTTCCTTTCCTCAGGGAGTATGAGCAAGCTTCTTTCCCTTCTCAGGTTTTTGTGCAAGCTTCTCTGATGGCCCTGCAGTAGGTTGCATAAATCCTGCATACACAAGATGTAGTAAGTGTGTTTACATATAAATTTAGTTGAATGTTAATCAAAACCAGTAAATCAAGCATTAGATCCAATAATACATTATCAAAAGATCATAAAATTCATCATCATCCAACATTTGGGGCTCATTTGGGTCATTTAGGAAAATGTGGGCCAAGGGTTTCCCCCGGGTTGAAACTATTGAAGTGAAAGTAGTTAAATAATTCTAAGGGGCCAGAAGACCCGCAGGCGGCTGCCCGCATTGGGATTTCCACATTGCATGTTTGGGGGAAGGGAAAATCCTCTTAGGGATGATTAAGCATGTACAAAAATAAGGTGTGAGACACTCAGAGTCATTAGATTACTCTTTGATGCTTTTGTTGGTTCAGGGTATGGAGATGGAGGAGATGGAGGTTGAGTGGACGGGGTTGAAGCTAATGCTTCTCCCTTTTTGGATCTCTTAGCCTTGGTGGGAGGTTTTATCTCTTGGAATCTGTTAGGTCTCAAAAGTGCAGGTTTTTAAACCATAAGAGGGTGCCAATCTCTTAATTCACCTTTGGCCCACGAACGAGGTAAAAAATATTGATTACCTACTACTCTTCAAGCTTTGCCAGACCTAGGTGGGTATACCTGAACAATAAGGCAGATTTAAAATTGGATGTGGTTCCTAGATTGAGCAATCTACTCACTATGGCACATGAGGGTGGAGTAGATGCAAAGATTGATAGTTATTTCCTACTGAGAGTATTTGGAGAATTAAGAGTATGAGTTGTGTTTATATAAAATATCCTAGGTGTGACCAGTGCCTACTCCTATTGGGTGAATGAAGTGAATGAGTGGATGGTGATTATGGAAACAAATTTTCTAGACAAGTAAACATATTATTCAGTTTAATTCGAAGTACTGGGCACTTGATATGTTTGCACCTTGTGCAAACGTGCAAGTATGTTTATCATAGTGTTCTTCTTTAATAATCCTAGTGATATACCCTCAAGTTACTGTGAAAGCATGAAAGAAACTTTAATTCTTAAGTTAATGGAAACCAATCAAAATAACTTCTTTAAAAGGCTTTTAATCCTAGGCAAGAACCAAGTAAAGTAAACTACTTGAAAGGATTTTAATTCGCATCAACTAGAAACTAATCAAAGCATCCACACAGTAACAACAAATGTGTTTTGATAAATCTTTTAGACTTAAATAACTTGAAAATACCATAAATTAAGAGATAAGCATGAAAATTGACATAGTAATTGAACACTGAAAATGGATTGCGAATTATGAGTAGTCTGCTCCATTGTATTACTTCAAAATATAAGCATTTGTAACATAACTCTTTTAATATGATATGGATGGGAGGATTATGCAATCTACCTACTGACTAATGCCTACTCTAATGGAATATGATATAATGATATGATGATTTAAAAATCGAGCCTTAGTTTCCCTATTTGTACAGGAAGCAACAAGCTTTAGGCCCATTAACAAAAAGTCACATTGCTTCATAACTAAAACATAATTAGCATAAATATAAAAAACATCGAGAGTTTGTGGTGGATGCACTGTAGTCTGTTAATCTCCAGCAAGTTCCCATGATGACCTAAGACCTGTTCAAGGCTCATGCACCATGATTGTGTATCAAAAACCATCAAACTCCAGTCCCTGTTACTTCTCTCTCACTTGGCCTGTGTAATGAATAAGTTGACTTTCGACAAGTGCTCAATGTACCCAGTCTTGGAATGGATGCTCGCGTTATGTATAATATCCTTCATTACATACTCCAATTCAAAAATTCTTCCAAGTTGTTCATGTGTTTTCTTAAGCACCTCATCTTCATCATTGATTGCATCAAGAACAACTGGAAAATAGTGGGCTATCTCATCATTTCATGTATCCCAATCTTTCAAATTTGTTTCATCAAAGAAGTTAGGCAAGGCCATACTTTGTGGCTGACTAAAGTCACTTAACTCCTATGTCAAGATGTTCTAGAAGTCTTTGCGTGCTTTCATGAGCTCCTGATATTCTTGTAGCATAGTAGTTTTATCTTCCTTCTTTGCTATGATGTGATACTCCACTTCCTTCATTCTGTCATTCAATCTATTATGTTCCAATAGTGTTGCATATGTTTTGTCATGAATATGCCAAACCTGTTCCACATGCTTATGCATATCTTCGAACCTCATGCAGACTATCGCTGATGCCATTTCAAAGATGGTGGTATTTAGCTTTCCTTTTAACTCTTCTTGTTCCTTTTGAACTTTCTTATGTCTGTGTTTCCAATAGGTATTTTCTGACATTGCTTCTAACACCTTTCTCTCATGTTCAACCAGTGGAGAGTAAAGCCTTGAGGAAGAAGGTGGTCTATCTCTGTAGTTGATCAAATCCTATTTTAACCTTTCATTTTCTTCTATTAGTCCCTTGTTATCCCTTACTAGTTTCTAAATTTGAGCCTTGGTGAATTTGGCCACTTTCACATTCAAATCAACAATTTCCATAGGATCTGTCTCTCCTTGATTTTGGACCAGACCTGGGATATTGGTCTATTAAGTCTTGGTTCAGTGGCCTACTCTCTATTTTTTTCCTTTTTAGCCTCATTTTCTCTGGGGTTTTATCCATTTAACCCTACCTATGTTGTACTTCAAGCTATCTTTGAAAAATTACATTCAGCTGAGCCAAGATTGACTTACTTGAATGAATGCTGAAAATTATGAGCTACCCACCTTCGTCCAACTTCGTCCTCTGGATACTCAGCCACAATTCACAGTGAATTTTGTTTCCTTAGAGACTGTATTTATCAAAATTCAACACGCTCGAGCCAGATCAAGTTCATAAATGGCGCTCGCGCCACCTTTCCTATTAACTTGCACATTAATAGCAATTGTCTCTTCGATGACTTCATGAGTCAAATCAATTTGGTGAAAATTATTTCATATTTTGTCGAAGAGACTTTAATCATGATGCCTATACCTCTCTTCGATGTATCCTTGACCATCTTTTGAAAAATATCTAGGAGACACTTAGATTTCTCTCTTTGATGTTGTAGGGTCTCTTTGATATTTACATTTCAGGCTCTTCCCTTATGGTCCCCTTTTTTGATGAGACTTGCAGATATTTCTTGCTGACAACCCTATGTCTCCTTGACATATCCTTATCTCTCCCTTCGGCGGTATTACTTGCTAATGATCTCTATGTGACTTTGTTATGTTGAGGAGACCCGTGGTCACCTCTCTCTGATGTTTCTTAGTCTCGTCAATAGTATGTGTTTACATTTGTGCTAGAATGTTGGGGAGACTATTGATAATGTCTACTCGATACCTCTGTGTCTCCTCGAAATGTCATTGTAGGATGTTGATGAGACCTTGATCAATGTTTGTTGGATGTCTCTATGTCTTGCCGATATTTTTCTCCTTGAATGTCGAAGAGACTCCCTTAATTCTCTCCTCGATATACCGATGTCTCCTTGACACTACTGTTTTTCGACACTGTTTTACCAGTGACTTATCATTTTTTTATGATAATCTCTTGATGTCCAATAGATGTTTTTTTGTTTCCTGAATGTTGAATACTCGACATGATGTTTTGGTGAGACATGTTAGATTTTCTCCTCGGCATGTCCAAGTCTCTTAGACATATCGTTCTTCTGGCTAGCGAGAAGAAATTTGAATATGTCTCTTAGACATTCAAAAGTCTCATCTATATTTCACATTGGCCCTTCCTGCTTGCGTCGAAGAGACTATGGTTAGACTCTCTTCGATATGGCATTGTCTTGGTGACATGCTATGTGCTGCTATGGGGAAATTTTAGACAGGGAATTCACTTTAGTGTTATGATCAAAGGGCCTTATTTGATGGTTTAAATATGAGGATTTATTAGTATCAACCACCATGAAATGTATATGGAACATGTGGTGAGTGTAGGAGGATGGGTGAAAATGGAAGTATGCAAAAATAACCAAGGTGGATATTTTGGCTCCAACAGTGGCTCCGATTGGGGATGAATGAGTGTGAGGTCATTGCAAGGATCTAGAAATGATCTCTGGGAGGCACACCATGAATGCATGTGATTAGATGGAGTGGAAATGAGATGGAAACCTAAAACTACTGTGTATGGAAGATTATTTTTCAAGAAGTATTTCAAGAATATTCCATGCACTTGCAATTATTGACCTTATCCCAAGCTACTGTGTATGGAAAATTAGTTTAAGAAAAGAAGTGCTTTAGGAATTGTCCATGCATTAGTGATTCCTGATCCTCTCCTATAATATTTTGTAGATAGTAGGAACCTTCACCTCCTTTTCCAATAATGAAAAGGGTCCTATCCAAAGAGCTTCAAACTTTTGATGCTTCCCTTTATCCTGACACCTTGCATTCCATAGTAGGACCATATCATTTTTTTCAAACTTTCTGTCCTTGGCCCTTTTTTCAAACAAATATTTCATCTATGATTGTATCTTTGTATTTTTCTCCTAGGCCAAACTACTGATTTCATCTAGTACTACCAATTGTTCTAGTTTGTCCTCCATAGGTTCAAGGATGTCTAGGTCCTCTTGAAGTATGAATTTGTATGCAGGTAGAAGATTTTGCATAGGAATTCTGGCTTTTGCCCCATAAACAAGTTCAAAGGGTGATCTACCAGTTGACTTCTTCACAATGATTCTATCTACCCATACTACCATCCTCAATTTAGAATCCCATGCCTTTTTATTTTGGTCCAACATCCTCTTAATGATTTTCAAAATATTCTTGTTACTTGATTCAACCTGTCCATTAGCTTCTGGATGATAAGGTGAGGCATATAAAATTGTAATGCCATATGTTTCATAGAATTTTCTGAACTCCTCTGATCTAAAACACACACCATTATCTGTGATTATCTGCACGGGTGTCCCAAACCTTGTAATGATATTCTCTATCAAAAAATTGGTTACAACTTTGCTAGTGGCCTATTTTGTTGGGATGACTTCCACCCATTTTGTGAAGTAATCAATTGCCACTAATATCCATTTGCAACCTCCACTGGATTTTTCTGGTATCTCCCCAATAAAGTCAATCCCCCACTGATGAAAGGGAGCTTCAACCTGCATTGGTCTAAGTGGTAGGGATCCTTGATATTTCATTTTTCTAGAGAATTATTGGCAAGCTTCACATTTCGTTACATAGGTGAAAGAGTCATTAAAAACCCTAGGCCAGTTATACCCTGCCCTCAAGATTTTATGGGCAGTGGTCTTGGCTGAAAGTGCCCCCACAAACTCCTTCGTGCATATCCCTTAATACATGTTTTTCTTGAGATTCATCCAAGCATAACAACAATACTCCATCTCTATTTTTCCAATATAAGTCACCATCCATGAAAACATATTTGGAGGCATGTAACTTCATGTTTCTCTTTTGATTTTCATTTACGTGTTTAGGGCATTTCTAATTCTTCAAGTAATACATTATGTTAGTGTATCATGCAATGTTCTCTATGTTGGAAATCATGAATTCCTCTTCCCCTATGTTTCAGATTTGAGATGCTTCAAAATTTGACTCAACCATTAGCTTGGCTAGGCCTTGCTCTCTTACCAACTTAGTGATTTGGATCTCAATATCAAACTCTTGAATTATATTGATCCACCTGCACCTTCTCCCTGTGACTTCAGTTTGTACAAACACATCCTTGACTGTAGCATTAGGAACATATGCAATTATTTTTGCTCCTACCAGATAGGGTTTGAAAGCTTTTACCGCTTTGACAAGAGCATATGCTTGTTTTTCTGTGATATCATACTTTAACTCAACTCCTTGGAGGGACTTACTAAAGAATGATATAGGCTGCTCATACCCCTCATCATTCTTTTGTAACAAATTATTGCTGCAATGGTGTGGTATGAGGAAAATGAAAAGACTTGAAAGGGCTTATTGAAATCAGGGTATTTCAATACTGGGGATTCTTTGATCTCCCTTTTTATAGATACAAATGCATTGAGTGATTCTATAGTCTAGTTAATTTTGACCCCTTTCTTCAACATTTTTGAGATAGGTTTGACAATTTCATCAAAGTTTGATATGAACCTTCTTACAAAGTTTATCTGTCCAAAGAAAGACTGAATGCCCTTAATGGTTTTAGGAATAGGGATCTTATCTATAGCTTCTACCCTCTCTAGATCAATTTGGACACCATGTGCCCTAATAACTTTCCCTATGTTATAGCAAAATGATATTTTTTAGGGTTTAGGGAAATGCCATACTCTAGTGCTTTGAGGAAAATATTCTCAAGGTGTGAAACATGGTCCTCTTCTTTCTTGGAATATGTAATGAGATCATCTTGGTATACTACCATTATTGTATTGATTATATTAGTAAAAGTAACATCCATAGCTCATTGGAATGTGGCATCGACATTTGTTAGCCCAAATGGCATCCTTACGTATACATATGTGCCCCAAGGGGTGGTAAATGCAGTCTTATATTGTTCTAATTCCCTCACCTTCGCTTGGTTATACCCTGAAAATCCATCCATCATGGACACTAGTTCACAACTTGTCACCCTCTACAACATGGCCTCCATATTTGGGAGTGGGTAATTTTCTTTAAGGGAAGAGACATTCAAATTTCTAAAGTCTACACATAACCTTATGTCTCCATTCTTCTTTCTGATAGGCACCAGGTTAGAGACCCAAGTAGAATGCCTGATAGGTTTGATGATACCTCCCTCCCTGAACTTTATAAGTTCCTCATGCATCTTGGGCTCTAAGGTTAGGTTTCTTGGTCTCTATTTTTGTCTAAAGGGTTTTGCATCAGGTTTAAGGGGAATTTCATGTTGGAATAGTTCTTCCATGTATGCCTTAAGATCATCATAAGACCATGCGAAGACATGCTTATACTTCCTCAATAGTGCAATCAACATATTTTTGATTGTGGGGCTTATCTTTTTCCCAATGTATACATTCTTTGGTGCCAATTCAGTGCCTAGGTTTATTTCTTCAATGTCTTCCCTTCTTATCAGTGTTTGTTTCATAACTACTCGATCATTCCCATCAAACACTCTTTCTAGTGCCACTAGTCCATTATGAATCTTGTTTGTCTTGAGTTGCACAACTTCCTAACCAAATACAATTTGTTTGCCATCTACTTCCTCCATGAATGCATTAAAATCAATCTCTTGGGCCTCTTACTGATCAATGCAATGTAAGAACGCTATCAGATCAGTGTCATCATTGAAAAATTTCCAATTGCAGATGTTATCAGGGATTGTTGGCTTGGTCTTAAGTTCAACCTGTGAAATTCCTGCTAATGTGACATCATCTCTTTTCAAAGCTACATTCGCCGAGAAATCAGCCAATAGGTTTTTAGATCTCTCTATCCACTCAATGGAGAAAGCATCAAACAACTCGATAGTGTCCCATACAACATTTGTATATTGCTCCAGTCTTTTGTTCTTCATGTAATACTTTGATATCACTTGTAAAACAACTAGCTCATAATCTCCTAGGACAATTAATAGTTTCATCTTGTGTTTAGTAGCCATGTTCAAACCTATCAGTAGGGCTTCATACTCTGCTATATTATTTGTGCACTCAAATGTTAGCAAAAATGAATATTTGAATGTTGTGCCTTCAGGTGAAATGAAGAAAATTCCTACTCCATACCCTTCTCTACTATAGGATCCATCAAAGTACATTTACCATATGCCATGTTCATTCTTGGAGACATCACTGGAAATTGGATCTTTGTTTAATAATTTGGGGTTTGAGTGTTCAATTCTAAAACTCCCTAAGTCCACATCACAAAAGAAATTCATTTGATTGGGATCAAAGAGTTCGATGACATGTTCAGACCTAGGCTTCCTATATAATTTGAATTCCTTCCCATTCATAGGGATCATGGCATAGGACAAGTCTAACTGAGCATTCCCACAAACTGCTGCTATCCATTGCCTTGATAGTAGCATCCCATAGTAAGGGGGAGTATCTACCACAATTTTGTCTGTCTATTATGTTGCCTCTAGATATGATGCCAACTTCAGTTCCACATCCCATATCACTCCTACTTTAGGAACTGATCTATTATCCATGGCATAACATTTCCCAAATATAGTATTTACTCATAAACCCAACTCTTTCATGACAGTCAGGGGCATGATGTTGATTGCTGCCCCTGATTCAATCATACAATTCTTCACCACCTTGTTGTTGATCACCAATGTAGTGTAAAATGGATTTACTTTGGAAGGATTCTTTGTGAGTGTATCTCACATTTACTTCTTTCTTCTGATCCTTCTATTTCTGGGATGTGTTGGTGATCATTTTGAGGGATGTATATCTAAATTCATCAATCTTCATCAACTCCATTAAGGGAACTATCATTTTTTTTTGAGACAATGCTTGGGCCATGTCAAATGAAGGGGCAATGATCCATTGTTCACTCTTCTCATTTTTAGTACTTCTTTTCCCTTCAATTTGGACTTTGTAATCTTTTAGTGTTTTCTCAAGTTCAATGTCTGCAATCTCCTTTTGAACATCTTTCTGAGGTTTCTTTACTTCACCCTTCTTCTGATTAGATGGGATATTCTCCTTGTTCTTTTTTTCTTTGATGAACATGCTTCTTGGTGTCCCTTGATCTTCATCTGTGGGCTTGCTTCTCAGATTGTATCTCCTCCCTTTTGCCTCAGCTATAAATTTTGTCGTGATAGCCTTCTTTTATTCCTCTATTGGAGTTATCAACTAAAACTAAGGTTTTGTATTGTAGGCATATGCTACTTCTTGTGGGTTTTCTTCTAGATAAGAAAACACCTCCCGCTCCATATTCACATTATACTTCTGAGTGTCAACATTATATTCATATCCTTCTTCTTCAGAAGAGTATCCTTCCTCATTTTGATAAGACCTCCATCTTAGCATGTTTACAGTGTGACCATCCCTGTTTTACTCTTGTGACCACTCGTCTTGACAATCTTGGGCAACTACACAATGTTTAGGGTCATGGGATCTATGGCAAGGTGAACACCATGGTGTAGCATCTAGTGCATGTGCTCCATGCTTCTTCAAGGTATCAGGAGTCTCCTTCCAATTTGATCTTGCTACTGGCTTTCCATCTTTACAAGTAGTTTTGTAGGGCATGTCATGTAGTCTTGGTCTTTCATTTCTGTAATGATTTTCTTGTCTATTCTAGGGATTGTTGGGGTTTTGTGGGATCCCAAGGTTATCCCTTTTTCCAATCATTCCTGCAATCTTTCTATTATTTTCAATGGTTAAGGCTACCTTTTTTGCTTCAGAAAAACTTCTAGGGCACCTGTTCCTGAGTTCATACCTTATTTTTGGATCAAAGGATTTTAGATAAATACTTAGATTTTGTTGGGTCAATCAATTTGGATCCATGTGGTATTTTATTATAGAGCTTGGAGAACCTTTGATTGAAATCATAAACTGATTTGTTCTGGTGTTTCTAAATACTCATTAGTTCATGTAGACAAAATTCAAGAGCACATTGATTTCCATATTGCTCTAGAAATTTATTCTAAAAGTTTGCTACAGAGGTGATCAAAGCATTGGGCAGGCTATTGAACCAATCCCTTGCTTCTTCAGTTAGGGACATCATAAACAACCTTATACTCACATCCTCATGTTCCATGCCTATGTCTTGCACAAAGGCATTGAAGTTTTTGATATGTTCTTCAACTATTGCGACATTATTCCCTGTGAACTTGGGAATAGTATTTCTCTAGTTGCTATCTATTGGAAATGGATATAATTGATATCCTAATAGATAAAATTGTCTGCTTATGCTCATGGGGTTCTATGGATAAGGATTCTGAGGTGGTGGAATGGGGTAACACTGTTATCCTTGTTGAGGCTGTTGGTACACATTTTGTTGGGGATTATGTGGAGGGTACTGCTGTGGGACATGATGGTGTGGAATGTATTGTTGTCCACGTGGTGGAATATTGGTATTTTGTGATTGTAGATTTTGTGGTACGTGATGTTGCATAGGCTGATTTTATCTTCTAGCTATGTTATGGGGTACTCTTGAAGAACTTGGACCACTTGTATTTTGGGATGATCCTTGTGTATTGGTATTGCTTCCTTGTTTATGAGGTGGGACACATTTAGGCAGTCTTGGTGCATTAACATCTAATTGGGACATTTTTTGATTCAAATCTAGACTCCTTTTTATCAGCTGTTGTCTTTTCTTAAGCTCTTCTTCCTGCCATTGTATGTATTCTTCTATTTCTTGGGTGGTCATCCCATCATAGTTCTTAACAGGAAAATAATGACTTGTAGAGGCATGCTGGGCTTCTCCTTCTTGCTTGGATGAAGATCTCTGATCATAATCCCTCTATATTTGATCCCTTTCTTCCTCCAATTGGGAAATAAATTCATCTATTTTCTATGGATCTATGTTGAGGTGGACAAGATGACCATTGTTTTCTTGTCCTAGTGGAGTCTAGGGATCCCTACATAGATTATCTTCATGATGTTCTAACCAATGGAATGGGTCAAATCTGTTATGAAATGTAGATGGTTGTTCAAAGACATTCTCTTGATCAGTGAATGCTATGTTTGGTTTTTTAGATGTTGCTTTGTTCTTGTTTGTGTCAGAATTTTAAATAGGGGATCCATGTTTATCTGTCCACCTAAAATTCTTCTTCTTGGGGATCTCCTTATGCAAAGATCTCCTACCATTCATGTTGGATGATATGGTGTATCTTTGGTGTCTATATTCTATCCTTTCTAATCTGATGTTCACTTTATCAGTCATAAAAATTCTTTAGAGTCACCACCTACCTTTTCATGAGTAGGAAAGTTTAGGATTTTGAGTGACTTTGTTCTTTTCCTAACAGAGTCCCTAATCTATTATGACACTTTTGAATGAATCTATGATGGAGGGCTTGGGTTCAAAATTAGCTTAGTCACCAGCGGAGTCGCCAATCTGTTAGGTCTCAAAAGTACAGGTTTTTAAACCATAAGAGGGTGCCAATCTCTTAATTCACCTTTGGCCCATGAACGAGGTAAAAAAGCTTGATTACCTCCTACTCTTCGGGCTCTACCAAACCTAGGTGCATATACCTGAACAATAAGGCAGATTTAAAATTGGATGTGGTTCCTAGATTGAGCAATCTACTTACTATGGCACATGAGGGTGGAGTAGATGCAAAGCTTGATAGCTATTTCCTACTGAGAGTATTTGGAGAATTAAGAGTATGAGTTGTGTTTATATAAAATATACTAGGTGTGACTAGTGCCTACTCCTATTGGGTGAATGGAGTGAATGAGTGGATGGTGATTATGGAAACAAATTTTCTAGATAAGTAAACCTATTATTCAACTTAACTCAAATTACTGGGTACTTGATATGTTTACACCTTGTGCAAACATGCAAGTATGTTTATCACAATGTTCTTCTTTAATAATACCAGTGATATACCCTCAAGGTATTGTGAAAGCATGAAAGGACCTTTAATTATTAAGATAATGGAAACCAATCAAAACAACTTCTTTAAAAGGCTTTTAATCCTAGGAAGGAATCAATTAAAGTAAACTGTTTGAAAGGATTTTAATTCACATCAACTAGAAACCAATCAAATCATCCACACAGTAACAACAAATGTGTTCTAATAAAGCTTGCATACTTAAATAACTTGAAAAGACAACTTTGGAGACAACAAAGTAATAGATAAGCATGAAAATTGACATAGTAATTGAACACTAAAAATGGATTACGAATTATGAGTAGTTTGCTCCATTGTATTACTTCAAAATATAAGCATTTGTAACAAAAGTATTTTAATATGATATGGATGGGAAGATTATGCAATCTACCTACTAACTAATGCCTAATTTAATGGAATATGATATTATGATTTCAAAATTGGTCCCTGGTTTCCCTATTTGTACGGGAAGCAACAAGCTTCAGGTCCGTTCATAAAAAGTCACATTGCTTCATAACTAAAACATAACTAGCATAAACATAAAAAAACATTGATAGTTTTTGGTGGATGCACTATAGTCCGTTAATCTCTAGCAAGCGCTCATGATCACCTAAGACCTGTTCAAGGCTCATGCACCATGATTGTGTATCCAAAACCATCAAACTCCAGACCCTGTTACTTCTCTCTCACTTGGCCTGTGTAATGAATAAATTGACCTTCAACAAGTGCTCCATGTACCCACTCTTAGCATGGATGTCCGCATTATGTATAATATCCTTCATTGCATACTCCAATTTGAAAATTATTTCAAGCTATTTACATGTTTTCTTAAGCACCTCATCTTCATCATTGAGTGCATCAAGAACAACTAGAAAATAGTGGGCTATCTCATCCTTCCATGTATCCCGATCTTTCAAATCTATTTCATCAAAGAAGTTAGGCAAGGCCATACTTAGTGGCTGAATAAAGTCACTTAACTCTTGTGTCAAGATGTTCTGGAAGTCTTTATGTGCTTTCATGAGCTCCTGATATTCTTGTAGCACAGTAGTGTTATCTTCCTTCTTTGCTATGATGTGAGACTCAACTTCATTCTGTCATTCAATCTATTATGTTCCAATAGTGTTGCATATGTTTTGTCATGAATATACCAGATCTGTTCAACATGCTTATACATATCTTCAAACCTCATGCAGACTATCTTTGATGCCATTTCAAAGATGGTGGTCTTGAGTTTTCCTTTTAACTCTTCTTGTTCCTTCTAAACTTTCTCATGTCTACATTTCCAATAACTAGTTTCTGACATTGCTTCCAACACCTTTCTTTCATGTTCAACCAGTGGAGAGTAAATCCTTGAGGAAGAAGGCAGTCTATCTCTATAGATGATTAGCTTATGTTTTAACCTTTCATTTTCTTCTATCAGTCCCTTGTTGTCCTTTGCCAGTTTCTAAATTTGAGCCTTGGTGAATTTGGCCACATTCACATTCAAATCAATAGTTTCCATAGGATTTGTCTCTCCTTGATTTTGGACCAGACCCGAGACATTGGTCTATTAAGTCTTGGTTCAGTGGCCTACTCTCTATTTTTTCCTTTTTTCCCTTGTTTTCTCTAGGGTTTTATCCATTTTAACCCTACATGTGCTGTGCTTCAACTATCTTCAAAAAATTACGTTCAACTGAGCCAAGATTTACTTACTTGAAGAATGCTAAAAATTATGAGTTGCTCGCCTTCGTCCAACTCCGTCCTTTGGATACTTAGCCACAATTCATAGTGAATTTTGATTCCTTAGAGGTTGTATTTATCAAAATTCAGCACGCTTGAGCCAACTCTGGTTCATAAATGGCGCTCGCGTCACCCTTCCTATCAACTTGCACATTAATAGCAGTTGTCTCTTTGATAACTTCATCAGTCAAATCAATCCAGTGAAAATTATTTCATATTTTCTCAAAGAGACTTTAATCATGATGCTTATACCTCTCTTCCATGTATCCTTGACCATCTTTTGAAAAATTTCTAGGAGACACTTAGATTTCTCTCTTTGATGTTGTAGGGTCTCTTCGATGGTCCCCTTTCTCTCCCAACCCATTTATTCAACTTACCCTTGGGGTCTATTACCCCTTTGTCTGTATGAAGGTCAAGATTATACTCAACCAATTCCTTCTCTGAGTATTTTGCGCATTGGGCAGCGGGGAAAGCATACATTCCTTTTCTAAGAGTGAGGGGATATGGGACCCCTGCTCTATGTTTATTGCTTAACAAGGTGTGGGAAGTTTGTAACTGTTGAGTTACCTCTAGCATGATAATCTTGTCATTGGGGTAACGTGGTTGCTTGTAAGGTCTTCCCGAGAATTCGTCGGCCCTAATATAAGTGAACTTTGGGAATTGGATGAATAGATATCCAAAACCCTTCATGAAGGATTTTGCACTGTGTGTTACCCTTCTCTCAAAATCTCCTCCCAAGAGTCTAATTATATCCCCAGTGAAGGCATCATTTACTCTTTTGTACTCCTTAAAGTTACTGTATTGTAGTTGAGGGTAGCAATCATATACTTTCAATTGTCCTTGCTTGGTTCCCAATTCTCCAGCACATAACAATCCTTTATATGGGAACTTGGCCGTCAGGAGGTAATCCAAATATGAAGTCATATAGAAACGAGAGGTCTTTTTTACCTCCATTAATTGCCAATGCATGTTGTCACTAATCATTTTTTCCCTTATGGAACAGGGTCTTTCCTCCGAGGATTTCTTCTATGAAGTAGAACATCTAGTTTTCGAAGAATGGAGCCATGGGAAAACCCATTACTCTGCTCAAGAGTGTGACTAGATCATGGTACTCCTCAAAGAAGTCACTTCTGTATAGCGTTTGAGGGACTTTGGAAGCACTTTCCCTCTTATCCTTGAACCAATTCTGGTTGATTGTCCATTTACAACTAATGGGATCTAGTTGCCACACTTGGTTGGAAAATTCTTTCTCAACTTCCTCTATCTTATTGAAGACCAAAATTTTGAAGGTCTTGCCAATAGACATGGCAGATAGGTTTTCCAATACCCTTCTGTCATGATCAATTATCTTTCTATTAGATTCGTAGCACTCCCGTTAGGCCATTACCAACTCAGGAACTATATGTGCAAGAGGGAAACTATCAGCCTTGGCTAGGCCACTTTGTCTGATTTTCAAGGGCCTGTCTATTTTGGGGTTGAGCATAACCTTCTCCCGAATTCATCTATATAGACATTTTCGAAGTCAGTATTTGAAATCGTCTCCCAACTGGAGGTAATTTTTGATGTGTGCTCTACCCCATGAAAATCGTACTTCATTTGTTCTTTCTCTTCCTTTCCTTGGGGAGTGTGAGCAAGATTATTTCCCTTGTCAGGCTTCTGTGCAAGCTTCTCCAATGGCCCTATAGCAGGTTCCATAATCCCTGCATACACAAGATGCAACAGATGCGTTTATGTATAAATTCAGGTGAATGTCAATCAAATCTTGTAAATTGAGCATTAGATCCATTAATATATTATCAAAAGATCATAAAATTCATCATCATCCAACATTTGGGGCTCATTTGGGTCATTTAGGAGAATGTAGGTTGGGGGATGTGGGTTGCCCCCAGGCGGAAGCTGCTGAAGTGAAAGCAGTTAAATAATGTCTAAGGGGCCACAAAGACCCGTAGGCAGCCTGCATTGGGATTTCTACATTGCATGTTTGGGGGAAGGGAAAATCCTCTAAGGGATGATTAAGCACGTGGGGAAACAAGGTGCGAGACACTCAGAGTCATTAGATTACTCTTTGATGCTTTTGTGGGTTCAGGGTATGCAAACGCTGTGAGGTGGGAAGACACTTGGGCTTAGCCGTTGGGCTAGTAGCATCTAGGGAATGGTGACTCGTTGGATGGATTCACAAGCACCTCAGATGGATGGGAGTATGTCTTAAACCTTTAACCATTTTGGATAGAGCGGAGGTAGACCATCGGGCTGCCATCAAATGCTTGCCGTTAAGGAATGACCTCGGTGGGACAATGGTCTGCAGGCGACATTCCGCAGTGACCTTGTAGACTTGAGTTTGCGTCGAAGACTTCTAGAGGAAATTGTTCTGGCAGAGACCGCAATGCGGATGGATGCGGGTGTTTTTCCGTTAGACATCGACATTGGCGAAATAGTGTCCCGTGGGAAGAAGCCCGCAAGGATGGATTATGACTTGTAGTTAACAAAATTTAGATCAAAGGAGGGATGCACTTTGCGGAGTTCGTAGAGCACGAAGACATTGAGGCTCGATAGTTGGAATAACAACCAAAGGGAGGCGGCGGCCTGATGACGGAAACCCACATGGACGAGTTCGCAAGTGATTTATACTTAGCCACACATTGAAGGGTTAGAGTTTAGGTGTGGAGCAAGTGATGCGATGATATGCTAGGTATTAGGTGTGAATGGGAATGACGAGGGCAAGGGTGCCACCTAAAAGCGAAATCCCGCAAGATGATTCTAGTAGTTTTCACAAAATTAGTCATTTTATACATTGGGGGTTTTGAGTGCGGAAGTTCTTGCTTGCTCGATAGTTGATGAAGGTCGTTTGTTAAGCAGAATTCGCCCGACGAAATTCTACATGAGTGGGGCCACAAGGTGACAAATACCGGGCGTGCTTTGTTCATAAAATTAAAGACCTGATGGGGCATGGGATTGTGATGACAAGAGGCTGCGGGGTTTTTGCTGTTTGCAGCAGTGAAAAGGGAGCAAGATCCTGTGTGGGAGACGTGAAAAGTCAACAAAAACCACAAGGTTTTGGTGAAATAAAATCTAAAGCATTTTGAAACCCTAATCATGGAGGACGTTGAACAATTTAAATGAATAATGAAAGGTGTCGTTTTAAATCTGTACATGGGTCGTGCTAAGTGGACAATGGTGGCTGCTAGATGCCTGATTCCTCACACGCATGAGAGTTGTGGGTTTTCTTGATTTTTAAATTTGAAAATGTGAATGATAATGGCATGTCATTCAATCATCTATTTATAGGAAACCTCGCCATTAATGCATGCATTAAACCTTTGGTATGGCGGCAGGTGGGGACATGGAAAGTCATGCCCCGCCAGACGCCAACACAGACCGAGGTGACAAAGGAGAATGCGGGGCCCATAGTGCAGGTGGCAGCCAAAGGTTAGCCGTTTCATAGTGGTGAAACAACTATGGCGACTCGACAATGGAAACTTGTAAATTTGGGTCCGCCATGCTTGGCGGATGCCAGGGAGAAAGACTAAGGGAAATCCATAGGGGCATTTCTACAAAAGAAAAAGAATTAGCACATTTTGGAGAGATGACTTTGGTCACTGAGGATTTGATGACTTTATTGCGTATGACCAATTTAAACTCAGAAATGGGGGCATACACAACAAGTCAAAGGAAAAAATAATCCAACGAAGGAAAAAAAAAGGGAAGAGGGGGTCCCCGATCTAAACGAGGCATGTGTGCTATAGGCACAACAAAATGCTAAAATTATTAATTTATCTTCCATTGTCTATGAGAGTGCACCTAATTGTAGTTTCATTATTGACCACCTTTATCATCAAGGCTTCATTCTTGTTTTGAATGTCAAGTGAGGGCAATTCTTGTTTAGGGAATGTGATTTCTGACTGTGTGACTTGTGTGGGATAAAAGGAGGATGTTACATTATTCAATTTCATATAAGATTGAATCTCCTCCTACTTTATTTACAATATTTCTTGAAATAGACACTTGTATATCGGTGATAGTTGAATGAGCTACCATATGGATATGTTAGCGAGAGTCTTTTTAAGATCTTGAACACTAGGAATAATAAGTTGAGGCAATGGTGATGTTGCAGGAGCGATTTGTGGTACCCTACATGTTTGAGCAACTGTGTTATATCTTGGTTGTTGCAAAACATTGCTAGATTACATCGTAGATTTCAAGAAATCTCTTAGTTTCTTATGTGATTCACTAATTGGAGGTGACTTAGGAAGCTCACTAATTAAAGGAGATCCAATTTTTGTCGTCATAACCTCAACAAAATTGTGGCTATTTGCATGATCTCTTAGTGAAGATGAGTCTAATGTCACTTTATCATCTTCATCTAAGGAAGCCCCTTTACATGTGTCAATGTTCAGGCTTTCTTGCACCATGATATCCCCCCTAGGAGAAGAGTTTTTAGGAGAACTACAACCTAAATGTTCATGACATTCAAAGGTTGGTTCTTCTAAAATGACTTCATCGCAAGTAGGGGAATGATCAATGGTTGAATTGTCTTTCTCAATAAGGGTTTCCCTAGGTGAAGGGAGACAACTAAGATTCTCATGACTCTCATCTATTGGATTTTATATCATCAAAGTATCTTCTTCATAGCTATGAGAGATACAAGGAGAAGAACAAGTATGATTATCATGATAATTTACGACTTCATTCCTTTGTTCCCTAATGTCTTCCAAAGTAGGGGAAGGATCATAAAGAGGGTTGTTATAGACCTTAAAGATTTGATCATCTAACACCAACATATCCTCATTATTTACAATCTCATCTTCCACTAAATCATTCTCACAAGCAAGAGGGGAATGGAAATTAGGTAAGGTAATGTATAGAAATGTGTTTATGATCTCATTCTCTTGTGCTATAATATCTTCCAAAATGGGAGGAGGAGAAGGACAAGCAAGACTTTCATGATTCTCAATGATTTTATATTCTTTCACCAAGATACCTTTATCACTAAAAGGAGAGGTATTGAGAGAAGAACAACTATGATTGTCATGAATGTACATGCTTGTATCATCTTCTATCACATCATTCCCACAAATAGGATAGATAAGAGGGGGTGTAGGTTTAAGGAAATCATCACTATTTTTACTCTCTTGTGCTAAGAGACTCTCATAAGTAGGGAATGCATTGAATTAATGACTAACATGCTTATTGACTAACTTTTTCTTTGCAAACTTGGAAAATACCGATACTGACATTTGTGAAAAGTAATCTATGAAAACTCAAAATGAAATGTATAAATGCAATTTTCAGATTTCAAACAAGGTAATTTATTTATTACAATGTGAAATGAAATATTGTGAATGCAAACTTGGAATGAAGCAATGCATGAAATGAACCACTTTAAGCTAGATTTAGTAAAGCATGAAACAAAAAGTCAATCCACTGAAATAGATAACCAATGGCAACAAATAGAAGCACATACAAGTAGATTTAAACCCTGAAAACTATAACTTCAAAGTCAATAGGGACTAAGACACTAGCAAGGGCATCTTGGTCTTGCTGATGAAAGTTTGAGGTCCCAGAAAGTGGAATAGAAAGCAAGCAAATCAGATAGGATTTTGAGGCAAAAACCCATAGAGGGACTAAGATGCCAGTAAGGGCGTTTTAGTCCCAGTAGAGGTTTTTCTTAGAAAATAGAAAAACATGGATTGTTTATAGTGTTTCCAGGTTGCCTACCCAGGGACCTAATGTTTAGAAACAAAAACTGTGCAAATGAATGCAAGAAAAAGTGAATAATTATAATGAATTGAATGTAAAGTTGAATGCAATTTTTTTTTTCAATTTTGAATGCAATAACAATGTTCCTAAATGCAATTAGGATGATTGAAAATGCACTTTTTCAGTTTTTCAATAAGATAAGGTGATGCAAGAAAGCAAAAATGCAACCTATATAAACTTTCACTAATGCAAATGTGAAACCCTAGATGCAGTTTCACTAATGCAAGATGCAATGTAAGAATGAATGCAACCTAGATCTAGGATCTTAGTGAACTCCAAGTTAGAAAATGAATGTCCAAAATGTCGGGTTCACCAAAATGAACTGTAGGGAAAATGGTGTAGGAAAAGGGACTCACAATGCAAGAAAGGGGTCCCTAATTGTGGATTTTTCTCTATATTGGGGGATGGTTCATTCAACACAAGGATCCCAAAAGTGGATTGACTATCAACACAAAGGTGAGTCAATTCTCAACAAGGGAGACCTAGGAAGATTCCTTAGGCTTTGAAGGGTTCACCACCAAGCAAAATATTGGAAAAGACAACTTGACATTCAACTCACAAAATCTAGTAATGCAAGCCAAATAATGAGTGAAAATGACATAATTAAGTAGTAGAAAGTTAGGATGTATATACCTAGGAAGTCTGGAAATGTGATAAGGATTCTAGAAATGCAAAAATGTTGTTAAAATATGCCAAGGAGGACTAAGACGCCCTTATTGTCTTCTTAGTGCTCCAACTCTTTTTTGAGGCAAACACATAATCTTCGGATGTCGTAACTGGATATGAAGGAATCTCTGAAAAATACCTACAGGAGGATTAAGACACCCTTATTGTCTTCTTAGTTATGATTTGAATTTTTTCAATTTTGGAATGTGATCCTGAGGCTCAATGTCTGCACTTCCTTCTTCTTAGATCTCAGGTCCTAAAACTTCCAGATCTAGTTTATAGGCGACTTTCCGTGAAGATGACAAATTTGCAATGCAACTTTGTACTCCAAATGATCTTCAACCTAAATCTACAAACACAAACACACAAGAGAAGAAAAACTTGTTGATTGTTAGTAAATGGGGGTTTTCCTTGGTCAAACTCCTTGTTGGTAATTAAACCTTGGAATGAAATGGAATAATGAAGGGAAATGATGAATGAACAAAGTGCTATGTTTCAACTCACCAAACCCTTATTATGAAATCTACAAACTTGTGTGAAGTGGCTAGCTTGAATGTGGATATTGAATAAAATGAATGATTGATAGATCTTGACTTGAATTACTTGCTTGAATCAAAACCCTACATCACAAATGTTAGCTCAAAAACACACATGATGCAAGAATATCTTTGACATGATGCTTAAATCTCAATGATGGCTCCAAATGCTTGATGAATTGCTCTTGAATGCTCTTCATCACATAAACTTTCCTTAGGAATGCTCTCATCAACTTGCTAGGTGAAAAAATGAGTGAAAGAACCTTGTATTTATACTTATCCATGCTTAATATCCCGAAATTATGCCACACCAATCTGACACATGAATTCATTAATTAAAGGAGGCTAAATCCCTCCAAGATTTGAAATTAAATCCTGAAAATAACTTGAGGGGACTAAGACGCCCTAGGTGGTGTCTTAGTAACGAGGCTTGAAACTCAGGGCACAGACTCCAAAAAAGGGCCCATTTAAGGTGCCTTTAAAATTGGGGTCCCAAGACCTTTGGAGGATAAAGATTCCCTAGGTGGAATTTTAGTCCCATTCCAAAAATCAAGGACACAGCCAAAATCAGTAAATTATCATTTATCCTTTGATGTTTGTTGGGATTATCCATAAAAAGATATAATTTATTAGGCTCGTGGATGCAAAATATGACCAATTAAGACATAAATAAGGATAAATAAAGCAAGGAGGGCTCAAAAAAGTGTGAAAATGCAAAGGTATGCATTTTCCTACACTAATTTATTCTTATTCTTATTCTTATTCTTATGTTTAAATAATTGTGCTCCATCAAAAGGGGAGTGAGATTTTGTGTTGGTACTTTTTCCACATGTCGGTGCCTTGAAAAATAAGTTATTAGTTGTTAAAAGATTCCCATTTAGTGGTCTAACATGGAAAGCCTATTTTTGAGGATGTTATGAAATATTATATGATAACTGTAAGGGATAAAAGTGGGGGATATCATTTTGGACATGAGAATCATTTATCGCACGCATAAGAGAATCTTTGTATAAGTTATTGATGGTCTATGATGCATGTAAGAGCATCTCCTATTTTCTAGGGATTCTTACGACTTGTAAGAGGATGTAATGTCATGTAAGGGACCATGTTTAGCATGTAAGGGGTTGTATGGATTTTTACCATGGTAATGTTTTATGGTGGTATTTTGAGCCCCTATGAGTCTATATATTGAGGGGTTGAGATGGAGATACTATGAGATATTTTATAGGTACACAAATGATGCTAGATTGGAGTCAAGATTGAGAAAATTCTATATATTGTAATCTCTTTGAAGAATAATATAGATTTTCCCTTTTTTCTTGGTGGAGTTTTTTACCTGAAAGGGTTTTCCACATGTAAATCCTTGTGTTATGTGTATGGATCTTGAGTTGTGTGATTTATTGGTAGTTTAAATCATTTCTCCATTAATTTCTACAAGTTTATATTCCAGATTTGCAAGTTATATCAAATTCCCATATCGTAGTGGTTGCCTTCATTTATAACACTAGTGGAACTCATAAATAATTAGTGGAAATAAAGGAAAATAATAAATTGATAAAATTCAAATGGCACTCCCTACCCTGCCATATGTTTCTATATGAGGGAAGAACAAAATGGGACTAGGCATTTCAAGTACAAATGGAAGATGATTGTGGTAACTCTCTCCTTGTCTAGTGTTGGACTCATATCTGTTACATGCATTGTGACTTTGAAAATTATGTGGCCTTTGAGGACCATTTGATCAAAAGAGTCTTGGGTTTCATAGGAGTAGAGGAAGACAGACTACATAAAGAAATTATGGATTTCTTAAGACCCAAGGAAAGAGTGTTTGAGTTGGGTGTGCAACACAATTGGGGAGATTGGTATCTCCATTTTGACTCAATAGTGATAAGGGTATATGGGTGCCCTATGGGACCTCACATTATGCTAAGATATTTTCTCTAATACTGACATACCTAGAGATAATTTGGTAGTTGAATGAAGCTAAAAAGAGCCATTTAAAGGGACAAAAGAAGGGCTCTTTCTTTCCATTTTCTATAGTCTTTTTAGATTTCACAATGACAAGGGAGGGTCTAGAGCTTGTTTACCTCATGCTCTAGACATACAAAATGGTTCAAGAAATCACAAGGGCATTTGATCCTAAAGGATTCATCAACCAGGTTAGAATGAGCATCAAGAGATTCTCATTTGTGCACCAACTTCTCTTTGATGTAATCAAGAATTGCCTCACCGATAAATAAGTAAATGAAAGAAAAATAAAGTGGGTTGCTTTCAAAAAAGAAAAGGATCTAGAGTCTAATAAAATAGAAAATTACTATGGAGAATATGGTGAGATAAAATATCCTATTGATAGGATCCAAATGGTTTTGAAAAATGTTGACAAAATTAATTGGGAAAGCCCTAATGGTTGAGGAGAGACACAAGCATGACAATGACAAAGCCAATGCATCAAGGAAAAAAAATGATGGACTAGCAAGTTGTATTATGCCACATCCATTAAATATGCTCACAAGGGCTAGTGTAGTCTAATATACACTAGGTGAGCCCCAAAGAAAAAATGAGAAACACACAATAGGTCTACAAGGTGTGTACCCATAAAAAGGTGGCAGATGGGTAAATTCATTGCAAAACGTGTACCCATAAGTCAACCATACCAAAAGTTATACTCCCTAATAACTTTGATAAGGTGCCACAAAATGATAAATGTGTTATGCAAACATTACACTAAATCTAACTCCCATGAATAAAAGTAAAGCTAAAATGTCAAACTGAAAATGAAACTCACTTTAGGAGTTGCAAATGTCAAAATGAAATAATGCCAATGTATGCACCCACTTTAAATAAATAGCTAAACACCATGCTATGAGAAATTAATTTAAAGTAGAAATTATAAATGCCAATTGATAAAAGGGCAATGAGAGATTATTTGGAAAGCCACTACCAATGATATGTTTCCAAATAAAGCTACTTCATGAATAAGGGGTTCCCCCACATGCAATCTCAAAAGATAACACATAAGAGATCTATGGATCCAAGGTCAAAAATGTCTTTGCTATAGTGATATAATAGAGCTTGGAACTGTCATCATTCCCCAAATATTTGTAGAAAAATGAACACAAAGGAAGAATGAAACATAGAGAGCGGAAGAAAAGAAAATATTTTGGGTCAACATGGAAGAGGCTTAGATGTATCAACACCTTGCATCATCCCAAAAAGGAATACACAAGACAAAAAGAGAAGACAATGATTACAATAGATAAAAGAATGTAGATACAAATAGAAGAATGACATGACAAATTTACTTCCTTTGTATCCTTTCACCAACTGAGTAACAAGGTCATCCAAAGAAAGCTCACAAACATAAAGACACACCAAGCAACACAATACAAGGGATCACATTACATACATGCAATAAAAAAAAACATGAAAAGAAAAGAAAGAAAGTATGTCACATGTGAGCCAACCTAAAGCAGGTCATCCGCATCTCAATCTTGCGCGTCATACATGGAAGGTGAATAACTAGCCAAAGGGACTACAAAAAGTGCCATACTAGGAACATCACCAGGTTCAACATGTAGTGGGCCACTCGCATCAAGAGGATCATCATGGTTGCCTCCATCTAAATTCATAGAACTGGAAAATAAGAAATTCAATTCATTATGCTCTTCTTCATCAATTTTAGAAATCTCATCATCATCATCCAAGTTAATCACAACAGGAGTTCTAATGACAATGTCCATTGCATGTTCTTGTTTTTGTTGTTTAATGACATATCCAAAATTGGTCCCTGATAAAATAGGGTGACCAATACGCCCTAGGGCGAATGGGTCTTGGCCCTATTTTCTAGGACATTAAGTGGGGGGAAAAATATCAATTGAATGCATTTGTTCAATGCTTGCAATTTCTTAGAAAGTGGTACAAATGGGCCCCAAAATGCATAATTTAGGAAACTAGTTGCTCAATTAGGCTCAATAATTTAGGGGGGGAATATAGAGTGAAATTTTTAAGGGTGATAATTTATGATGGTACAACTATAATAAGGAATGAAGAAATATTTTCTTCTGATGAGCAGGTAGAGAAAACTTATTCTAGATCAGGCTTCAATCCTAAATGGGAAACCTTGGCCTTATGGGTCCTGGCTCTAAATATAGACAAGCCTCAAGTGACATAGATGATGCAAGAGATGAAGGGGAGTCTGATTGTTTAAAAAGTATTAGACACCATAGCTCCCCAAGCAACTTCATTAGTTGTCCATGCAACTAATTTTAGTGAAGCAACTGCAAATAAGCTACGAGAAGAATATGATCAATTGTTAAAAGATTATGCTAAGCTTACTACAAAATATAATAAGCTGAAGATATAGGAGCCACCAATATCACCACCACCATGGATTGAGATGGTAAGTACTTCAAATTCAAGCTTCTTAAGCACTCTAATGAAAGAGAAGGAGGCCTTAAAAATGATAGAGAAGCTATAAGAATAGGTGAAAATACTCAGGGAGAGTAGAAAAAGAAGAAAAATAGCATAGTGGATGATGTAATAAAATACAAAGTTTCCAAAATCCTTGGGAAATTAGAAGACTACCATCAAGCTTACTCAAGTCTTAAGGATTCTTATGTTGAAATTGCAAAGGATCAAGAGAAGCTTGGGAGTATAATAAATAGATGGATACCCATGATTGCTAGTTTGTAAGGTATTTATAGGGGGTCAAGGTTTTATAATGATATGTCTACCAACATTATTCCTACATGGGATATGGATAAATTGGTAGGAGAGATGCAGGAATATATGAAAAAAATTGGTACAATAAATAAAAACTAAATTAAAGTCTTTTGAATGCATAGAAATGAAAGTTATGCCAAGTATTTTGGATGAGAATCAAGAGCTCAAAACCTTAGACCAGTGGTAGGAAAGCTTTAGCACAATTGTCCTTACCCTTATAGTCTTTATCTATGCTAGTGATGATGTGGACACAAATTTTCTTAACTCTAGTATAGATAAGTTGATCTCCTCAGAGTAGGGCTTAGATACTTTTTTCAAAGAAACTAGAGCACTCTTGGATGAAAAGTATCTTGAGCACGATTAAAACGTTGACAAAGGACTTTCATTCCCATGGCTATCAAAAAAGGACATATGTAGGATGAGATGAAAAATATAATAAACTATAATGTGTATTTTTCTATCATTTCATTAATTTTCTAATGCAACATCTAACTCAAATGATGACATGGCATTTTGGAGTATTTAGTTATCCATAGGTATTTTGTAGTTTTGAAAATAATTTTGTCTTTTATTACATTTACCATCATCTCCAATAGTTTTCTAGAAGGTATATTCTCAATGTGGATGGAGAAGCTCAATAGAAGGATCATACACCTTCTCCATTTTGCTTCATCATTATAAAATTAGATAATATCTCCTTTAGAAGCTTCTATAACCATTTTATCTTTTAGTGGAGCTCTTTTTATCTTTCACAAAGGTAGTTGTACTTGTTTTTGTTTGATCCTAAGGATAAGATTATTAAATGAAAATATGATATTTTTGCATGGCTTTAAGCTTGTTTCTTCATTGTTTCTATAAAAGGGAATTCCAATCTATTTTCAATGTATCATAATTTTTTGTAAGCAAAGGAAGTTTATTCTAGGTCTTTATTTGTATAGTCTAGGTCTTCCAGGGGAGAAATGCAAATGTAACTGAAATTTTTGTGTACCAATATAAATTCTAAATATATGAACATATTGTGAAAAATTCACAATCAATTATTTCCAAATGTATATGTCATGTTACTCTTATGAAGAAAAATCGATCAAGGATCATTTTCTGCTCATCGTTGCTTTTAATGCAAATGAATGTTTCCTATATGGCTTCTATTCAAGTAATAGATTAAAATTGCTATATTTGAAATATTGAGAGTCCTAACATATTCAAGGATTGCTAAGTAGAATTAGTTGTAAATTTTAAAAGGATGTCACTGCAAGGAAATGATATACGGGCTTTCATAGAATTTATTCTAATTTGATGTTCAAAGGTTAATTGTATTTCTTTTTTGAGTATGTAGCCCAAGTTTAAGGAACCAATCTAAGAATGAATACTGGTTATATGTCCATGGTCAATCCATTTCAAATTAATTTACTATTTATGTTATAATTTATTTTATTGACAACCTTTTTTAATTCACCAACTTCCTCTCTCTTCCTTTATCTCTAGATAACATAATCTCAAAGAATTCCTTAATCACAAATTCTCTATGCTCTTCTTCTTCTTTTGATCATAATGTTTTGCTAAATATATCCTTTGTAGGAACTCTTCATAACTTAAATGAAATAAGGAATAAATCTTGGTTAGGGGGTTCACTTGAATATATCATTTCATTTAGGGGATGAAATATTTGATAGTTTTTTATTAGTTAATGCCATCTCATTATTTAATATCTTTTCATCTAAACTTCCTCTAATAATCTCTATTTTATCATTGGTTATTTCATTGATAAATTCCCTTGATTCATCACCTCCTTTATTTTCCTTCTAATTTGAATATTTATCATCTCTACAATTTTAATATTCTTATTCACCAAACTATTCCCATAAGTTAAAACTTAAAGGTTTTACTTTTGAAATAGTAGTTATTAAACCCTCAAGCCCTTTATTTCTAGTTATAATTTAAGGTTTGATAGATTTATTTTAGAACTTGGTTCTTGAGTTATAAATTCTAGTAGTAGAGCACTCCTACTTCCACACCATGATTGAGCACTACAACTCTTAAGCCCTTCCTTTTCCAACCCTTTGAATTCATCATATTATGTCATCTTTTTTGTTATTACAATTAGGTTTTTCTTTTTCTTTTCTTATCTAGGCTAATAAACTCTTTGATGTACCTTAATATGTATTGAGTAATATTTGTTGATCTAAATTTGAATTTTCTATACTTATAGTAGTTTCCATTTTGGAATGCTCAATATTCTCAATAACAACCCCATTGTTGTGTTCAAAAACCTTAATTTTAGCCCTCTTGACATGATCTAACGAGTCTTCTCTATAATTTTATATCATCTTATAGTATCTCTCTTCTCTCTATTGAATATTTATTACTCTCCTTTCTTCCTCATCAAGCTCAATTCTACTACCATCTTAATTTATTCAAAAAATATTTCTTTTTGTTCTTGCTACTCCCTTTTGCTATTGGTGTTTTTGATTTGGTGTTTCATTAATCCTTTGTCCATCTCTAATATATCTAATACAACCTTCCTCAAATGTTACAACTTTCAATATTATCTTTGGATTCTTCATTATCCAATTTCCATCCCCTAGGTGTCTAACTCTTTCTCAAGAGGATACTACCTAACTATAATATTTTATCTTTGATTTATTTTGTACCACATATATTCTATTCTTTGCTATTATTTTCCTCTTACCACTTTACTAAGGTCCTAACAATGTGTGACGTAGAAAATTGGGCCCTCTTGACAAAAGAGATACTTTCACGTCTAATTAGACCTACTTTTGAGTACGCTTACACTATTCATCCTTCAAAACAACATTTATAGGCCCCTAAGACCTATTATTTTTGATCTAGAGGCCCATTTCACTTGAGAACTCACTTAAATCCTGACAAACAACACTTAATTCTTTCATATCCCGAAAAATCACCTTCAAAAATTAGTAGTGGGACCCATTCACCACCTTGGGCGAATGAGTCCCCTTTGGTGAGACCCATTCGCCAAGGGTGGTGAATGAGTCCCTATTGAGGGAAATTTCAATTTTGAGCAAGAATTTAACCAATTCAACTTAAATTTCCAGTGAATGTCGGCCTCTTAGGTCTAAATAATGGGAAAATTAGGTGTTGTTGCTTATAAATACTCATCTTAAGTCATTTTACACATATTTATTCATTCTCACAAGAGCAAGTTCAAAAGTCAAGTCTTCTACAACAAGTTTCATTAGCAAAGTTGAAGTTTTAGGGAAGCAAACTAGAGTTTTTGCAGGTCTTGAAGCTCACTTCTTGATCAAGATTCAACATTGCAAAGGGTTGATGATGGATGCCTATGGTGAATCATGGAGAAATCTAGGTTGAGGAGATGCAACTATCCATCAAATCACACCTAAAGACTTGTTTTCAAAGTGATTCAATCTTCCATTACTTCTCTTTCTTCAGATTAAGGTTTGCATTTCATTTACATCTCATTTGCATGCCATTTTATTTCCATTTTTGATGTGTTGTAGGATTTCTAGGGTTGAGGTCTTGCATCACTCAAAACACATTTGCATTTCTTATTCTAGCACAATAGAATAGGGTTTTTGACATACTTCAGATTTTCCTAGTCTTTAACACACTTAAGACTAGGGTTTTATGTAGATTTTTCTCTATTTAAGGTTTAATTACCCAACTATGGGTTTGACCAAGGAAAACACCCCATTAGAAAAATAATTTTAAGTTGTTTTGTAGAAATTTTCTAAGATCCCGATCTGCGTTTTCGTCAGAAAGTATTGTACAGGTGTCGAGGTGCAGAATAGAAACTTGAAATCACATAAATTTGAAAGTGGATTGATTCACCATGCATGGTGAATGAGTCCCTCTTGAGGTGCCATTTTGAGTTAGATGTAGATCCAGACACCCAGTTGAAAGAAAATAGTTTCTAGGCAGAAAAACCCTGACCTAGGACTGATTTTCCCAAGGTGGCGAATGAGTCCCAGTCAGCTCAAAATCATATTTGACATATTTCCAGATTTCTCTCCAATCCTCTTCAATTTTCCAGGTGCATACATTATGAAGAAAAACCCTCAGTTTGGTTTAATTTGCATTTTTGTTCACTCTTTTAAGCTTTCTGCAAACATCACTGTGTTTTCAAACATTGCATATTTCTTAGGTTTTGCATTCATAATTAGTCAATTACTTAGCTTAATTGCATTTAGATCCTCTCATTTAGTCTTAATAACATTATAAATCTCCTAATTTGAGTGAAGCACTTTCATTTTTCATGAGGTTTATCTCTCTCCTTTTAGGTGAAACATCCTAAGAGTGCAAGAGTAGCCTATAAGCCTCATACCCAAAAATCTATGGTTCATTTTGGTGAACCTGCATATTGAACATCATATGATTCTGATTTGCATTTATATTTTCATCCTAGGACTTAATTGCATTGTCTTTTTCATTGTTTTTGCATCCTAGGGCTTCTTCAAGTTGCATTAGTGATAGTATCATTTAGCGTTCATTATTGCATCTTATTTCATTAAATCATTCCAAAATTCTGCATTTTCAATTTGTATTTGTATTTTACATACCTGAAAACATTTAGAAAAGTCAAAAAAATTAGAAAAAACTTAAAAATACCTCCCCTGGGACTCATTCGCCATCTTGGGCGAATCAATCCCACTACAATTTTTGAGTTAGAGTTTCCAGAATTCAGTTTATTACTTTGCACATTTTTGTTTCCTACAGTTTCCTTTTTTTGATAGTTTAGTTATCTTCTGTTTCATTAGCATAAGCATCATTTTCTTTCATGGAATTTATGGATAGTATTAGATTTTTGCAAATTTCTTTTTCAGTATTCGTTCCTAGTTCCATCTCATCCAAGCCCCTTAGTAGTGATGATGTCGATAAGTTAGATGAAGTTCTTCAAGACTTCCTCTCACTCACTTCATCCTCTAATGCTTGCAATGAGAAACCTAAACCACTTAATGATAATGTATCCCTCAAACCTTTTGGATGTGATGACTTTGACTTGTTAGATGAAGCCCTTTAGGAATTCATCTCGCATAAGTCATCCACTATGGTTTGTTGTGACAAACCCACAATAATGAACGTTAACACCTCTAATGCTTATCCTCAATCACTTAAACCAATTGATGATAACTTACCCCTCAAACCTTTTAGTCATGATGACTTGGACTTGTTAGATGAGTCCCTTCAGGACTTCATCTCATTCAAGTCATCCACTAAGGTTTTTTGTGAGAAATTTAAAACTAAGGATGTTAATGTGATTCAACCTCAACTCATTCTTTACCCACCCTTGCATAACTTATCCTTCCAATAAATCTAAGTACACTCTTTACCCACCTAAAACCAATGTGTTGCAACAATCAAGTAATGTTACTGTTGCTCATACATATAATACCCAAAACAATCCACAACCGCCCAACCAACCCCACCCTCTTTACCTTTACCCAATCTGCCTATTGCTTCTCGCTTCCTCCAACACACAAAGGAGTATGATCTTGTTGAACAATTAAAGAATACTCCTGCAAAGATTTCCCTTTGGGATTTACTTTAGAACTCACCAAATTATCACACTATTCTTCAAACAACCTTACAACAAATTGCAATTCCTCTTGGTACAAATATAAATGATGTGGCAGCTTTAATCCATGGAATGAATCAAATTAATCTAGACATTACTTTCCATCAACATGAGCTCCCTCCTTTAGAGTTGCGAAAACAAAATGAAGCCTTTATGATAATTGCTCAATTCAATCACATAGGTATCAAAAGAAGCCTTATCGATAATGGTTCTACCCTTAATGTGTGTAGTGTGAATCTCCTTGATAGATTGTGTGTTGATAAGTCACAAATAATACCTGATTCTATATCCATTCGAGGATTTGACAATACAACAAAGAAATCGCTCGATATAATCACTTTACCTATTACAGTTGGGGTGGCTACTTTGCAAACTCCTATTCATGAGATGAATGCAGTGCCTTCGACCCTTCATCGTATCATGAAGTATTTCTATAACATTCACATTTATCAAGTTGAAATCGACCCCGAGCCTGAAAGTTTCTTGCACCTTGAAAAGGGAGCTACAAGTCCCCTGAAAAAATTAATTCCAACATCCGATATAGATCCTCTTGAAAGTCAACACAACGATGTGGAATCAGTATGTAAATTCTTTGGTGATGATTGGGGATCCTTAGAATTCATACCTTCATTTATGGGAAAATACATAGTCACATAAAAGACAGATGAGCAACACGAACAACCAACCATAATGTCAACTCAAAATTCCGAACAATCTTCTCAAACATCTATCTCTTCTACTTTGGACGAAAATACATACACAACCAATTTTGATGAGATAGATTATCAATCCCCGCCTAATCCACAAGAAATGGAAATAATTTATAGAAAAGGCTATGAACTTGTGAAACAACTAGGATATACTGGAAAAGGGTTTGGAAAACATGAACAAGGTATTCATGTTCCTATCAAACCTAATATGCAAGAGACAAAAACTAGATTGGGCTATTCTTTTTCTAAGACAACAAAAGCTACTCAACGACCATCTTTGAATGTCAACACTGGTACATATCAACCAAAACATAAACTCACAGTCAAACATCCTGAATTGCTTGATATGAATTCACCACAATCATGGCAGTATGTTGATAGTGATGAAACTCTGAAACAAATGTTATGAGTTTATGATAACACATCCTCTCCTACTCCCATGAAACAAATTATTCGTGCTATGATCGTTACCAAGCAAAAAGAAAGTGATATCACTAAAAAATCCTATGAGTCTAAAGTTCCTAAATCTAATGCACTCCCTTTAGGAGATACAATTGATGTGCCAATAGAAATAGAGGATAAAGACAAAGTTATTAAGATTGGGAAGTGTCTTGATGATGAAGAACAAGAGGACACTACAAATTTACTTCATGATTTTCCTAAATTTTTTGCTTGGAAATATTCTAATATGCCAGGAATTGACCTAAAAATTGTGACACACAACATTATTCTTGCTAAAAATGCTAAACTCGTTCATCAAAAGATAAGAAAAATGCACCCTAACATAGCATTTCATGTTAAAGCAGAGCTTGAAAAATTCCTTGACGCAAGCTTCATTCGACCTATTTATTATTATCCTTGGATCTCAAACATTGTCACAGTTGCTAAACCCGATAATCGTACTAGGATATGTACAAATTTTCGTGACTTGAATAAATCTTCTTTAAAAGATGACTTTCTACTTGCTAATATTGACATGATTGTGGATTCAATTGCTGGACATGCTTTGTTGTCATTCATGGATGGATTTTCTAGTTATAATCAAATCCTTATTAATCCTCAAGATTAATATAAAACTGCCTTTACAACTGTTTCAGGTACGATTTGTTGGGTCATGATGCTCGTTGGTTTAAAGAATTCCGGTGCAACTTATCAATGAGCAATGACATTGATCTTTCACAATTACATCCACAAAATTTTGGAAGATTATGTTGATGATATCCTAGCTAAATCCTTAACAAGACAAGACAATGTAAATGTTCTTCAGAAAATCATTGAATGAATACGTAAATATAATATGCGATTAAATTCGAAAAAGTGTGTCTATGGTGTAGATAGTGGTAAAATTTTGGGGTTTTTCATATCTCACAGAGGCATTGAGGTGGACACAAAGAAAATTGATCCAATTATTAACATGCTGCCTCCTAGGAACATTTCTTAATTGCAAATGTTACAAGGCCGAATTCAAGCTATCCGTCATTTCGTTGCATATTTAGCCGATCACACATTACCTTTCACGCATCTTCTTAAAAAGGGTGTACCTTTTGATTGGGATGAGGATTGCAAATAGGCTTTTGAAAGTTTAAAGCAATACCTTGCAACCCCACCTATTTTACAACCCGTCGTGCCAAACAAACCGTTTATCTTGTACATCGCCGCATCAACCCATGCTCTTGCAACATTTTTGGCTCAAAAAGACAATAATGGGAAAGAACATCCTGTTTATTACATCAGTCGAACCTTAATTGATAATGAAACTTGATACTCACCAATTGAAAAACAATGCTTAGCTCTTGTATTCGCTACTAGTAAATTGCAACATTATTTACTAAATACTGAAATACAAGTCATGACAAAATTTGATCCCCTTAAACATCTTTTTAATAAAATGAACCTTTCTGGACGCTTAGCTAAGTGGGTGATGTTGTTAACTGAGTTTGACCTTAATTTTGTTTCACAAAAATCAATCAAAGGACAAGCCTTAACTGATAACTTAGCTGATACTCCTTCTCCTCTCGCTTTACCTAATCACGACTCCTTTCCTGATGATAGTGTCTTGACCGCTAATATTAAAACATGGGAATTGTATTTCAATGGATCTAAGTGTAGAATAGGTTCCAGTGCTGGAGTGGTATTAATTCCACCCAACAAACAACCTCTTCCCTTGTCTTATCGATTAAATTTCCTCTGCACAAATAACACAACTAAGTGTGAGGTATTAATTGCAAGTTTGCGAGCTACTTTAACAATGGGTGCTAAACATATTAAGATATTTGGTGATTCACAATTAGTTATCAAACAAATCAATGGTACATATCAAACTAAACATGACAAGTTATCAAAATATAAGGATTTTACAATGAAACTATTAGAGAAGTTTAAATCATTCACCATTGATAACATCCCACAAAAAGACAATATACATGTGGATGCAATGGTGAGTGCAACCTCTCTTATATGCCCACACAATCCTTCAACATGATTCACCTTTGTTATTCATCGTATCATGAAGCCTTCAATTGATACTCGATTAGAAGACATTTTAACAAGAACTCAAGATGACTCGTGCGAATGGTATGGTACAATTCACCATTATTTAAAAGATGGTACCGTTCTTGAGCCCACAACGACAAACACTCAAAAACGTTTATGCAAGCTAGCAACTAAATACGTGATCCTCGCTGATGTGTTGTATAGAAGATCCTTTAATGGTCTCTTACTAAGGTGTCTTAAGGATTTTGAAATCCCTATAGCCCTTGAATAGGCTCATGTTGGTGCCTGTGGAGGTCATTTTGGAGGATGGTTGTTAGTGAAAAAACTCATCCGCATGGGATATTATTAGAGATATATGGAGAAAGACTGCTTTGCTTATGTTAAACGATGTCACAAATGTCAAGAAAATAGCTTGATCCATGCTCCTACTTCTGAGCTTCGTGCCTAGGTTCCCATTTGGCCATTTTCAGTATGGGGATTAGATCTTATTGTCAAAATTACATCTCCCTCTTTTGCTGGACATACGTTCATCATCACCGCAACAGACTATTTCACAAAATGGGTAGAAGCCATTACTCTTCGTTCTACAACTGCTGAAGTAATTTGTCATTTCATATTGGAACACACAATTGCTTGCTTTGGAATCCCTTCCGCAATCGTTTAAGATAATGGAACCCTGTTTTAGAATAACGAATTCAAGAAATTTCTTGAAATGTTCAACATTCAGTTCATTGATTTTCAACACCGTATTATCCGCAATCTAATGGACAAGCTGAAAACACTAATAATATTATGGAACAAATCCTCAAGAAAACTATTAACAAACATCATAAGGATTGGCATACACAATTACATTATGCCCTTTGGGCTTATAGAATGAGTGTTCAATTATCAACATGAACTACACCTTATAATCTCGTTTATGGCACTGATGCAACCATGCCCTTGGAGTTAGAAATTCCTACGCTGCGAATTGCTCTTCGAGACCTTATTGACGATGCAACTTATAAAGAACAATGATTACACCAACTTGAGATGCTTGATGAAAAACGCATTAACGCTTTTGAGCATCTCCAAGCTTACATAAAAAAATTACAACGAAAGAATAGCTCACATGTCATTCCTCAAATGTTCTGTAAGGGTGATTTTATTCTTTCTGAGAATCAACGTAATACTAATTTTGACAATGAAGATAAAGATAAATTCAGCCCTAATTGGTTAGGACCTTAAATAGTTGATACTAGTTATGGGTCTGGTGCTTATGTCTTAATGGAGCTTGAAAGAACACCTCTTAAGGAACCTATTAATGCCGAGCATTTGCGTCAGTATTATCTCTAATCTCTTTGAATAGTATGTTTGTTAAAGCAGTGTTGTCTAAATTTATTTGATATCATTCTAAATAACTTTCACATTGCTCCATTCTTGACAATTGATCCCGTGTTTGTCTTGAACACTAAGGTAATTATTTAAGTCAATTTTATAATTACTTTAGGAATTCATACTGTTCACTCTCATCATATGTTAAGTTAGATCCTTATAAGAATTATAGGTGTATTTAATTTAACATATTCTCTTCCAATCATTAATGTTGTATCTAAAGTGAAACTGAAATACTTTTAACATTAGATCACATTAATCATGTTAAGTCATGTAGCCATTAATTAAATACTTTTATCATAAAGTCATTTAATTAATCACATTGCATTTAACATTCAAACACAAAGAGACACATCATAATAACACCAAATGCACATGCCTATATATATCAAAGTTTTATGTACATCTCAATATCATATACAAAGTCACAAAGGTCTGTGAGAGCTAGACTCCTTGGGCTCTGGTGCTCATGATACGATCCTTGGATGTCATGAGACGGTCTTGTGAGATCATGACCGCGCGCTGTTGAGTCTCAGTGCATACTCTAGACCCTGTACTAGACCAACAGCCACAAGCCGCTCCTTTTTCATCCGATCCCTCTCTGCTCATACCTGTGCTAGCTTTGCATGCAATCTCTCAACCTCTGTTGAGTTCTGTGATGACTGTCCTGCACTCTCAGCTTGATAGAGTAATCTCCTCACACTCTCGTACACTGCTCGTAGCCTCACAAAAGGTCTGAGCGACTCTAGATCCTCCTCCACGATTAGTGGGGGCATGTAGTCAAGATCCATCTCCTCCTCATCGATGGATGAAGGCACTATCTCCATGATAGCCTGACGATAGAACACTCGCCAGTCTCTCGTCACTCCTGTAAGATAGACAAGGTACATAATCAATAAACACCATAATGATATATATACATATAAAAAAAGCATAAATACTCAAGTACATGCATAAAACTCAAAAACATCATCACCTATGTCTCCAGTCAGATTAGGGATGTCAACCTCATCCTCTCTGGGGGGAAAGGAGGACATGCTAGCCTCTCTCTGACTCTGGGTTTCGATGTCTGCTATAGCTACTACATGTGATCTGGTCCTGTAAGTGTGTGAGGACTCTCCATGCTCGTATCGATCCTCAGTAGCTACCACATCACCCTCACTCAGGGGTGGCTCCTCCTTGTAATACTCATCCTCCGCATAATCCTCCTCCTCCTCCTCCTCCTCTCCTCTATCCTAGTTCTCATAGTCAGGATTGGCCTCTGAATTGTACTCATCATCGATCACATTAGTAAATATGTCTGCGGGCCTGTATCGTACATCCTCTACTCGGTCCTCTGGCTCATCTCCCTCATCTGGTGCTGGTCCTACATCACCGATAGGGACATCCATGGGGAACACAGGAGCTGGTTGTGTCACTGACCACCACTCCTTGTGCTCATCTATGCTCCCAACATCATCAACATCGGAGACTGGTGGCTGGTCATGATCAAAATCATCAGAATCACTCTCACAAACATGATCTATAGTAAGATGAACAATATCACTTGGCCTATAGGCACTCCACATTGATCGCCTAATGAAGGGGCACGCCCTCGGTGGTGTCTGCACCTGCCCAAACTGTCGCATGACTCGCCCATAATAGAAAGGTCATACAACATAGTCATGCCTCCCAACTAAAAACCTGTCCATCTGCATCCTCGGCAGCTGTCCTGTGGGATCTAGCCACTGTAGAGTGAGTAGATAAGGTCTCCAAAAGATCTCATCTCCCTCTAGCCTGTCAAACCTCACCCTCCAAAAGTGTAAATCCCTGTACTATCACAGGCGTCGCAAAGGATATCCAAATGCTCGTGGATATCTTGTAGCTATAACAAAAGGGAATCCAATAGGCCTAGTGCATGTGATATGCTCGAGGAACCACACCTGCATAAGCATGCAATGCACCATACTGTCGATCTTTCGAAACACAAACCGACCTAGATCATAATATAAGTGTGCTAGAATGTGGTGCCCCCAAGCATAGACTATCCTATGCTCATACATCCCTCGAATCAAATGTACCAATCCTCCATCTAAGTGTGCCGCTCGTCCATCTGAATTGAGAACAAGGGCCACTGTGTGCATCATAATCCGTCTAACAATAGGAGCTCACGAATATAGAAGCATAGGAAGCTCAATCCACACTCTAACATGCTCATCGTGAACAGGTCCACCCAGACAATACTGCATGTCCACCTTCTTCTCGTGAAATGACTGATCACCCCAAAAATATACCCACTCTCCTAGAATAGGAACTCGAAGAATATGGTGTACGTCTTTGAGGGTGATGGTCATCTCCCTGGTAGGAAGATGAAACGTACAAGTATCGGCGTCCCAATGCTCGCACATGGCCATAAGCATGGTGTCATGGTATCTCATAGGTTGCATAAGATATTCCCAATAGATACCTACTGCCTGTAAATGTTCCATCTCTACTGTTAATAGCGCTAGAGTGTGATCTCTCAGAAAAGTAAGCTACCTCCCCCTAGCCATTGTCACGACTCGGCATGGACCTATCAAAATCATCACAAAATGCTCTAAATTCATCTAATCTCTTCAATTTTTACATATTTCATCATGCAAGTGTGCTAAAGTAAATATAGTGTGCTTTTCTAATAGCCCTAGACACTTTAGAACCCTTTTAGGACACTTTGCAAAGAAACAGGACACTTCGCGAAGAAATGGGACACTTTGTGAAGAAACGAGACACTTTGCGAACTTTTTTCCAATTAACCTATCCATGCATTAAAAATAATTAAATTATTACAAAATCACAAGGCGAAAGTTGTAGAATTGACTCACCTCATAATACAGCTCGTCATGTTCCACCTGCTCACGAAGCTCATCCAGCCACGAAGGTGTGTAATCCCGTCTACTCGACATCTTCTCGTCTCACTCATCACTTTCAAGCTACAAGAAAGTAAAATGCAATAGTAAGTGAAAAATTATTCTCTTCTACTTCTTTTAACCTATTTTCATCACCTTTACTCTTATGCATTAACGTAGGGTTATTTTATCGTAAGAGTTAATAAAGCATCTTTTCTTCAAAACAACATAACAGGAGTTAGGGAAATATGTTTTCGATGCCATTTGATGCATTGGAATCATGATTCCACACCCGAAATCATCTATTGTTACATGGCATGGTACTTGGAAATTCCCTACAGTATGATGTTCTCTATTCGACATGGCTAGATTGCTATCTTGATTCCACCTCTGTAAAGCAAGCGAAATCAAGGGGGGGCATACATCTACCCTCAAATTGGATTTCTAGGAGTTAGAAAAAAGGATTTTTGGATAATTAATTAATGTGTGTTGTAGGATGCGGTTCCTAATGTTGTGGTTTTGCAAATAACTACACTGGGGGCTTCGTTCTCCCGTATTTTGAATGAGTATCCATTTATGTAATAAAATGCACTATTTAGAGTCCTTTAGCTTACATATGCACATAGAGTCATATGGGCGCTAAAGTGGGGGATAAATGTGACATAGAAAATTGGGCCCTCTTGAAAAAAAAGATAATTTCACGTCTAATTAGACCTACTTTTGAGTACCCTTACACTATTCATCCTTCAAAACAACATTTATAGGCCCCTAAGACCCATTATTTTTGATCTAGAGGCCCGTTTCACTTGAGAAATCACTTAAATCCTAACAAACAACACTTAATTCTTTCATATCCTAAAAACCCACCTTCAAAAATTAGTAGTGGGATCCATTCACCACCTTGGGCGAATGAGTCCCCTCTAGTGGGACCCATTCGCCAAGGGTGGCGAATGAGTCCCTTTTGAGGGAAATTCCAATCTTGAGCGGGAATTTAACCAATTCAACTTAATTTTTTGGTGAATGTTAGCCTCTTAGGTCTAAATAAGGGGAAAATTAGGTGTTGTTGCTTATAAATACTCATCTTAAGTCATTTTACACATCTTTTAGTCATTCTTACAAGAGCAAATTCAAAAGTCAAGTCTTCTACAACAAGTTTCATTAGCAAAGTTGAAGTTTTAGGGGAGCAAACTAGAGTTTTTGCAAGTCTTGAAGCTCACTTCTTGATCAAGATTCAACATTGAAAAGGGTTGATGATGGATGCATATGGTGAATCATGGAGAAATCTAGGTTGAGGAGATGCAACTATCCATCAAATCACACCTAAAGACTTGTTTTCAAAGTGATTCCATCTTCCATTACTTCTCTATCTTTAGATTAAGGTTTTTATTTCATTTAAATTTCATTTACATCTCATTTGCATGTCATTTTATTTCCATTTTTGATGTGTTGTAGGATTTCTAGGGTTGGGGTCTTGCATCACTCAAAACACATTTGCATTTCTTATTCTAGCACAATAGAATAGGGTTTTTGACATACTTAAGGTTTTCCTAGTATTTAACACACTTAAGGCTAGGGTTTTATGCATATTTTTCTCTATTTAAGGTTTAATTACCCAACTAGGGGTTTGACCAAGGAAAATCCCCCATTAGAAAAACAATTTTAAGTTGTTTTGCAATAATTTTCCGAGATCCCAATTCGGGTTTATGTCAGAAAGTGTTGTACAAGTGTCAAGGTGTAGAACAAAAACTTGAAATCATAGAAATTTGAAAGTGGATTGATTCACCATGCATGGTGAATGAGTCCCTCCTGAGGTTCCATTTTGAGTCAGATGCAGATCCAGACACCCAGTTGACATAAAACAGTTTCTGGGCAGAAAAACCCTGACCTGGGACTGATTCGCCCAAGGTGGCGAATGAGTCCCTGTCAGCTCAAAATCAGATTTGATAGATTTCTAGATTTCTCTCCAGTCCTCTTTAGTTTTCTAGGTGCATACATTCTAAAGAAAAACCCTTAGTTTGGTTTAATTTGCATTTTTGTTCATTCTTTTAAGCTTTTTGCAAACATCACTGTGTTTTCAAACATTGCATATTTCTTAGTTTTTGCATTCATAATTAGTCAATTACTTAGCTTAATTGCATTTATATCCTCTCATTTAGTCTTAATAACATTATACATCTCCTAATTTGAGTGAACCACCTTGATTTTTCATGAGGTTTATCTCTCTCCTTTTAGGTGAAACATCCTAAGAGTGAAAGAGTAGCCTATAAGCCTCATACCCAAAAATCTATGGTTCACAATGGAACCAAATATGGACAAACAAGAGAAAAAATTGAGGTTATGAGCCTGAGTTTCTTGAGAGTTGTATTTATACCCTAGTACGGGGGATAAAAGAAGGATTACTAAATGTGTGGTGGATTACAAAATTATCTATAGAATATGGCATACAAAAATAAATAAAACATACATTCATAGAATATTCGTATATATATATATAATTATAACTTATATTTATCATATTAACTTATAGTAGATATACATTTTAGATCAAACTTATTAGTCTCTATTACAAAATTATTCTTAATTACCCATCACATCCTTTCCTTTCTATACTTTCTCTTCTCCATATCACATCTATACATTTCTATTTATGTCAATCTATCCCTCCTCTATATGTTCCACCATTTTTATCTTATCTTCTAATTCTTATATCTATACTAAATCAAGGGATATTTCCCTTGACCCTTGCTATATCACTTAATGCTTACTTCAGGTTGGCTAGATGTCACTCACTTAGTTTGGGGTATGGTCTATCAACTTTTCTTTATAGTGGTTTTTTCTATCTACAACTAGCCTCTAGCACCTTTTTAGGTTTCACCATTATTCTCCATTAGATTTTCCTATCAAATTTTCAACCTAATGGGAGAGTTCTAATTATTTCCTATTAATAGTTAGACGTCATTAATTCAACCTCTTTAATCAATCATGTGTATTCAAAAGACTTTTAAATATTTAATCCCCTCTACACAAGGCCCCTAAAAATCATTTTGGGATTTTTAAAGTCTCAAACAAGGTGGTCAATGTTACAATAATAATTTATTAGCTATAATTAATTATTAGGCTAATTTAACTTTATGCACTTAAGCTAAACTTAGGAGTGCTTTTTTAATTAGATTGAGCTATTATTAGATCATTCTTCATGAGGCCTTCTTTCTTCATGTTTTTTTACATGCTTTCATCTCTCTTTTGGAGAGGAGTTTTTCCTGTGAGGTTTTCTCCATTTATCCAATTATACTAGATTAGATTTTTTATACATGGGTACCTTATCAAGCCTTCTTTTCAAGATCCATTCATGCATTCATGTTTTAGGGAGCTAGTAAGCTCCATGTTTTGGGAGATAGTGAACTAGTGAAGTTTGTGTGAAGGGAGCTTGAGAGCTTCAGTTGAAAGAAGGTTGAAAGAGACCAAGAAGAATTTTTTTTTGTAGGTTTGGAGGTGTGATATAGGAGCAAGAAGATTGATGATTTCATGGTTTGTTTGTAGTAGTGACTTGTAATGATGAATGTAGGTTGAAGGAGCTAGAATCGAGTGAAATAAGAGAGATTGAGTGAAACCATTTTGTATTTGATTTTTGCTGTCATATCTCAGTCTCATATTAGATTTTAATGTTTTTCATTAGCTCATACAACTACAAAACAATGTATTTTTAGAAATGATTTCTTGTAATGTAATTGAAGGAGATTTTGAATGAACAAAGAATGCTTCTTGCAAATTTTTGTGTTGTTTCAAACCATTTCTTAGTTGCATTTTCAGATTGTTGTGAGTATGTGAATGAGGGTTCGTTTCTTACTTCATTAGTGGTATTAGGGTGGGAGTTCCTGAGTGTGTAGGTAGAAGCGCCTATGTGAGACAGTTTGCACTAGGACTTGTGGTGGAGTGTAGACAAATCACCCAATGTGAGGCAGTCTATACCTACGAGTGTTAAGGATTGGATTTGTATGATGTGAGGTGAGGAAATTGCAACAATTGAGAGAATGGGATAGGTCTTGAAGAGGCCCATAAGAATTTTGTTCTAGGAACAATATTGGGAAGAAGTGGAAAATAGGAAGTACCATGAAGAATTTGAAAAGCTCTAGGTTGAAGTAGATGTAGGAAAAGATGGTTAAGGAGGAAGTGGGAATACAAAAAGAGAGATATGGGAAGAACAACGTTCTCTTGAAAGAGGACAATGAAGAGAAGATAAAAAAGAAAGAGTGTTGCAACCCTTTGGTAGGGGTTGAATGTAAGGAAGAATATGTGGGGGCATCCCACATAAATGGAGAAGATAATGAGGTGCAAGTTTCAATGATAACATGTGAATGGAGTGCATTATGTGAAGTGAATGAAGAAGGTTTGCAATCAAAAATTGTGAACATGGATGGTCCTAAGTTTGATGAGTAGGTTGGTGAGGAAGAGGAAGATCTCTTATTGAAAGAAGAGATGGAAAGAATCAATAAGTTGTTGGAAGGACAAATGATGGAAAAACAAAAGAGGAGTTTACAAAACTTGTCGTTGGAGGTGAGAAGATGGATGTTGCAGCGAATAATGAGGAAAAAGATGCTAGGACAATGAACAAGAATGGGGTAAATTTTAATTTTGAATTTCATTGTGATGATTCTATACCTTCTTTGTTGAAAGTAGAAGAGGATGTCAAGCAAGAAGAGAGCACGTAGATGGAAATTTTTAATTTCCATAGAGTAGTAATTGCAGATTTGTATAAGGATATAGTAGATTTTGATTGTTGTTTGGATAATAAATATTTGGATGTAGAATTTGTAGAGGATGTTGCAAGTGAAACTTTGTGGAGGTTGTCAGTTTGTGGTGGGTTGAATCCCACAAGAGCAAAGAGGAGAATCCATGGTATTAGGAGGAGGGGGATGGTACATGGTGAATACAAGTCCATGAGATGAGAGAAGAATGGAGTACATAGTTGTCAGAAGAGGGGGTTGCTTGTTCTAACTAGGTGTTGGAAAAGGAGAAAGAAGAATAAATTGTAGGTACTAAATTTAGTGATGGGGTTTGTTGAGGATTGCTTGCAATTCGAAAGGGTGGTACTACCACTCAACGCCATTTTGTGAATCCATATTCACAAAATTTTTCCTACCCCGGGTGTCTGATGCAGGAGCATCTAGGGAAACTAACAATCTTGCATCACCAAAAATATTGCTAATTTGTTTTTGTTGTTTTCAATAGGGGGTAAGGTGTGTGGAAAATAAATATTTTAATTTGCAATAATGCAATTTCCCCTTGTAGTGATATATAAATGCAATTTTTGGAGGAAATATGTTGAAGCAAATGTTTCCAAGGTATTTAAATGGTGAAATATTCCTTTTGGTCATCCATTTCTTGGTGGGTACCACTTGGGGTGCATTTTCCATTTAGGTGGTAATGTTCCATTTCAAGTTTGGGCATTACAATTTTGATTATGATTAATGAATATAACAAGCAATGTAATTTAATTAAATTAATTTAGAGCTACGATTAGTCATGTAACACAAATTAGAAATTTTAAAATAAATATTAATGGAAACGCTTAGCTAATTTCAATGGTTGATAGATAGTTGTTTGTTGTTTACGCATAACTTTTGGACCATAACTTAGAATCGTAAATTTGTGGATGCATTAGAAGTAGAACAATATAATCTGAACTAGGTCATTCTCATAATTCAACTAGATAAAATACACAAGTATGAAAATGAACTAATAAGATCCATTAGTGTTGATGTAAATAATCTAGTAATTTACAAATTATTGTATCTCACTTGCCTTGGTTTTTTGATATCTAAGTGCATGTAAGGGTTGTAGTTTTATAAGTACGTTTAAAGAATCTACAAGATTGCAAGGCTTATGTTCTCCTAAGTTAGAACTTTGAATGAGCAAAAGTATCGAGGACATTGGACAATCATGCAAATGGGTTTTGGATGAATTGATCTTTTATTATGCACTAAATTATTTTTATCTAACTTCACAAATTGAAATCTTGATGTGCACAAGTCCTAGGTTAATTCTAAATGAAAGAGTGAATGCCCTTAAATACAACAAACAAGCACACAAATCAACACAATTGCATACTAAGTTAGCTCACAATGGCTAGTGACGGATAGAACCATAAGCCTATTTTATAAAATTTAAAATTAAAAGTCTACGATTTAGATTGCAACCATGGAAGTGACTTATGTCAAGTTTGAACCCAAAAATTTGATCCAAGGTGTTGAAAAATTGGATTGAAGATTAAAAATGCAAATATGAGGAATTGGTAATGAAGGGGATCAAGATGCGAGATATAGAATGTTATGAGCCAATTTCATGCACAATTATATCATTTGTAAATTATTTATTATATTTATGACATTCTAATCAAAATACACTCAAAATAATTATTTAATTACCTTCTATTGTTATATGACATAAATTTTTCCTTGCATTTTTTTTCCCCTACACAAGACAATTGATTATAATCCTTCATTATTTCCACCTAGATCAATAATTCGACTCTATATCTAACACCTCCATTTCTTCATCCAACAATATCTCAATTTTATTAGATTTTTAATTTTGCTATTCGTACATACTATATATCTAATTCTTAATAAAATCTAACTAAAATAAAAACGTCCCAAAACATAGAATTTCAATCATCAATATCTAACTAATGTCTCTAACTAGCAAGCACTTAACATTGCAACCTTCCTAACATTACACCTAACATATTTCTGCTCTCTTTATCTTGCTCTCTTCCTAATGATGGATCATGGTGTTTGATCCTAAACAAAACGTGGAAGAAAAAAATTCACATAGTCGAAACCAAAAATTTCAAACTATAATAAAAAAAACCCAAAGCCAAAGTGTCAACCTCTAACTAGCGAGCAGCACTTAACCCTGCAGTCTACTAATCGCGCCTTCTGTTTTTCCATTACACTTTTCAATATGGAAAAAGCGAGAAACACAAAAGATATTTAATAATCCTGAAGGGCATAGCGTGGCACACTTGGCTTACAATGGCTATGCGCCTCATCTTCCCTTACGCTGCTGCAACTGGCAATACTGCTCGTCTAATCCATGGCAATGCTGTTATGCGGCCACCTACAAATTCAATCTCTTCCAATACCAACGCCAGAGGCAATGTTAGGAGAAGAGGAAAATTTTCTATCTGCTGTGCAGTTTCCGACAAAGATACCACCAAAGAAGGTAGCAATTCAGTGGAGCAAGTCACAAAAAAATATGGGTTAGAAGCCGGTTTATGGAAGGTAACCCATTTTATTTCATTAATATCTTCTCTGTATGTTCTTATGGTTTAGTCGATTTTTACTGTCTTTTTAACCTTTCTAGTTAAAATTTCGCTATATTTTAGTGTGGGAATTACATCCGTCGCCTTTATGTTGAATTCTGTTTTTCTGATTCCTCTGTTGTGAAGACGCTTTTATTTTTAGAGTTCTCTGTTTATGTTTTATATTTGATCGTTTTCTCGCATACTACAAATTGGGTTTTCTATGTAGATTTATTGGGTCTCTGTTTTGGTGTATGAACCTCGTCAGGCTTAAAAATCAACAATTTTTTTTGTTTTGTTTTACGTTTATGCATTTAAAAGGTTAAAATTGCAAATTTTCCTGCTTTTATAGACTATGCTAATCAACCAGATTCTTGATCTTTCAGCTTAGATAAATTTGAATAGCAGAGACGTTGAGTTTTATCCTTATTTGTTGATGTTTTTCAGATATTTACCTCAAAGGATGACGAGAATGGAGAGGATAGCAAGGAAATGAAGAAAAATCAGGCCAAGCAGTTGTTAGCACGCTATGGTGGGGCATATTTGGCTACTTCTATATCGCTTTCAGTAGTCTCCTTCAGTGTTTGTTACTTGCTGATTAATGCTGGAGTGGATGTCCAGGCCTTGCTTGACAAGGTATAACTTACCCCAACAGTTGAATTATCGAAATTGCATAGTGTTATTGCACTGCAACAAAATTTGATTTGCCAAATATATTCTGGATTACTTTCTTTGAAGTTAAGTGGACATTTCTGGGAAGAAACTGTATATGTTTTTTATGCATCACACTCCGTGATCATCATGATCTAGAAAAATGATGATTGACACCTATCCGAAACATTGATGTTAACATTTCTTAGAAGCTTTTTTCCGGTATTTTCTCACATCACTTTTCCTTATGATTTCAAAACATAGAATACAAACTTTTTACTCAGTTTATCCATAAAAGCTTTGAAGACTGTCTTCCTGCAAAAATCTTTGTTCAGCAACATTATTTGTAATGCCACAAAGTCACATCATTTGCACACAACTAAAACACAAGACCAAAATGCCTGAGCCCTCACTGACAGCTAAAGCTTGCTGTATTTCTGTTGAAATGAAGTTGAAATTTTAGTTTAATAAGATGAATACCTACACAACTAAGCCATTATAAGTATCTTTGAAATGCAACTCAAGCAGAGTTTCAATTGGTGGTAGCTTTAAGCTGAGCTTCAGTCCATACTCAAAGTTTTTAAGTGTGAGTAAGGTCATTGCAAAATTTGATTTTAATCTTGAACAGTTTTTTTATCTGCCCTTGCAACAGGTTGGAATTCACACCGATGAAACGGGAGAAAAAGTGGGAACATTTGCCCTTGCATATGCTGCGCACAAAGCAGCTTCTCCAATCAGGTTTCCTCCAACTGTTGCCCTTACACCCATAGTTGCTGGTTGGTTTGGCAAAAAGAGCAAGGACAAGGAGGAAAATCAAATTACTTAGAAAACATTTTGAAAGACCTTGCATATTTTTGAGGCGCAAATATATAATTCTATATATGTATTGATTTTTTTTCTGTAGTTCCATAGTTAATAGAGAAAAGTTCAATTCAATATTCACAAAGCCCAAACCCTTGAATTAGCTTCTGGGCCTATGCATTTCAATATGCTTCTTCTCTTGCTGTCAGGTGCATTATCCATTGTCACTTAAAGAAGATGACACAGTGCATTGTAAACTCGATTATGTGGCAAAATCTGAGCAGTGTTTGTGGTGGTTTGTGAAAAAAGATGAAATACTGAACACTGTCTAAATATGAAGCATCTTTACTTCTATAAATATATGTGTCATTTACAGATGGTTTGTTAATAAAGATTTTTCCCTCTCATTTGTTAAGTCACAGGGGGAGATGGTGTGGAGGGGAAGACCACCAGAAATTTGTGGGAAGACACCAAAAAATGAAAAGGTGCCAATAGTTGGTCAGCAGCCAAAAGAAAATGAACTGATTCTCACATGTTAAATGGAAGTTATGACAAATGTTGAAATAAGTTTCATTTGATATTTTAGATCGGGAGTTGTTTATTTGGCTGCTGTCCACCTATTGGCACATGTCCAACTCTTAATGGGCTTCTCCTGTGCCCCTTCCATACCAATTACAAAAAAAAGTAATGACAAGTGAAAGCCCTCAATTTTATCCTTCATTGCTACTTTTTTTTGCTGTTTTAGATCAGAGGTTGCTGGTTTGGTTGCTGTCCACCTACTGGGGAAGGACCGACTGTCAGAAGTCCTCCACTATGCGCATCCATACCGATCATTTATGCTATGCCATCATTTTTATGAAATTATCACTAATTTCATATATGGAACTTAAATTAGATTCTGCACTGAGACTTTTGGTTTGAACTTGTTATTTGTCTAGTTTGACCCCAGACATTGGATGAAAGTCCATGCAATCTTGGTGAAATAGAACCACGAGTTCTGTTACCTTCCTGATTGAAATGACATATTGAATTAAGGAATATGGGAAGAAGCAGGAGGGATTCTGCCTGAATTTGGATTGAAGCATAGAATGCACACGTTTAATGTTTGGTTAGTATATCCATTTATATATAGCCAGTACTTCCTTTCCAATCCATATGAGATGTTGCAATGCTTAAGAAATAAATTCATTAGGTCCGTCCTTCCCATCAGGGTTCTATGTTAAATCTTGTGTCTTTGCAGTACATTGAAGAGAACAATGTTACGACCTTTCTATTCTTATCTTGAAATTCTTTTTAGTATAAGAGAAAAAGTTAAGCAAGAAAAAGAGCAGAAGAACAATGCTTCATTCTGTATTATGACACAACATTTTCACTAAGAGTTGTTTTGTTCTGGTAAGGTTCGCCATTTGTGTTTTAAAATATGAAATTTATAATTTACTATTTGTTCAAGAAGCTAATAATGTGGTGTAAAGAAGGATATGAATCTTGAACAGGTTCTTAAAGTGTCTTTATTATTTAGTGGTTGAGTCTAGAAGTTATAGAAATAAGGAAAATAAGAAGTAAATACTAGATTGAGAGTAGCGACTAGCAACTATTACAATGGATTAAACTTCTTACCTTTATTCTAGATTTAGTCCAATTACTACAATAGCTTAAACATTTTTCAACAAATATAGAACTAGGGACATTTTTGGCCCACTGCAGCATATTTTTTGTGCGTAATTGGATGTACTGAACTTGTATTTGTGATTGCATCTTAAGTGTAACCATATGTACATTTTATTTTTGAAAGCTGGTAGGTAAATCCTGTTTTACTCCTAAGCTTGCTATTGCAAGACTAGATAGATACCCTTTGAAATATGGACTACTTTTTAGTGAAGAGGAGATAGCTGGAAAATGATAGCATAAAATTAAATAAATAGATTTGATAAGACTGCCAAATCTAGTGAAAGGTGCAACTATTTGCCAAAGGAAGGGATTTATTCAAATGAAAGTTTTAAACTCCTACATTTCCTCAAGTGGATACGTTCTGTGGTAAATCAACCCAGTTTTGCATATTGCACGTTCTGCCTGTTTAGCTGCATGGGTATTCAATATTTAAAATTCTTAGCTATAGTGATCATAATTAGTTTAAGTTGTGGCAAGAGATAGGGCCATACATCGGAGCAACTGGACTGTTTCAGAGTGTTATCTATTCTTAACTGGTTGGCATAGGATCAGATACAGATAATGCTTAAATGCCGACTCTATTGCACTGTCATCTTTTCTGCTATCCTATCCTTATCTTCTCTACAGATACAGCATCATCATTTTTATCTTATCGGCAGTATTATCCTCCTACCAATATTATTCATCACTGCTGCAGGTTTATCTTTATCTCTTCTGCGTATTCTATCTTATCCTTATCACTGCAGAGGACAGGCCTATTCAATCTTATCTTATTTAATCTTCCACCACCTTATCTCTCCACTGCTTCATCAGCACCACCACACTGCAATCTGCTGTTGGCTATAAATTAAACCTTGTATTAGAGTTGATATGTATATATACACAATAAAGAATGATTTACAGCAGCAATCTTGTTTAATGTTGTGCGTTCTTTTATACTCTTTTCTATTTCTATATTGATATATTTTCTCTCTGAAAACCAACAGGATCAAAGAGGCCATGGAAGGATGTGGAATTCTAAAATATTACTGAGCCGGTTAGGACTCTCTTGTTATGTGTAGGATTCTTAAGTTTAGGGCTTAGGGCTCCTTAGACTTCTTCATATTTTTCAAGTTCAAAGCCTCGTCAACACATGGTACAAAGTAATCCAGTTGCCATTTATAACATATGACTAATTGATGCAAAAACATGTAAGAGCATGTGATTGTCACTAACTCCATGTCCCTAGAGGAGATTACCACCCTCTATCCTGAACTGGCTGTCTTCATGGAGTGAGTGCTAACTTACAGCCATTGTTAATCCTTAGTCAAAATTAAAGTCTCAATAAACATAAACAATCTAAACTACAACTGGTTAGACGCCACTACAGTATAAAATAATATAGCAAGGAAATAAGAGATGCCAAAATGTAGCATTAGTTGTGCAAGACAGTCAAATTTACTAGGGCTCTTCAACAGAGTCTTGCATGCAGTGTGCACACAAGGATCAAATAGACATAAGTGTAAGTAATAATGATAAACAGTTAGACATGTTTCTCAATAAAGCAGATTGCATTTGTCAGTGCCAAAAGAACATGGGAGGACCTAGATCATCAATTCATTCATTTAATGGTCTATACTTTCACCTTGCTCAATAAATAACTTTGTATCAAAGCAACAAAAACATACATAGAATTCCAAGATCTGATTCCATGTGATTTCCCAAGAAAATGATTACCATTGGATCAGGATTCCAATCAAATGGCTTGTAAGTCCCTTTGTGACTAAAAGGTCCTCAAAGTTCTTTTAAACCATTCAATGGCTGAAAGATTATAGATCAAACTTGATAACTTGATCCAAGGGTGTCTTTGTGAACTTGAATGTCTTTTCAATACTTAGAACGTCTGAGAGGCCATTGATCAATATTGATATGATTGCTCCTAAACCACTTTGCAGGTGTAAGGTATCTAAAGCTTCCCCTTAGCTTCTAAAAGCATGCAATTTTGTTGATCTAGATTCTGAGATTTTGAGGCTGGGAGGGGAGTGCAGGTTAGGGATGCTAGGATGCGGTAATGGCGATGGCAAAAATTTTCCCAAAGTTTTGATGACAGCAAGTTTTTTCCAAATTTTAGAAATAGCTATTAAAATAGATTAAACAAACCAAAAGAACTAACTTTTTTTAGTTTTATGTACCATGGAGCAGGCTGTGCAGTCCTAGAAAAAAGAAAATGACCCTTTTTAAATCCTTGGGATGCCAAAGATGTCACTTGGATCACTTGAGATGCGTCCCCATGGAATGCTAAGAATAAAAGGAGCGAAGAATAATATGCTTTATTAAATCTTCAGTATTTTTTCTTTGCCATTCATCTTCCTGAATCAACGTCCTCTGTACAAGGTAAATTTATCTTTTGGAGATTACGTGGTCATTTATAGCAAATCCAAGTCTCAAGCAGCTTCGCTGACATACGCATAAATATTTGTTGGGCTGAGCAAAGTAAGAGGGAATATATATCCTCTTTGCTTAGCCCAACAAATACACATAAATAGATAGGTGAACCAGAATATTTTTCTCCTGCATAAGTTTAAACCACCATACTTGGTGACTTTGGTTGAATCTCCCATTGTTGGTTCCTTGAGAAGAAGATGGTTCAGCAAGTGGAAATCAAGGAGTGAACCCTTACGTGAAGCTTCTAGAAAATAATTCAGGTCTAGTTGAAGAAACATAATAGATTCATCTTCTCTATCTACTTCTACTTCAGCCCTCCACAAAATATTCATCAGTGTTTTTAGTTTGTTAAATGAATTTGTACTCTCAATCTATCAACAGTTATTGGGGGTAAAAACTCTTATTCAAAATGGTGAGGCTGTCCTATGGGAAACCAAAAGTGAAAAATATACAATACACATTACAGATCTTGCATATGAGGTTTTTTCATAAATTTAAAAATAAAATGCTAAAAAATTGAAAAGAATGATATCCAGGGGTGGACTTCATTAAAGAGAATTTAGATTTTAACAAACCCAACACAAATGGTTTTAAGAATTTATAAAAGGACAGATCATTTTTATATTCTGAAGAAAACAAATCACCATATTTAACATAAAGAAAAATGTAATGAAATAAAAGTTTGATTCAAAACACGACACTTGTAGTCTTTATTTATTTTCCCAAATCATGGAAAGCTCGATATTTTCCTTAAGTCTCTTTATCCTCTTAACACTTTACAATTTATGTGGAAACATTTATTTCCCCTACATAATTGCATAAATACCATTATGGGGCTTAATACAAATTAAAATATAATAAAGCTCCAAAAATGATCGTACAACTTAGGCATACAATTATAACATTACAAAAATCTAATAAAATATATTATATTTGCTATTTTCTAACTGAAAATTGACTTGTACTTAGTTGTTTTGGTTATCCATTGTAGAAGATTTTTTTTAACAATTTCTTTAACTTGAATGCCTCTTCCTGAAGAGGCCTTTGATACTCTATCCGTTTGTCAATTGCTTATTTGACATCATTAGAATTTGGACATTGAGAATATTTGAATTGTACATCTTGAGAAACATAAATCTCCAAAATTTGATATGATGTCTTACAATACCAGATTAGTTCTTTCGCAAATTTAGAAAATGGATTATTCATAATTGATGAGGTATTGAAGGTAATTTTGACTTGATCATCTCAATAAGTTGATTCTTCAAAATGCCAATAGGATTGATTAGTTGTTTTCTTTATAAAATACCAAATGTATCTTTTCAATGATTTCTTGAATGCCAATCACGTCATCCTTACCAACATCACAATTTTTCTTGTCTATCTTTGAATGGCTTCAATTTTCCATTTGGCTACTTCCCATAATTCAATAGGTAATTTAGCATTTGAAAACTCAATAATATTTCTAGCCACTATGATTTTAGCCTTACAATCTTTCATTTGTTTTATGATTGGCAAGTTAATCCCAAGGTTAACAATTTTGGGTCAATTTTTTTCTTTCGATTCCTAATGCAATTCAAATCATCTTGTATTTTATGGTGTAACAAAATAGATTCATCAAACAGTTTGAGCTCTTGTGAAGGAAAATCTCTAATCCAAGTTTGAATAGCTTCATCCACACATCCCACTTCAACTACTCTGGACATTTCTTTATCATAACATAATAGATTCATCAATCAATATGAGCATCTCTTCAATCCAAGTTTGAATGACTTTTTTTACATCACATTCACCTACTATTGACATTTTTTTATCACATATTATAATGTAAGGTAAAGCTAGAACAATAGAAGATTGCATTGGATCTATAAAATATTGCAAATATGATGTCAACTACTCCAACTTTTCTTTCAATCATGCTTTACTCTCTCCATTTTAATCTATTTTGTTCAAGATAGTGCTCATTGTATTTTATATGTCTCCTTCCCTAGTTAGTTTTCCCAATTCAAATGTTGATACTTGATAATCACACGCTTGTATTTCTCTCTTATTCTTCTCCACTATTACAATAGCTTTTTTTGCATACCTTGTGCCCTATGGATTTGTGATGATGATAGAGATAACTTTAGCTTTTATAGGTTGTGTTGGAGAGGTGTATGATGCTAAAATTGAAAATTCAATAATCAAAGGCTCAATAATCCTTTTTTTGCATACCTTGTGCTCTATGGATTTGTGATGATGATAGAGATAACTTTAGCTTTTATAGGTTGTGTTGGAGAGGTGTATGATGCTAAAATTGAAAATTCAATAATCAAAGGCTCAATAATCCTTTTCTCTTTGTAATTGTTTGTTCCAACCAAATAAGAAGGAAACATCTATTTGTTGAAGGATCTTTGGTTGAGTATTTTTTTGATCCCTTCCTTGAGATTGTTGTCTAGTAGAAGGATTTTTATTGGGAAAGATGAGTGGGGAGAAAGAGTACACTTTGATGGAGACTTGATAGGAGGAGGGTTCCTAGAAGGAAAAAGAATCTCTTTCATAAGAGAAGGGGTTCTTTTTAAGTTTTTTTTTTTTGAAGAGGACTATTTTGGTTATGAAGGAGCACAAATTTAATAAAGAGGAACATCTTGAAGAGAGACAACTTCTTGTGTTTTAGCTTATGTTTTGAGTTGAGCAAAAGGAGAATTATGTAGGGGTTGAGCTTCATCTATACTTTGAGATTTTCTTGAGAAAAAACTTGAGCTTAGGTTTCTTCTTCCTTGATAGTTTGTCTTCTTCATTTAGAGATTCTTCTTCCTCTACATAAATAGTTTTGGTTCCAACAGTTTGCACATTTTATCCTTGAGTAGAAAGTGTGTTTTTCTCCTTTTCTAGGAGAATTTTTAGGATGTATAACTTTATGGGAAGTATTGTGCATTTTCATACCATTTGAAAAAATTGTTTGGACAATTTTTTTTTTAAATAGTGGTTATAGGGAGAACTTGACTTAAATAGAAACATCAAACTTTGAGGCTCCTAGTATCATGGATATAGATTGCATCCCACAAGCATGAATAAGCATCATGCAACTCTTACAAGGATCCCACAACCAATATAAAAAACAAGGAGCATTATTTATAACTTAGTACACATAGAATGATAGGTAGGTGCATCTCAACATAATTGTGGGGAAGGAATATGAAAAACATTTTGTAGTTATTCCAACATTTCTCAACCCAAATAAGCAATGTGCCATAATATTGATGATGTCCAACCAATGCCCAACCAAAACATCATTGCACAACCATGTAAAAGATGGAGTAAAGCACAAATATTAGAGCATAACACAACCTACTACAAAAGGTACAACCCAAATTCAAAAGTGTGTCCAATTAAATGAAGCACAACAACTACAATTGATGAAATGCAACATTTTTTTAACTATTGCCTACCATTTCAAAATTGTATGGCCAACATCAATCCAAAGGAGGTAGCCAATGAAGAGGTAGTGCAATTAGAAAAATGTGCCAACAACTAATGACAAAAACATTGTGCAACATTCATTATGTCTCATGTGATTAGAAGGTGGCATGAAATTCATGGTATAAGATTATATTCATACCATCTGCCTCATAAGCTATGGAAGAGGCAAATAAATGTGATAGCCTTGTGATATACCTCAAACAAAAGTTCAATGGTCACCTCCATATGTATATGCAAGGTTCATAACAAAAAAAAGAAGATTAAAGAAATACTAAAACCCTCTATTCTAAGTCAAACCACACCTTTGATCAAGCTAAAGAGAGTTCAAATAAAAAAAAAGCATGCTAATCTGACTAGTACTAAACCCTCTTTGTTGAAGTTGATTTCTTGGGATGCAATAGATGTGGTTGTTGGAAGACTCATGCAAGTTTTCTATAGTATATACCTACCAAGCTCTAAAGAATGTAGATTTTTTTTAAATGAAGGATTGATTTGAATTTATAAATATTTGAATAGGGATGTGAATGGTGAGGATTTTTTGGATGAATGATGAATATTGATTGAGAGGATTGGTGAATCTTTATTGACTAATGATCAATATGGAGTTATGAGGGCTCCTTAATGCACTCTAAAATGGGTGAGGGTAATTAGTTCCTATTTATTTATATATTTTGATTAATTAGTTGTGCATGGGTTAAAACTAGAAAGGGATCATGGAGGAGTTATCATAGAATATGAGTGGATAATTACATTTTTTATTATTTGTGGAGCAATAAGTCAAAATGAATTTTTTAATTTAGTTTGAAATAACTGAATGAGCATTAGCCTAATTAATTAAACAACATGAGTTGATTTATTAGTGGTGGTAAATAGAAAGGGGAATTAGCATAATAATAAGGAAATGTTGGCATGGTATTAGGATGTGATGTTAGGTGTGACATTAGAAGGTGGTGAGAATGAAATGATAGTTTGAAGTAATGGATTTTTTTAAAAAGTAGATATAGAAACTTAGTGGGATGAGGTAACATTCCCAAGTGTTGAGATTTTGATTTTAGAATTGATTTGGTTTAGGGATTCTCCCTCGAAATGATAGGTGGGTTTGATGAACGTGAGTGTGCTTTCAAAATGAATGAAACAAAGATAAGATGGTAGGGATGAATGGAAGAGATAGCTAGGTTTTAGTGTTAATGATGGTTGAGGGATTAATTATAATAGATAGAGTTAAAGAATGGATGTTAAGGATGAAAATATTAGTGGTGAATGGGAGGGAGAGATATGCAAAAGATGAACGATCAATGATAATGATGTATGAATAAAGGTGATTGATGAAATGGTAATTTTAATATTTTTTTTGTTTGTAGATAATGAGGAGATATATATGCTAATGGGATGGGTGAAATGGATATGATGGATGATGAATGGCTTTTATTGCTAAGGCACATGTTGTGAATCTTACATGAGGTTCTAATTATTTCAAGAAGCCTAGTGTTTTTATAGCATATGATAGAATGCATCATGATATGGAAAGCCATGATGATGTTGTTTCCATATATAGTAGGATTGAACCAAAAGAAAAAAATCACAAGTAATTTTTGGGATTAAGGTGTGTCAACCTTAGTGAGTCCCAAGATTAACTATTTAATTAGTTGTCCCTAAGTTGCTGATTTTATTTATTAAATGCAATAATAATTGTTTCCAAATCGCTAAGTCACTTTGTGGGACCTAGTAGAGAGTTGGCATCCTACATGCAAGGTGTGAAAAGGAAAAAATGTACACATGTCCCATGGGCGCTCCATTGGGAAAATAAAATTGTTTAGACCTCTAATATATGGGCACCATATTGACATGTGGTAGTTTTTTTGGAAGCATGCATTGGCGGGGTCCACTTGTGTGTGTTTATCTCTTCGGAAAAGCGAAAGCAAGGAAATGTGACACTTGTTACTTGGGTGCTCAATTGAGCATTAAGAATTGTGAAAACCTCAATGAGGTGTGTCATGATGCCATGTGGCATGTATTTGACTTGTTGACTAAAGCTTTGAAGGGAAAGTTGCTTAACAAAGATTGAGTTGTCATTCAAAGTGACTAGGAGTTGTGGGTGAGTTCTAAATTGGCAGTTGACTTGATTTTCTCTATGGAATGCCTAGCATGTGAGTTTGCTTGATTTTTGGAGCTGTAAGCCTTGCATGCACTTACATGTTGTTGCATGTACGTGCATATTTGACAAGTTGCTAATCGGGGCACTCGAGACTCGTGCATATTGTCGGTTTTAGTTTGCATGCATTCGGAGACTGAGAGATTGATACATGGCAATGTTCAATGCCCATGTATGAGAAGTATATATTGGTGCCTTAGTGTATTTGTTGTTAGCTGAGAGAATTGTAAATCTGTATGTCGTTATGTTGCTAGATTCACTCTAGAACTTGTATCACAGTGAGTCAACACTTGCAAGAGCATAGATTCTGACTATTGAATTGTAATGTTTATTACAGTAATACAATAGACTTGTACTTTGGTGTGTGGGTTTTTTTTTGAAAGGGTTTTCCCACATAAAATTTGTGTTGTGGTTTATGTGTCTAAATCTGAAAAATAACTATATGCATGTGTAATCTTGCATGTTAACTATAAAAGTTAAAGGATTTGAAGCAAAGTTTTGCAACCCTCTCTTAATTGATTTGCACTAGGGAAGCGTTTCCACACTTGGTTTTCCTTTTAGTCATATGGAATATGGAACCATGATATGCTCCAAGGACCCACAAAAATGTAAATCAAAACAAAAAGATACACAAGCAAGCAGACATATGAATAGGTAAAAAATAAACAAGATATTCCCTTGGTCAAACTAAAATCCAAAGGTTGATTGACAATGATGATATTTTTGTTGATGTGGGAATGATATATCCAAAGAACAATGTAAGGTTTGAGCACAATATATCTCGATAACAATGTAGTGATTTATTTAGAACTAAACAAGGCTTATAGCAAGACAAGGAACCAAGCCCATAGCTGCTTTTGGATGGGTGCTAGGTTGGTTGGTGAGATTTATTTGGATTGTTTTTTCTTTGATGTCATGTTTGGATGGCTAAGAGCTTTGAATTTTAGATTAACCACATAGATGTGGATTGCTTTTTCTTGGATGTATTTCTTGCATTTAGATGGATTGCTTTTAGATAGTCTTGTGCTTTTACTAATAGATGGGATTATTGTCTCAATGTTATAACCAATGACAAAGGAAAACCAAGCATAAAGATACAAATGAAGGGATAACTGGATGGAGTTATGGAGGAAATTGGATTCATGATGGGATCAATGGGCGATGGAGGAATTTATGGTGTGATCTCTAAGGACTATGTCACATTGGAATATGCCCCCACTAGATATGTTGTTCATGACACTATGTTGTGATGCTTGTTGGAGGAGTTTACATTTGATGCAAAAATTTGATATGTCAAGAGGTTTCCAAAATAATGTTTCACGACCCTTGTCCTTATCAAGATCAAAAGAGAGAAGAGAAAATGGATGGGTATGTAGATATGATGGATAGGTATAAGGGGATGGTATGGATAGTGACTATTGTTCATGCCATTATGCTGTGATGTTTGTTAAAGGATTTAGTATTTGACACAAAAATAAGATATTTCAAGAGGTTCCCAAAGCATGTTTAACAACCATGCCCCTTTTCCTTATCAATATCAAAAGAGAGAAGTGAAAATGGATGGGAATGATTAAATGGGTATGCAAACATGATGGATAAGTATAAGGTGATGGTATAAATAGCTAGCTAAGGACTTAGAAAATGGATAATGTAGGTGGATGAGACAACTTGTGTCCAACTAAAGGGAACACATAGATAACTAATTTATGCATGACACTTGCAAACAATTTTTCATCATGACACTTGCCAAGGTGCCACAAGAATGGTTTTCTCCATTAGATGAAACTTTTTTATTTATTGTTTTGATTTTCTTTTCTTTTCTTTTGGTTTTTCCATTTTTCTATTTTTTCATTTCTAAGTTTCTCCTACATTAGGCATAAAAATGCTTGAGATGTACAACGTACATTGAGTCTTCTTGCTCTTGACCATTATTTTCTATGTTAGAAAAATAATGTCTTATATTGAGAATTGTTTCATGTAGAACATATTATTGCAATGTGATTTATGGATATTGTTGTGAAATTAGTTGGTTGTTAAGTTGGCTTTTCCAAAATTCTAATTCCTTAACCATGATATCATTGTAGCCTCCTATATTAGAAGATTCTACTAAGAAAAAAATCAATTGGAGGTAGGTTGGATGAAGGATACATGGTCATTACACAAGATATTGGATTAAAGGGGTGTGATTGTAGAGATACATTTATTAATGGAATTGATTGTGTAAAAGGGGTGGATGGAAGGATAAGGTTGTGAAGGCATGAGTAAATGTCATGGGGCCAAGGGGAATCAAGACCAAAGTTTCACATACCTTGTCATATTTTGTAATTGGATTTGTTATAAATCATGTGATGGATTTTGAAGCTTTGAATGTTTGACCATAGGAATTTGGATTCTTGCCCTTAGATCGTGGATTTTTTATATATGGGATATGGGATTTTTGGAGACACTTGGATTTTAGAATTTAAGGATCCAAACATTTTTTTTGCTTTGGGATATTGGGATTTGGATTTGTAGTTTTGTAAATTGTCAACCTTGACAATATCACACTATGTTTGGGTCCCCCTTATGTGCTTGGACCTAATTATGCCAATTATTTTCTAGTTTTATTGTCATTTAAAAAAAAACAAGAATAAAAATTAGGAATTAAAAGTAAATTATTTATTTAACAACTAAAGTTTTAAAATAGGTTTGGTCTAGGGAAAATTCACCCTTGACTAGCCTATTTTGGCTCGATTTTTAATATGTTATTGTCAACATTTTTTATGTTTGAGAATTTAAATTCATTTTTCGACCTTTCATAATTAATTTTATAGGAAATAAAAAAATGCATATAAATATAACTATTTTTCACCATTTGAATACCTAATGAAATTTTGATCAATTGAGCATCCTAAAAAGCAATTAAGAGCAATCAAGAGCATAGCAACACTTTTCATTGGTCGAGATTTTCATTAACAATGCATCATCAAGTTCATGTGTAAGATTGTTTTATGTTTCATGTTCATTATTATGTGAGTACAAACACTTGCAAGACCTTCAATCAAGCATCCAATTCTCCTTGCATGAGATGAGTACCATGACTTCAATCCATCAAGGAAATCAGATCTAAGTGGTAAGTTGCAACACTTGTGATTTATCATTTATTTTATCCATTTGCTTTTGTCTGATTGAGGGTAAGCACTCTTTATCCAACATCATCATAGTTGTTGTGGAGGTGGAAGCACAAAAACAAGGTTTGACTTAAGCAAGCCCTTTTATGGCACAACCCTTTCTCCCCTTTCATGTTTATAGGTGGCAGATACAATTGGAGAATATTGAACACTCAACATCAAGATCAAGCATTCAAGCACATTCATTCATCAAATTAGGGCAAGAGGAATTATTCATTAATAGACGCAATTCTAAAGTTGAGTCTGCAGGAGAACACCTACAAACTATGACCTATTGATACATGTTCAGAGATTCCAAAATGTCAACATTCTTAGTCTAGGGAGAATTCGCCCCTGACCAATCAAGTTCAAATCAAATTTATATGCTAAGTTCCTCTATATCTGTCTTCTTCTTTTCTATTATCTATTTCAACATTTCAATTTTGTGCTTTTATAAAATTACATCAATTCATTGTAGTTGCATAGTTAACCTAGTTTGTTTAATGAAATCATTTTAATTCCTAATCCTAATAAACTCTCTCAACCCCCCAAAAAAGAGGACCAAAATCATGATCAACCATTCTAGCTCTTCCTTGAGGAAAGTAGCCAAGTGGCATTATATGATCAATTTTGGTTCCTCTCAAATGTAATGTCAGGAAAGGTGCGATTTAGACACTAGATCTCTTTTCCCACATCACAAGATTTAGGATTTTGGGAATTGATTTTGGATGGAGGATGTAGATTTTTGGACTTTAGAATTTGGGATTTGGAGACCTAGATGGAGTTGAGCCTAGGATCAAAATGTTTGGATTTGGATTTAGGATTTTGGGATTAGATGTTAACTGGGAGATGCAAATTTTTGGATTGGGACATGGCCATAAGATTTTGATATTTGTATTGTTCTGTAGAATAATCAAATTTGAAGATGGAATTAGATTTTGGAGATGTGGTGTTAGATATTCCACTTTGATTTATTGCTTCTCTTTGTTGTGGGATCCACATTTTTTTCTTTTCTTGGTGAACTAGTTGGCACCTCAATTTTATGTCTGATTTTTGCTTTGTTATGCTCCATAAGTTGTGTATTTGACCCTATCCACCCTTTGTTCGTAATTGATCTAAGAATATTTCAATTTAGTCCTCTATGCTGAGTAATTGTCTAAGGGTATTCATCCAAAGCATGTTTATCATACATCCTTAGTAAAAAATGTTATAGAGTTCTTTTGTGGTTAATGCCTTGTAATTTGTCTTTTCTTGAGGTGACTTGCAAAAATTTCAAGATTTCAGAGTCCTCTTAGAACAAGTGAGGACTCTCAGATGCGTCTTGGTACCTTTGGGCCTCTCTAAGACATGGAGAATACAAAAACATATGGTTGATGATGTAAGAGGCATTCAAATTTAAGTGTATGACCATGTGAAGGTGATGCAAGAAAACATGACAATCCTATACAATTACGTATGATCATGGTTCTTTCTCCAAGGTCTCTAGATGGTGTTGAAAGATATATTTTGAGATTGTCCAAATAAAAGAATAGGAGGAAAAAAGAGGAGCAACTGCAAAACCAAAAAGTAGTGATATTCACAGGAAGCCCTAGGGTTTCAATTTCCAATTTTGGGTAAACGTATTTTAGTATTGTAATGTTTTGGGTCCATCCCAAACTTGTAATAACAATACGTGTAAACTTTGAAGATTGAATAGTTAAAGATAGGATCAACCTTATTTGGGTGTCTCCTTGTGTGTGTGTGTATTTCTAGATATATGTTGTTTAGTTAGTCAACTAGAATTTTGTAAAATCCTTGCAAAGCCTTTGTAACCTGCATATTTTCAACATAATAAAGGAAATGCATGGATATGCTCATGGATTACTAAGTAGACCCACTTAATATTCTACAATCATTAATTGTTCTTTCTGAGTGTATGTGGATAGCTAAGCTTGCATGTTCATTATGAAATGCATAGTCTTATGTGGTATCTTGATTAGGGTATCACATTTGTTCACAATCTATTACATATTTGAGTTAACTTGTGACTCTCTAGTCCTTCTAGAATCCACACTAGAATGCTAAACTCCATTTCTCATCACCCCACTTAAACACAAATAAAATAAAACTCATTTTCTTTTAAGTTGTGGTAAGGTAGTTTTATAACTTCAAGTCACTAGAGATATACAAGTTGTTAGGGGATATACATTATTTTCATTGATTTTGATGACTGATAAATTTTCTGCTATTAGAGGTGCATAAGCCTTGCATGTCCAAACTAACACATAAGTATGTTATGACACCAATATTGGGATATAATATGTAGAGGGTATCGTTCATTGTAAGAAAGTGTTCAATCAAAGTTTCAATAATCAATCCAACATCTTACAAAAACTCCCCTTTGTCTAGTAGAGCCAAAAGTGAAGGAGATCTTACTAACCTCAATAATTGGTTCTCAGTTGCCCAATCTAAATATAGGTTTTGTTGATTTTCTTCCTAGGTTTGATACCACTGGCACCTTGAAGACTTTCAAGCTTAGGGATTTGGGACACACAACTCAAATCACCAATAAATTGTCACCATTATTGAGGATAGTTTAAATCATTATTTAACTTGAATACCTATGCTAATCAGTAACCATAGTGCAACCAAGAAAATATTTGTAGTTGGTTAGTATAATCAAAAAATTTGCTGACCTAGATTGTTTTCTTCTTTTTAAGGAGTGGTGAATCTATCAAGGAAGATCTAAAAGTTAAAAAAACTCCTGATATAATTTCCCTTGATGCAAGAAGGAAACAAGAACAATGGAAGGCTAAGAATCTAGGTGTCTCATCTCTACATAATTCTCAAAGTACTAAAAAATTAGGTACTTCAAGTATAATAGATTCATTGAAAGAGTATGATCAATATATATCATATGATTCAACAAATAATAGGATCAAAACTAGTAGAACCTTTATGAATGAATATGGTAGGCTTAGAAATGGGATAAATGTTGATGTAAGAAATAAATATGCATCCAAGAATCTGCATACAAAGAATGCAGACATGAATTTACCTCTTCATCCACATCTAAGAAATCAAAGGGGAAGCCAACATAACAATTCTCCTACTTCATCTCGAGGAATTAAACAAGCAGTAAAGACTTTGTTGCATGATGTTGATCCAACTTCTCAATTAGAGAAGGAGTGTAGGGAAAGGGAATTAGATCAGCATATAGATATTATTGACCACCTCAGAGAAAGGAAACATGAAATGAAAGCACAAATTGCATTAGGAAAAGCACAACTTTCTTAATAGGCTCAATAAATAAGCCAACATCAAAATGTTGCTCAACAACAAAATGTAAATCAAAATGTTGCATAGGTCATTCCAAATCAACATGTGCATAATTTTTAGCAACACCAACATAACCCCAAACACTAAAATATAGGACAAACATGGGGGTCAACCCCAAAAAACAAGCTCAAAGATTTGTTCCAATGAGATCCGTATTGGGATTAGAAAGATACAAAAGATTAGAATTTTTAGCATTCTCGATTATTCTAATCTAATTCCATCTAAGATTAAAGGAGAAAAGTGTCAAAATTCCAAGGTTTTTCATTAGTGAGGACCAATTGAGGCATTCATCAATGTGACAGATGAATATGAAATAGAAGATGAGGATGTCATGATGAAGCTCTTTGTGCAGTCATTAAAAGAAAGTGCAAAATAATGGTATAAAAATCTTACAAGTAGAAGCATAGACTCATGGGACAAGTTTATGAGGGTTTTCCAACTATAATATGGAGAAAGAGTGGATCCAAAATTTTCAATCCATCAGCTAACTACTATAAGGGGTTAATTAAATAGTTGTATTTCAACAAAAAGTTTATTATCACATTGAGGAAAGTGCCTCCCCTTATGAGGCCAAATGAACTTATGTGTCTTTTTTATATTGTGGACCATTTGACTCAAAATTGGGCTATTGCGTATGAAGCAAGAACCCTCAAACATTGAGGGAAACTTATGCCATAGCTACTAGTATAGAGAGTAATTTGAGATCATCTAGTAAAAACAACAAGAGGGCTGATGTAAAACTTCATAAATCAAATGCAATAACTTCTAGTAAGCCTCTCACTATTAAGGAAAAAATGGACAAGTTAATGAGAGCCATGAAGGATCTCTCATATAGGGTTGCAAATAATGAGAAAGGTATGTACCACAAACTTTAATGAAGGTCAAAGATTGCATAATAGAACTTACAATTATGTTGTCTAAAAGACTTGGCCAATGATAAGAAAGTAGTCCCAAGGAGTACACACCAAGGATACCAAAAGAAACACACCCTTGACCCCTTGAGGAAGAATAATATGAATAACAAGATAAATCCTAGAGTGACATATGTTATTTTCCTCATGATCAATCAAAATGTGTTGTTGCTACAACATCAATTGAAGAAAATCATTCCAAGAAAATGACGGCACAAACAAGAATTATGATGATGCCAATGTTGATCAACTGGATGCATATGAGAATGATAAATTATTTTAGTATGATCATTACAACCATCGTGTTCCATATGAGTTACAAAACAAAGACTTCAATCAACTCAAGGAAAAAATGAGACAAAGGTATAAGAGAAAAAACCATCTAATGAAGATATCAAAGCTCTCAACGAAGAAGTTTTCTTATAGGTCCAAAGTGATTACTAGCTAAAAAATAGGTAGGTAAATGCCACAAATCAAGTTAGAGGTGTGGTTGTCCTAGATATGCTAGCCACATAAATAAATGAAGGAAAACAAAATGAAAATAATGTAGGAATAAATGCAACTAGGATTATAGGGAGGTCACCACTTAGGAAGAAGATGCATATGCCAGATGCATCCCTACAAAAGAAATATGTACCTAAACAAATGATTATTTATGCCCCAACCAACAATGTAAAAAATTCAAGGGTTCTTGAAGATAATTCCAAACTGAAGCAAATTAATGAAACAATAAATGATAAACATAAAGTAGTTGAAGAGGTTAGAAAAACAAGCAACACAAAGTAAGTTGTTGCTAGTATTTAGGTGATGAATTTCATCCCTAACACTAATGTTGTGACAATTCCACGCTCCACTCCTTTATCTGCATACTAGCCAATTGACATAGATCAAGGATCGAGTCAGCTGAAAGTTCAAGTTCTAGTCAAGGAGTTGCTAAGGATCCCTAAACATAGAGACAAAATTTCTTTATATCATTGCCCTTACTATTTTTTATCAACCAAATGAACCTACATATGTTCCCAAAGATATGCCAGATCAAGTTAATGTATAAGAGACACTTGAGATTTACTTTGCTACTATATAGGAAATTGACCGATTTTATACATCATTGTTGATAAATGGTTGGTTGGTAGATAATTGTATGTTAGATTCTAGGGTATCTAGCAATGTGATGTCATTAGAAATTATGAACCAATTAAGCATGCAAGTTTCAAAGTCTTATGACAAGTGTTTTGCTATGGATTCTTGTGAAGTAAATGCAATTGGAGTAGTAAATGATGTTGAAGTGCAACTTGTTGCATACCTAGGTAAATAAAATTCAATGGATATCATGATAGTTGATTTTCATGCTAAATGGGGTATGTTGTGTCCAAGAAAAGAGCATCCTCAATTGGTGGTAGTATTCAGATGGACTTGTCTTATGCTACTATTCCATTGCATGGAAAAGAAATCCAATTGCATAGAGAGAATAAAATTCTCAATATTGTGGAGAATTCAAATGAAGTAGAGAACCAAAATTGTTACCTAGTTGTTGAACCTAATTGTTTTTGTGGGTTATTGTGATGATGAATTTGAAAAACATGTTGACTCTAATTTATTTCCCCTACGTCAATATCCAAGAAATGATGACTGTTGGAACATGAATTTTGATGGCGCATGTTCAAGAGAGGGTAATGGTGCAAGAGTTGTATTAGTGCCCTTAGAGGGAAACAACTATAATTTTACATTCAAGTTGAACTTTGAATGCACCAATAATGTGGCAAAGTATGAAGCACTACTTCTTGGTTTGAACATGGCTTCCAAATATGGGATCAAATGCATTAGAGTGCATGGTGATTCAAAATTTGTGGCATCTCAAGTTAGGGGAATGTATGTTGCAAAAGAAAAAAATTAAGAATGTATAGGAATGTTGTGTGCGATACTATTGAGATGTTTGATACATTCAAAATAAAATGGGTTGAGAGAGATAATAATGTAATATTGGATGCCCTTGTTGTATTAGCTTTGATATTTAATGCTTCCTTTAACCCCCAATGTATGTATAAATTTTGAAATTCTTACTAATCCTAGTATTCCAAAAAAAATACAATTGGTAGGTTTTCATTGATGATCAACAAATATATTAGTTCCTGAATTGCATTGGTCACTTTGAGAGCCAACTAATTGATTGACATCCCATGGTAGAGAAAGATGAAGGTTATGAGACTCTTTTTGGAAATGAAATTATTCAGTTGAAAATAAATACTATTCCAAGAGGTCTTGTTTATTTAGAAAGAATCTTTGAGAATGTTGATTGTTTTAAAACAAGAATTAATCCTATTAGTGAAGATGATGTAGGTGTGAATATAGGAATTGAATTAGGTCCTAAGATGATCTATATTGTTAAAATATTAAAACCATTAGAGAAGAAAATGTTGATATATAGCATTATTAAGAAGGTATACTTTTTTTTCTTGGTCTTATGATGAACTGAAGGCTTATAGGGATGATTCATTTTAGCAAACCATTCTATTGAATATTGGTACAAAGTCATTTATATAGAAGAAACGTATTATCAACCCCACTCTTTTCATTCAAATGTAGAAAGAACTAATGAATCTAAAAGATGGACCATTATTAAACTAATTAGAAATCTGGAGTGGGTCTCAAACCTTGTTCTAGTTAGAAAGAATAATGGAGATATTAGGTTTTGCATGGATAAATTATAAATTTAAATATCAAGTCCCTAAAGGATAATTAGTTGTTACCTAGTATGGACCATTTATTGCAACAAGTAATGAGGTTAGAGTTGATGTCTATGATAGATGGCTTCTTAGGTTACAATCAAGTCATGGTCAAAGATTATGAGAAACATGAAAGCAATGTTCACCATGCCATGGGGAACATTTGTATATTTTTGAATGCCATTTGGTTTAAAGAACGTTAGGAATATACTTCAAGGAGCTATGAATGTTAGCTTTATAGGATTTATAAATGAAATTATGGATGTCTACTAAGATGATATAACTACATACTCTAAGGATTAGAATGATCATTGCAAACATATGGAGTTAATCTTTAGAGGTGTTTAGAGTATGGGATATCTTTGAATCCCAAGAAATGTATTTTGGTGTGGAAGAAGCAAAACTCCTTGGATATATTGTGTCTAAGGAGGGGGTGATGATTGATCCAAAACGTGTCAAAGACATTGATCTTATCTTTCAACCCAAAACGGTCAAGGGATTCTGATCATTATTTGGGCAGATAAAATTTGTTAGGAGGTTTGTTCTTGACTTTGCTAAGAAAAAAAAGGCAATTTCCAAGGTTTTAAGAAAGGGATAGTAGTCAAGTTGGGATAAGGAATCAAGTGATTCCTTCTTATAAATTGAAGATGCACTTAAGAAGGCATTGATGTTGGCAAGCCAAAATTACTCTAATCCTTTCCAATTATTTTCCTTTACATCATTTTACACTATTGTTGTTGTTTTACTACAAAAGATTGATGAGGCATATGAACAACCAATAACCTTATTCAACAAGTCCTTACAGGATGTTGAGTTGAAATTTTCCATAATGGAAAATCATGCCTATGCTCTTGTTAAGGCCATAAAGTATTTTAGAACTTATCTTGTAGAATCCAAGATCATAGCCTTTGTGCAACATACAACTATTATATATGTCTTTGTGCAATAGGATACATTGAGAAAAAGGTGTAGATGGGCCAACTTGATCTAAGAGTATGATATGGAGGTACAAACAACCAAGCTAGTTAGAGGTCAAGGCCTAGAAAAATTAATAGGTTAAGCAAATTTGGATGTTGCTAAAATCCATCAGGTGAACTTGGACCCCTCTTTTATTCCATATTAGTTAAAGGATTATCCTTGGCATAAGGACATTATATTGTATTTAGAAATTATGAATTATCCTCCTAAGTTGAATGACAAGAAAAATAGGATGTTAAAACTTGAAGCTCAAAGGTATGTGTTGCTCGAGGGATAGTTAATGTGGAGAAACCTTGATGGTGTGCTCCTAAGATGTTTAGATGAAGAGAAATCTAAAAGATTCATTGAGTAATTTCACCAAGGCTTGTGTGGTGGGTATTATACATCAAAAACCATTGCTCATAAGATTATGAGAGTGGGTTATTGGTGGCCAACATTATTTAAGGATGTGGCCAAGTTTGTAAAAGGGTGTGATGCTTGAAAAAGGTTTTTTGGTAAGTTGAAATTGCAGGCTCATGTCCCCTTACTACAATTTCAACATAGGCTTTGTTCCATTAGTGGGGCATATATTTCATAGGGGAAATAACATAAAATTCTAGCAATGGATATAAGTGGATATTGGTGGCTAATGATTACTTTAAAATTGGATGGAGGCATTCCCTATCCCTACAAGGAATGCAACCTAAAAAGTTGTGATTGATTTTTTTCTCAATTTAATATAATCACCAAGTTTGGTATGCCATCAAGAATTATTTATGATAATGCAACATGGTTTAAATCATGAGATTTTGTTTGTATATGTTCACAATATAGGATCTCTTTAATACATTCATCACCTTATCATCCACAAGGAGATGAACAAGTTGAATCAATAAACAAATGTATCATGAACATCAATAGAAGAAATTTAGATGTAAACAAGAAAATATGGGATGATAAGTTAAAATTTGTTGTCTAGGTAGATATGGTAGCTAACAAAAAGGCTATTGGGAATAATCCATTTGAATTAGTATATGGTATTGAAACCAAATTTATAATAAACCTTGAGTTACCAGTCTACAAATAACTACAATAGATTGAAGGGAAGAAGTGTTATTTCCCAAAGAATACATGAGTTGATTGAATTGGAGGAGACAACCCATGAGAGGAGTTTGTTGAGGCAAAAAAAATATGAAGTATGTATTTGATAAGAGGGTTATCAAGAGGGAGTTTCAGATTGTGGATTTTGTATGCATGTGGAATTTTAGGTCAGAAGACAAGGGTGAACATGAAAAATTTGATGCCCTATGGGTTGGGCCTTACCAAATTGTTGAAGGATGTGATCAAGGAATATTTTACCTTAGGAGCATTGATGAAGATTTTATGAAGCTACTTGTTCATGGTCCCACCTCAAGACATATTTCTCCTAAGGGAAAGGTTCTTAGAACCTTTATAATATATGTTGTCTTGTGTTGTGTTTTTGTCATGTACATATTGTTGTCTTTGTGTAGTCATGACCCTTGTTTGTCATGATGAAGTGTGAGTCATTCTTGGTCCTTATTGTCCCCCACTTTTTATTTGCTCCCTAAGATCTGGATTCTCATTGTTCCTATAAGAGACACATGTCCCCAACTAGAGCCAATGTTGGCACCTCAATTTTGTGTTTAATTTTTTTCTTTTTTGTGCTCCATAAGTTGTGTATTTGACCTTGTGCACCCTTTGTTCATAACTGATCAAATAAGTTTTTAGTTAAGTCCCTTATGTTGAGTAATTGTCCAAGGGTATTAATCTAAAGTGTGTTTATCAGATATCCTTAGTAAAATTTGTTATAGGGTGATTTTGTAGTCAATGACTTGTAATTTGGCTTTTATTTGAGTGACTCGGCAAAGTTTTAGGATTTCAGAGTTTATCATGTCATCATGTCTATCGTACTTTTCATCCTTGGCATGTCTTCCTTAATAGGTTTGATTTTCCCCTCTAAGCTCGTTTTCCTTGAAATTTGAGATTCATGGTTTGGTCATTCATGCATCCTTTCCTCAACTGCCAACTTCTCTTCCCAAAATTCCCACTTTATAAATTTTGGGGTTTCAAATTTTCTCATACTGTCATGCCTATTGGACCTACCATCCCTAGCATGCCTTCCCCAACAAGTACAATTTTACCCTCTAAGCCCATTTTCCTTTAAATCTAAGATTTTGGGTTTGGTCATTCACGTATCCTTTCCTCAATATCCAACTTTCCTTCCCAAAAATCCCACTTTACAAATTTTAGGATTTTAGAGTTTTTCATACTGTCATGCCCATCAAACTTGTCATCCGTGACATTCCTTCTCCAACAAGTCCTAAGAACATTTTCCTTGAAATTCGAGATTTTGGGTTTGGTCAGTCATCCATCCTTTCCTCAACTACCAACTTACCTTCCCAAAAATATCACTTTGAAAATTTTAGGATTTTAGAGTTTTCATACTATCATGCTTGTCGAACCTGTCATCCCTAGCATGCCTTCCATAAAAATATTGATTTTCTCCTCTAAGACCATTTTCCTTGAAATTCAATATTTTGGATTTGTAATAATGCATTGTTTCCTCAACTGCCAACTTGCCTTCGCAAAAATCCTAATTTACAAATTTCGGGATTTCAAAGTTTCTCATTCATCATGCTTGTCAAACCTATCATCCTTGGCATGCCTTCCCCAAAAACTTTAATTTTCCCATCTAAGTCCATTTTCCTTGGAATCCAAGATTCTAAGTTTGGAAATTCATGCTTCCTTTCCTCAACTGCCAACTTTCCTTCTCAAAAATCCCACTTTGCAAATTTTGGGATTTTGGAGTTTCCCATACCATAATGCTTGTTAGACATGTCATCATTGGAATTCCTTCTCCAACAAGTCCGATTTTGAGACTTTAGAGTTTCTCATACCATCATTCCTATTAAATTTTTGCGGTATTTTTTCCCCTCATCCTCTTTGGCACACAAAGTCTCTAAAATTCAATGTTCGAACAAAAATCCCTGTTGGCAAGAGACACTGCACATGTTTTTTGGTGTTGTGATTGATGGAAACCCTTGTCAGTAAGTCGATCCGCACGTCATCATTTATTCATACTGACAGACAGATTGAAGATCAGTGATTATCTGTTAAGCTAGAACAAAGCATCTGGTAGATTTGTGTTCTTCGATTCATAAGCAAATTTTACGTTATTATTTTGTGTTGTGGATCTCAGGGAAGATTTTTTGATGCATATCTGTGTTATCTGTAAATCTTGGTGCCTCGTATCGATTTGGGTGTAAGTTAGAAGGTCTGGTTGACAAATCTTCTGTTCATCAATGTATGAAGGTTGACTTGGTGAATGTAGTGTGTCATGGATATTTGAGGAGTTATTGTCTAAGTATTTTTGTGTTCGAGCATTTTGATTTGGGTCCTCACTATGTTGTGGCCGACTTTTGTGGATGTGCATTGAATATTATGCATGATTTGAGCCGACGGTTTGTGAATATTTCTTATTTTGTTGAAGCCAACATGAAACGATTAAATCCTAAGTAGCGGATATATATAAGTGACTGATTGTATCATTTTCATATATATATGTTCGATGTGAGTTGTTGTATGTTGCGAATTTCAGAAAAGAGCAGAATCAGTCAGAAGGTCCAGAATTTGATTGTTGAGCCTAACCAAAACTGTAATCAGGCATTTGTAGATGCTACTTTATTAATTCAAATCTTTGGAAGTATTCCAAACTTTTGTAAGGCAGTAGCCTTTCAGTTTTTGAGCAGTGATCTCTAGGCAGTGTGCCTGAATGCAAGTGAATTCTCATTTTGTAAAATTTTCTTTTGAGTATACTTAGAACATATTGTGGATTGACCTCCACTGTGGTTTTTCCCCTAATAGGTTTCCATGTAAAAATCCTTGTGTTATGGTGTTGTGGTTATTTGTTTTATGTTCATGCATCTTTATTTTGGTTGAATGTTATCAATACTTTAAGGATTAGATTAATAAAGTTAAAAACTGCACAACACTGATTCACCCCCCCTCTCAATGTTGCTTGATTCCAACAATTGGTATCAGAGCCCAGTTCCTCAGAAGAAGTTTAAAATATTGGGGAAGATCTTGGAAAGTGTTTCAATGGATTCAAGCAGTCTTCAACAACAACTTATGGTGGCCCTAGATGATCTTGATCAGGCAAAATCTGAAGTCTGGGAATTACAAGAAAATATCATGAATGCTGAGAGATTCATTAAGTGATTGAAACAAAAAATCAACAAGTCCAGGGAGAAGAGAAGGGAACTCTGTGATCAGATCAAGTAGGAAGACAGTAAATGCATTGTAGATGAACAACTGAGTCAAGCCCTGAAGGAAAAAACAAAAGAATGTGAAAAGTTTTCCAGGGATAATGCAGTTCTGAAGCATGAGATGGAATCTATTATGATGAGGATGACCAAGGAAATTGAAGATAGGAAGAAGAATGAAGAAAAGATTTCCCAATCCCTGAAAGAGAAATTTGAATAATGCAGCCGAATTACTGATGGATTCATTCAGTTGGAACTTGAGTTAGAACAAACCAAACACAATGAGGAAGAGCTTGAAAAGCACATTGTTGATCTCAGAAATGAACTTGCTACTGCAAATGAATTCAAGGAGAAGTTCAAGATTAGCTCAGCCAAGCTCGATGAACTAATTAAAAGTTAGAGGACTGATGGTGACAAGTGAGGTCTTGGATATGAGAAAGGAGAATGTTTCAGATCTAGACAAAGGAGTTTAGACAAGGAAATTAGATGAACAATGTTGGAAGGTATCTGGTAAGACAACCTAATGCTCAAAGGTTTAATGGTAAATTTTATGTTTGCAATAAATTTGGTCATTTGGCGGCTCAATGTAGAAGTAGAATGAATTCAAGTGGTCCATCATTCTCTGGTCAGTGCTTTAATTGTAACAAGTATGGTCATAAGCCAAATGAATGCAAAAATGTGATGAACAAATTTTATAGAGATGTTAGATGTTATACATGCAATAGATTTGGCCATATTGCTAACCAGTGCAAATCAAGAGAAAATCAGTGGAACAACTGGTTTGAACAAAGAAATGTGGTGTGCTACAATTGCAACAAAACCGGTCATATTGCTAGATTTTACAGAAGAGGTCCGGTAAATCAAAGAAGAAACATGCAAAAGGGTGAAAAAGGAAAAGGAAAAGTCACTACAAATCATATCAGGAAGCAAATGAAGAAGATATGGGTGAAGAAGAGTCCCTCTGTTGCAGGAAATGAGCCAGCACCAGAATCAACTTCTGGTAATTCCTCTAGGAATTAGGTTAAGGCCTCTGGCCTAGGGGGAGCTGTCAAGAAAATTCTTCAAACCCCCTGCCGGTAATTGACACCGGGATATGGATGAGTATAGTGATTGCATTGATGATCTACAGATGTTGTTGAACAATTGGAGAGAGTATTTATGCAGAATTGAAGGTCTGTAGTAGAGTTATCTTTCATAGTGTATGGAAATAGGGTATCCAGATGAGTTAGGGCAAAATAATTTATTGCATCAAAAAGGTTAGGTGTGCGAATGATAGAAGGTCATTTCTATCTTTCATTTGTTACTTTGCATTTTGAGAAGAAGTTTGAAGAGCTCTAAAGCAAACTTTGGAAAATTCTGGTGAGGATTCAAGTGTGAAGGCGATTCAAAGATCAAACCCTAATCCAACAAAAAGGTATTTATCGGGAAAACTTGTAAACCTGTGAATTTGTGAAAATGGCTACTCCATTGGTAGTCGAAGTCAAGGATAAACCCCGTCTGAAATTCAAATGGCATCCTTTCAAATTTGTTGAGACCGAGTGCTTAGGTGCATTTTCGTCTGTTCCGTACAATGTTTTGCATATTGAAGACATTAGGGCATACATTCATGCTAATATTGAGGAGTTAGGGAGCTCACAGTTGCTGAATTTATATTCCAAACACATTGTTGGATAGGATTTATGTATCAAGCCTGAATTCAAAACCCTAGAGGAGAAGAAATTCACGCAGATTCTGAAAGTTCTCATGTTTGATGAAAGCAAATGGGTCTAGTATATCTCGAGTTGAGTTCATGCTAAATTTATGTGGTTGAGTCAACCTTTCAAGATTAAAAAAGAAGCTATAAGCGCTGTTATAGGTTTAAATTCCTCTGGTGGATTGCCGATCTTGAAGTCTATAAAGAATCAGACAGTTACTGATGCAACTGGTTCGGTATTTGATAGAAGAGTGATGACAATTGATAACATCATTGATGTGGGTGTGAAATTTGCCTCGATGGTCATTGGTTACAAGATATATCACTCCAGCCGAGAAGATTTTGTATCCAGTACTACCATATATGCAACATATCAGATAGTGAAGGAGAATGTAGAGTATGATTTATGTGAGTTGCTTCAAAGTCAGCTTATGGAGAATGTTGGTAAGATCAAGAAAGACAAGAAGAATTCCTTTAAATATGGTAATTTGTTGTTGTGTTTGTTCTTTTATTTCATGAATGAAGTTCCAGGAGTTGGAAAAGTGCATTGGAAAAGCGCATTGGAAAAGTGATATTCTTGTTGCTATTCAAATTAGAAATATCTTGTATGGAATTGGTGATATGCAAGCCAGGAAAACTGCAATATGGGGATATTTCAAGAACTTTTAGAATGTGATGCAAGCCAGGGAAAGAATTCCTACTTCTATTGTGGAGAAGTATATGGATACAATCTGTTTTATGGTGGACATTGATCAGTGCTGATGGAAGCTGCAGAACCTAGAACCGTTTGGATTATGCCAATGGGTTATGAAGTTGAGGAAAGAATCTTGGAGCTATACACACAACATCTGTTGAGTAACCCTTTGGATCCGTCTAAAGAAAGGTTTGGAACATATGTAGAGAAGAACATGCAAGTCCATGAGTAGTTGAAGAAACCAATGATACTTTGGAGAGTAAGGAAAGAAGTGGAAGTCTTTGCAGAGAACATGGGTATATCTAAAGAAGCCATAAGAGAAGCCAAAAAAATGAGAGAACAAGCTTAAGCCGAAAAAGAAAAAGAGCCTGCTAAAACTGAATTTGCTAGTCCAACAACATCTTCTGCCCGAACTAGATCAACAAGGAGCTTTGCACCCCTATCCGGTCATGCAAAGAAGTCATCCCCTGTAAAAGCTCAAGTTAAGGCATCAGGTAAAAGGAAGAAGGACAAGAGCACAAGAGTGTATACAACTATTTTAGAAGATTACGAGATAGAATCTGATGAAGAAGTTAGAGAAATAAATCATATGGGCACCCAAGCAGCTACATCAGTCACTAAGGACAAGCCCTCCAGTGAAGAGGAGAAAACAAAGAAGAAGATGAAGCCTGGAAAACCAGGTATTTCTGTAGAAGAAGTTGAGAGAGGCATAATCAAGGATGGTAATCTTAAGTCCCTATGTGAAGTGTATTGATACTATTGGTCAAAGAGTTCTTGAGGAGGCTACAATAAAGTATTTGAACAATTTCAATACGACTCTTGTTGAGATAATGACACAGTTGCCTAAGGAACTGCATGTTATTTTGGAGATGAGGAGAGTTAGTGCCAAAATTGAAGAAAAGTAGCTGAGAGAATAGATTCTTGCAAATCTAAGTATGGTAATGTCTGTTGAGGAGATGAAATCAATCCTAAAATAAGAAAAAAGAGAATTTAAGAGAATAAACAAGAATAAACAAGCTAATGATGGGTAGGACTGAAGAGGTAGCAAAAGAAATTGAAAGAATTCTGAAGGAAGTTTTATTAAAGAACAAAATTGATGCTATTTCTGAAGAAGTGCATGTGGAAGATATTTCATCTGGTCTAGTAAATGAAGAGGTTACTATTGAGGACACCCAAATTCCTCTTGATGTGCATGATATAGAAGTACCTATGGAGACTGAAGCTCCTAAATTTGTGTCGGTTGAAGAAAAGGAGATATCAACTGAAGAAGTTGAAATTCCAAATGACAAGCAAAAATTTGTGGCTGAGGAAATAGTGGTTGAGGAAAAGAAGGTTGAAGTTAAGGGAGTTCTAGTGGAAGCAAGAGACACTGCAGAGGCAGTGAAGAAATTTTTGGAAGAGAAAAAGGAAGAATTTTATCTTGAGTTGGGAGATGGTCCTATTCATTTGTCTACTTTGTCCCCAATTCAAAAAATGAAAGTTGCATCATTTGCTCAAGCTAAGGCTAGGGAAGAAATTCTGAAGTCCCACATTGAGGACAGTGAGTTATTGAATCTTGCATCTGGTATTCTAGAGAAGATCATGCCTACTCATGTTAAGGATCCATTCGGTTCTTCCTTTAGTGAGTTGAAGAAGCTTATTAATTTTTTAAGTACTCATTTTGAGTCACTTGAGAAGTCAACTTTGGTCAAGGTATAGAAGGAGTTTGATAACAAAAGGTTCAGTAGGTTGAAAGGGATGATAGCCAATGATAAATCTCTGTTAGCTACCTATGTGAAGAATGTTCAAAATGCACTATCTGAAGGTGGAAATATTTATAAGTTGTGTTTGTCTTTGTCAAAACTTACTGAGGACAATGAGAAGAAGGTTAAGGATCATGAGAAAGAGTTAGCTGCTATTTCTGATGCTTTTGATCCTTTAACTGTTTTTGTTGGAGAGCAAGAAGGTCAAGTTATATCCTTACTTGACAAGATAAAGAGTCTGAAGCATGATAATGACAGAGTTGTGGAAAGAGCTTGTGAACTTAGAGGCCTAATCGGTCCAAAGATGGAAACTATGTTGAATGCTTTGAAGGAAGCACAAGATGCTATGGTGGTTAGTGATCCAGTGAACCTTGAATCTATAGAAATGCAGTCTTTTATATTTTGTGGTCACATGACTATTCTGGAGAGTCTCAAGAAGGGTTGGGACACAAGCTTGAACTTTTTGAAGACCAATTTTGCAGATATTTTCAAGTTTGTGTAAGTTGTTGAAACAAGTTTGTACATATGCAGTTTTAAGTTTTTGTTTGTTTTGCATGCAGATTCCCCATATTTTCCATTGATGTCAAAGGGGGAGAATAGAATAGTGAAAAATGTATATTCATCTAAGGGGAGTTGTAGTTTTGAGCTATGGATGAAGATCTTTTTGGAGTTTTGGTTGGCAGTGTATTTATGTTGGTACTGATTTGACACTTAGTCATTTTTCACTAAGTGTTGCCATCAATGCCAAAGGGGGAGATTGTTGGCAAGAGACACTGCACATGTTTTCTGGTGTTGTCATTGATGGCGACCCTTGTCAGTAAGTTGATCCGCACGTCATTTACTCATACCGACAGACAGATTGAAGATCAATGATTATTGGTTAAGCTAGAATAAAGCATCTGGTAGATTTGTGTTCTTCAATTCATAAGAAATTTTTTTGTTATTGTTTTGTGTTGTGGATCTTAGGGAAGATTGTTTGATGCATAATCTGTGTTATCTATAAATCTTGGTGCCTCATATCGATTTGGGTGTAAGTTAGAAGGTCTGGTTGAAAAATCTTTTGTTCATCAATGTATGAAGGCCGACTTGGTGAATGTAGTGTGTTGTGGATATTTGAGGAGTTATTGTCTAAGTATTTTTGTGTTTGAGCATTTTGATTTGGGTTCTCACTATGTTGTGGCCAACTTTTGTGGATGCACATTGAATATTATGCATGATTTGAGCTGACAGTTTGTGAATATTTCTTATTTTGTTGAAGCCGACATGAAGCGATTAAATCCTAAGTAGCGGATATATATAAGTGATTGATTATATCATTTTCATATATATATGTTCGATGTGAGTTGTTGTATGTTGTGAATGTCAAAAGGTCAGTAGAGCGATTATGCATAGTTTCACTTGTGCATTAAGGATTTTTGTTGCAAGTTGAAGCAAAACAAAGCAGAAGAGTAGAATCAGTCAGAAGGTCTAGAATTCGATTGTTGAGCCTAATCGGAACTGTAATCAGGAATTTGTAGATGCTACTTTATTAGTTCAAATCTTTGGAAGTATTCCAAACTTTTGTAAGGCAGTGAGCCTTTCAATTTTTGAGTAGTGAGCTCTAGGCAGTGTGCCTGAATGCAAGTGCATTCTCATTTTGTAAACTTTTCTTTTGAGTATACTTAGAACATATTGTGGATTGACCTCCATCGTGGTTTTTCCCCTAACAAGGTTTCCACGTAAAAATCCTTGTGTTATGGTGTTGTGGTTATTTTTTTTATGTTCATGCATCTTTATTTTGGTTGAATGTTATCAATACTTTAAGGATCAGATTAATAAAGTTAAAAATTGCACAACACTGATTCACCCCCCCTCTCAGTGTTGCTTCATTCCAACAAACCCTACCTACCTTCTTGCATGATCCAAGATGTCTTTAATGGTATCAAAATGAATATGATTCAAAAATTGAGGACTCTTAGAGGCCTCTTGGTACCTTTGGGCCCCTCTAAGACATGGATGATGTACAAAAGAATATGGTTGGTGATATAAGAGGTATGGCTTCAATGTATGGCCATGTGAAGGTGATGCAAGAAAACATGGGAAGCCTATAAAATTAAAAATGATCATGGTTCTTTCTCTAAGGTCTCTAGATGGTTTTGAAATACATATTTTGAGATTGGTCAAAGAAAAGAAGAGGAGGAAAAAAGAGTAATTGCAAAACCAAAAGATTCTTGATATTAATAGGAAGCTTTAAAGTTTCAATTTCTAGTTTTGGGTAAAGGTATTTTGGTATTGTAATGGTTTGGGTTCATCCCAAACTTGTAATAAACACCTGTAAACTTCAAATATTGAATGCTTAAAGGAAATATCAACCTTATATGGGTGTCTCCTTATTTGTGTGTGTATTTATGGATATATGTTGTTTAGTTGGTCAACCAAAAGTCTATAAATCCTTACAAAGCTTTTGTAAGGTATTTTTCGACATAATAAAGGAAATGTATGGATATTCTCATGGATTACTAAGTAAATCCACTTAATATTTTTCAACCATTAGTTGTTTCTTTTTAGTTAATGTGTAGAGCTAAGCTTGCATGTACATTATGAAATGCATAGTCGTTTGTGGTATCTTTATTAGGGTATCACCTTTTTTCATTATCTATTACATATTTGAGTGAACTCATGACTCTATATCCTTCTGCAATCAACATTAATATACTAAACTCTATTTCTCATCACCCCACACTTAAACAAAAGTATTTAAAACTCATTTTATTTTAAGTTGTGGTAAGGTAGTTTTGTAACTTTCATTCATTATAGATATACAATTGTAAGGGGATATACACAGGTAAGTGCAAGAAGTTGGGTCCACATTCAGGGGAAGTGTCATTTTTCAGCTTTAAAACAAGTACCCATTCATTTTTAGAATAGGCAACCGTTTTAAAGTGGACTGTTGTTTCAAGAAGTTTGAAACTAACAATACATATTTTTCATTTGGATTTAGGCTCAAAAAAGGCATGGTAACCCAACACTTAGCCTTGGACTTGCAAGTACAAGGTCATGACAATTTCAAGAGAAAACTTTGGCAATATAGTTGATGAGGGTTTTTTTCAAAATTGTTTTATAAATTAAAACCCATTATAGATGACAATGTCTAGTTTTCAAATATGTAATTTTTTATGATTATATTATTTTTATACTTTTTAATTAATTTATGAGGAAATTGGTCCATAAACTTGAAATGTTAGGTTTTTTATATTTTTTTAATAACTTTTAATTTGTCAATTTTCTTGTTAAAAAAATTATATGACATCAATCTATAAACAATTATTTACACAATGAAAAAAATAAAATTCAAAAAATGATAAGTTTAGGTCAAGTTATGGTATCCATACATAAGGGTTTTAAAAACCAACAATTTAAGGCCAATAAAAAATATCCTCGTTAATCTTCATTATAATACACATATTTACCCAAAAGGAATTATAAAAATACTTTTATTTAGGTCAAATTATGGTTTATGTACACATGCATGGTATGGTCCTAAAAGTGACGTTTAAAAAGTGGTTTTTATACATGCATATTAAAATTTATTTTGTACCATCTAGGAATTAGAATAAATTACATATTTGAAAACTAGACTCAAAATACTAAATTTTATATTACTAAACTTTTTTAAGATTCAATGTGTAAGTGGTTCAAATTTTCAGTACAACTGTGACAAATCTGAAAAATTAGGAAAAACACTTCCACTTTTTGAACATTTTGTGGACTCAACTTCTTGCACTTACCTACACTATTTTCATTAAATATCTTGACTAGCAAGTTTTTTGCTATTAGAAGTGCATAATCCTTGCATGTCCAAACTAGCACATAAGAATATTTTGACAATAGTGTTGGGATACATTGTGTAGAGAGTATAATTTGTTGTAAGGAAGTGTTCAATCATAGTTTCAATAATCAATATAGCATCTTAGGGAAACCCCCTTGGTCTAGCAGAGCCAAAGGTGAGGAAGGTCTTACCTAGACCTCAATAATTGGTCCTCAATTGTCCAACTTGAATATAGATTTTGAGAATTTTCTTTGTAGGTTTACACCCCTAGCAATTTGAAGACTTTTCAACCTTAGGGATTTGGGACAGATAACTCAAATCACCAACAAGACCCACATTTCCCTTTGACGTGATTTTTATTTTTGACTTGATATTACATGTTGATGCTTTGTAACATGGTGATCTTTGGTTTCTTGGGGGATCTTTGCTTTGTATTTTGGTGCATCTAAATCAATTATAAAATCTATGTAATGGTTTTGTGGGAAAATATTATCTTGGAATCCCATGATTTTCATGATTGATTCATCATTTTAGAATAAGTCAAATGGTGTGTATTTCTTTGTTCTTGATTGGTGAATTTAGATGATGGAAGATCAATTTTGGTAATAGGGATGATAGTGTCAGTAGAAGGGTTGGTGGGAGCAAGCTCTTTGTAGGAGAAACAAGAGGAATCGAATTGGATGTTGGAAGAATTTTCCTTAGAATTTACATAAATATCACTAATATCCATGTTTTGTTCATTAAGAGACTTGTAGTTGATGGCCTAAAATCCTTTATTTGCATTAAAACTATGGGCTCCAATATTCCTTGCTCATGAAGACCTAATAATTTTCCTTTTTGGTTCATGATTTGACAAATTTTGTCTAAAACATGATTTTTTTTAAACATGATGTGATCCCATCTTTAAATAGCTAGGAATTATTAGAGCTTTCAACTTGTTCATTTTTAAGAATAATTTTATAAAAATGGTTTGGACCATGGTGGTAGGGCGTTTATGTTTTCTTTTCATTAATTATTGATGTTTTTAGACACACATGACAACTGAGAGAGGGGTGAATCAATTGTACATTAAATCTTTCAAACCCTCATTAATCTTCAAACCCTTATTATGTATCAACATGAATGTAAACAAATGAAACATCAACAAATCAACAACCATACACAATAGAACACAGGATTTACAAGGAAAACCCTAATCAGGGAAAAAATAGGGCAAGGATTAACTCACATATATATGAATAACAACACTGGTTACAAAAGGCTCACTATCGGAAGGGCTCATCACCCAAAGGACTCATTGTCCAAAAGAAAGAAGGGCTCACTGCCCAGATAGAAAGAGAATAGAAAAAAACTATTACAAGAAGGTTCACTAACTTAGAGCAATAGGAGAATCCACCACAACAACTCAACACCATCCACAACCTTCGGCTCATTTCCTCTAGCAATTTCAAGCACACTAAAATGTAGGCACCTTTTGCTCACTACTTCCGGTAATCATAGGCATTCATGCTTGCACTCAGATCTCAACACTTGATCACATCTTGTTCATTTTCCATCACAAACCATACCACACACTTCTCCAACAATTGACCTTGCATATATATCAACCACGACCTCAAACGACCTTATTCAAGTCAACTTCAATGAAACGTATGCACCTCAAATGTGCAACCACCAAATAGGTCAGCACCACACTTCTGCGATGAAAAGAAGTGAAGGCAAACCATAACAAGGGTTAATTAGGACCCAAATCTACACTGACATGTTACACCACACTTCCAAAAACCACAAAGTACATCCATAAGTAACACTAACATACCAAGTCAGCCAAACCAACATTACTGCTAACAAGCAACCACATTCACACTTCACTAGGTCCAAAAATATCTTGCGGACCATTTAGCAACAACATGCAACATCTTGGAATATTCCAACACCAATAGAATATTCAAACACATTGGCACAACCACATGCAACTGAGAATACTATCATCCTAGGTAACTAGTCAAATTGTCACTGAGATACAACTCATGAACCAAGCTTGTGAAACATCTAAACACCAAACCATCCAAGGGAAGATAGATATAAGCATAATTAACACATTCCAAAATCTGCAAGATAGGAAACTTCAATGTGGAGAAATGCGAAGCAATTCCATTTCTCCCAAACAACCTCCTTCACAGTCCAACGCATTATCAAACACATCTTCTACTGCCGCATGATCCAAAACCTGAAACTCTAGATATGCAACCTTCAAATACTTTTGATCATCATATCCAAACCACACAAGCACATCTTCAAGCATGAAGAAATGTGGAGCACAATACAAAACACACCCCTACCACCTTGTACACTCTTTATACAAATTTTCGCAAAAGCACTTGGAAGCCAAGTGACCATATTGCATCTGCAACACATTATCAACACCACAAACACCTTCTCATCATAACCACATTAGAGGTTGACATAGGTCGACATAAATGACAACACTAATGATAACATAGTGCAATAATTGTACCTTGATCAATTATTTCCCTAATGTGAACAATTTGTGACTTGCTTATCTAAATGCTTGATATCATAAACATCGTTTACATCTTGATTGCTAACATGCTCAACGTGATTTTTTTATCTGTGTTCAATGGAATCAAGTGTCTCATCATAGTAAGGGAGGGGGTTGGATGATGAGTAGGACCAATTTGGGTTCCTTGTTCTTCGAATTTTATTGCATGATGGATGAAATTGGCTTGGATATTTTAATCTTGATTTTGTTGGGAGAAAGTTTGATCATGCTTTGGAGTGAGCTCTTGATATTTCCTTAATTAATTTGTCAACAAGATCAATGTACTTTTTTTAGGCATTTGATATACTTCCATAATAGTATGCTTTGGCTAGTGGGATATCTTTAGGCCTTATGACACAGTTTATGGATTTGGGGTTGTATGCAATTTATGGATCTCATAAAATGTATTTGTTTTCCTTCCTACATAAATACTTACAAGGATGAAATCTCTAGGGGATATTGGACATATTTAATAGAATTTTAGTTGATGGATCTATTACTAAAAATATGTTAGTTGAAAAGAGTAACAAAGTAGACGCCACCGGGAAAATCCTACATCATCTTGCCGTAAAGAGCTTGCAAAACCTAATATTGTATTATATACCATCTAGACTAAGGGAAGAATAGATGGGTCATCTCCCATCTCGTAGATATATGTATAGGGAAAGATATGAATGATGACATGAGAGAGATATAATAAGGATAATCAAAGATAAAAGAACAGAAGAATGAATGTAAGAAATTTGTATGTAAATTGTATAAGGGTTATATGTAAGAAATGGAGAGATAGGTGTAACTAAGGAAAAATTTAGGTTAGCAATATAAAGCATAAACTAACTAAATCCTAGCTAACAATGAAGCACAATGGAATATAAAATCATGAACATATAAACAATCTCACCAAAACCCTCATGCACTCCATGAATCACTTTCATTTCCCCTCTCCATTTTGCTATAAATATTATTTCCCCTCAGATTTTTGTGAGCAACTATTAACCTATGACAAAGACCTTAGCAAAATATTAAAGGATTGGACTCAACAATTGCAAGTGTACTCAGAAATTTGCAAGCATGAAGTCTACAAATAGGAATTTTGAAGCATGAAGTGAAAAAATGAGGTTGAGATTGCCCATTTATAAAAGAGTCAATTTTGGATGAATGGCCAAGATTGACAATTGACAAATGCCCTAAGATGAAAGGCTAAGATTGAATATGACAACTAGAAATTAGGGTTAGGGAAGAATTAGGGTAAAATTTGAAATGGAGGGATATGATTTAATTTTAGGAAAATTAAATCAATGGATAAGAATGCATGTGACAAGAAGATATTAGGCACATAAAAAGAGGCTGCTGGAAAATCAAATAATAATTTAAAATTATTTGATTTAAGAGGTAGTGTTGACCTTTTGAATTAGAAGTTAATTTAATTCAAAAGTGGTGGGGCCAAGACAACAAATAATGATTTTAATTAAATTTGGAGGAAAAGACAAAAGGGACAATTAAATAATTAATGGAAATCATTTAATTGTAGAGGAAGGGATAAAAATGAATAAATAAAATAAATTTAGGAATTTATTTATTTAAATAATCAGGAGGAATAGAAGATAGGAATTAATTAAATAATTAAGAATTATTTAATTAATAGTTGTATTTGGACCATAGGACATAATTAAATATTTTAATTATATTGAGAAGAAATATGGAAAAATAGAGCTTGCAGGCCTAGGTTATTTTTACGTGTCCACATTTTCCCCCTCTTTGTCATGATGTAGTTTATCGCATTGTGACAAAGAAAACAAGTCAATAATATACCTTAGTGTGAAATTGAGGAGAGGAAGAATGACGAGGAGGTAGTGGTATGCCCCCTTGAGAGGACATCCAGGTTCAAAGAACATGAGTGTGTTCTAGAAATGGATGAGAAGACGAGAGGATGAAGGAATAGAAGAACTATTAACGTGGAAGACATGGATGGTGGGACGAGAAAGAAACCTTCAATATTTTTCCAAAGTACAAATAGGTGTTGCATAATCATCATTGGGTGGTAAAATGTGACAAATGGACAACAAACACCATGATATGACATAGACTAAGGTGTGCAAGGTCATCCACTCGCAAAACAGACAATCATAGACAAGGAGTGTCTTAGCTCATACTAAGGGAAAAGTTGCCCCAGTCTTTTTGCCAAGATAATCCAAAAACAACAATCAAAGAAAAGAGTCATGAGACATCATTGCTCCTCTAAATCCTTCATGGGACATCTTCAAGGAATCTAGTAACCTGACTCAAAGACAAACCAAGAAAAAGATACAACAAAATAGACGAACAAAATCAACAACCATTCAATGTGTTTTCCAATATTTGTTTGACGAAGGTTGATCGCTTAACAGTTTGATAGTTTGATGAGTTGATAGGTTGACAGTGTGATGATGCCTATCATCAAGAGGGACACATCTTGAAAAGGTCAATGACGATGCGACAGAGCCTTTCGTCAGGAAAGACACATCTTGAAAAGGAAGATGAAAATGTCACAGAGCCTATCGTCAAGAAAGACACATCCTAAAAAGGCAAATGACATTTTGATGGGGTCTAATTCCAAGGAGGGCGCATCTTCAAAGGGACCCCATAAAGTGACTAGGTTGACACTATTTTGGAAATTCGACTGATGTCTATTGGTTCACGGTTTGAATGTTGATGTTTCGATGATTGACATGTGTTCGAGTTTGACTATGTATGACTTATTTGACTGACGCGATGAACCCTAAAGGACTAACCTAGGGTGGCCTCAAGGGCTCATTGACTGATAACCTTGCCTATGTCATACACTTAGAGACTTCATAGTTCGACTGACGCCATGATCGAGGATGACAAATTTTAGTGGCTGACACGAATGACTTGGGAAAGACCAAGTAACTTGCTTATTAGACCGAAATGACTACCTTCAATATTAAAAACCTAAAATACTGACTTAGGTGGTCTCGGGGGTACATCAAATGATGACCTTACCTACGTAGCAAATGTGTAGAGACCACGTAGTTCGATTGACGCCATGATTGAGGATGATAGATTTTATTGACTGGCATGACTGACATGGAAGAGAGAGCAAGCAACTTATTTATAAGACTAAAATGACTAGCTGACATTAAAAGCCTAAAAGATTGACTTAGGTGGTCTCGAGGGTACATCAAATGATGACCTTGCCTATGTAGCAAGTGCACAGAGACCATGCAGTTCGACCATTCTAACTATGACTCGACCCTTACCGACTTTGAATTTTTTTTTGAGATTTTTGAAAGTTATTTGGATGTTTTTATGTTTTTCACAATTTTTTATTTTTTTGGATATTTTCATGTTTTAATTTTTTTTGGATTTTTTTTCAGGAAATTTTATGATTTTTATGGATTTTGTTCAGGACATTTTATGATTTTTATGGATTTTTTTTAGGACATTTTATGATTTTTATTGATTTTTTTCAAGACATTTTACGATATAATGGACCATGTGCAAGACCCACTACAGTTAGGTGATAAGGGTGCTACCCCTAGTCAAGTCTAGGACTAACCAAGATGAACGGGATGGAAAGGAACATGCGCAGGATGAAAGGTGAGTGAAGCGCGAGGCATGATGTCAACCATTGTTAGCCATGGAAAGAAATGGTAGGTCTTTATGATGGATGTTGTGAGGATGTCAGAAGATTGGGTATTTATTATGCATAAAGGTAGATGGAGTGATAGTAGATGGCGAAGCAAAGACTGCCTACGCATGACGCCTATTTTCCAGGTTTTCACCATGGTACTTATCCAAAGCGCCACCGAAGTGGTTTTCACTATTGGATGAATTATTTCTCTTTACTATTTTTTTGATATTTTATGATTTTTTTTTGGTGTTACCAAGATGCTGTTTGCCAAGTTTTCATCAAGGTAACATTTTTTTCTTTATTTTTCAATTTTTTTGTATTTTTATGGTTTTGTCCAAGCTCCCTAAAGCTATGTGTAGAATTGATACATCGTGATGATGTCTTGAACTTGTTTAGATGACCATGCTTGGAAAAAGGACCTGATTTGGACGCAGAATGGAAGTGGAAAACATGATGGATGATAAAAGTGACAGATGAAAGAGGCTATGGTATGCTCCCTAATGTGCACACTACGTGGGAAACCAAGCTTTAGATGACAAGGATTTTGGGCGATTGATGAGCTAGAGTACGTCAAGGGGTTGTCATCAAAGGTACATTGAAAGACATCGCCAATGGAAGTGAGATGAGAAGAGAATATGGACAGATTGAATGGAATGTATGGAATGAGTGAAAGTGATAGAGATGAAGACCTTGGATTAACAAGCTCTTTGTTTGACTTTCTGTGCTAATAAATGCCCCCAGTGATTTTTGGTGGAAGAGCTTTCTCGGAGACCAATGCTTTTTGATCTTCACTTTTGATTTTTATTTTTGATTCATCTAGTAGCTTTTATGTTGGCTAGAGGATGTGTCTTGACATTCTTTGTCAACTCTTAATTGGTCCAATAGATTTTTCTTTTGGTCAAAGAAATTTTCTTGATTTGTTCTTTTAAACACGTCTTTTGATTCTTAATCTCCTTTTAAAGGCATTTTCATTCTTGATTCTTGGGATTTTCCTTTGTCCTTTTCTTTAGATATGTCTTGTTGATCCATGTCTATCATGTGAATGGATGTGAGTGAAATAGATGTAGTGATAGGAATGCTTGGTGGATGAATGGGAGTGATGATGTAAACAATGTTGTCTTTGGGACAAGCCTTTTCGGTATTGCTAATGTCAAAGGAAGCTTGCACATCCTTACCGACTTGGAAAGATGGCTTAGTAGAGGTGACAGTAGGGTATGCATACCTTAACCCAAGGTAGGTAGGATGGAAGGATGATGATTGGATACCCTTAATGGAATCATGATTAAGGAGTGGGTTATCATGGACATGGGAGGATTGAGTGGAGGAGGATAGGGAAAAAGTGGATGTAGTATCAGGATCCCAAAAGGTTTCGCTCCAAGCACGACCATCTTTTTGTGTTCCCTCTGCAACTATCTTGACGACATTGTTAGAACTCTAAACCTCCTTAGCAACAATAGCATTGTCATTTGACGATAAATTATTCATGCGGTTTCTCCATATCCCATATCACAGACTTGGATCTTAGGGTTTGATGGTATGGTAGATGGATCAATGTAGTTTGATGGAGTGGTGGTTGAAGTTGAAGCCTCTCGATTGATAGGCATTTGATGTTCAGAAATTCCCCTTAAGTTGGTGCAATATTGGAAGGAGTTAGGATCACCAACTATGGTAACCTCAGTGTCATTATAGGGGAACTTCAGACATTGGTGATATGTGGATGGTACAACCTTCAATGCATGAATCCAAGGTCAACCAAGGAGAATGTTGTAGGGTAATTCAAGATCCAGGACTTGACATGTGGTATCTATGATTTCTGGCCCAACATGAATAGGGAGCATGATAATGCCCTTATAAGAATGCTCCTCATCATCATAATCTTTGATTACTATGCTTTTGGTGACATCTACACATGCATTAGATAATCCTAAGGCCTTGACCAATTTTAAAGAGCATATGTTCAATCCAGCTCCACCATCTACTAGGACTCATCTGACATTGTGTTTGTGAATGAAAAATTCAATGTGTAATGTGTCATTGTGGTATGGCTTAGGTGTGGAGTAATCTTGGTCTAAGAAAGTGACCTGGTGGGAATTGGCCAAATATCTGACCATAGCTTCAAAGCGGTTGAAATCAATGTCGGTGGCGACTGAAGTCTCTTTTAAAGCCTCATCAAGGATAGCTTTATGTGTGGGAGAAATACACACAATTTTGAATATGGAAATCTGTGCAAAGGTTTTACCCAATTTATCGACAAGATTAAATTGTCCTTTATGCTATGATGGCTTAGTGGAAGGGTCAAGTATCATGATTTTGGCTCAATGAGTGGTGACATTGCATTCAAGATTCTTTTTGATAGTGATGGTATTAACTGTTGGATGTTGTGGTTGTTTTGTTGATATGTGGTTGTCATTGATGTCAACACTATTAGCATTAATGCATTAGAAGCTATATATGTCAAGGATATTGAGAAAATTGTAATGAAATGAGTTGCAGGTTGTCAGTGGTGAAGTGAAGTTCAGTCTGTTGGTGAGTTCAGTACGTTGATGATCAGAGGTTGTGGACTAAAGGGTTTCTTGTTGAGTATATCTAGTTTATCCACATTGAGTTTCAAAGATCCGCGCGAAGATTTGATCAAGTTATGAAGATTTGTATTCTGACAGTTTTTCTATTACTTCAGTTTGTGTTCCTGAATGAAGATGATGTGATTTCAATAAGTTTACCTGTTGCGGATGCTTCTCTGGTGATTCAAGTTGTTTGTGGATGTTTCTAGATCATGCTATATCTGTGTTGCATGTTCGCATTGATCGTTGTGCTCGCGATCCGAGATTTTCTCTTGTGTGTTCTTGTTTTTCAAGTTCATGGCCGACACGGTGATGGTAGCATGTTGTGGATCTTCGAGGAATAATTTTTTAAGGTGGTTCCTTTTTGAGGATCTTTTTTTGTGTCTTCACTAAGTTGTGGCCGACCTTGATTGATTCACATTAATAATTGTTATTGTTTTGGGCCGACAATTTGTTATCATTTTATTATTTTGTTGAAGCTGACATGTAGTGATTTAATTTCTTGTTGCGGATATATATAAGTGATTGTTTATTTCATTTGAAGTATGTTGAATGTGTGTGTGTGCGAATAATGTTCTAAATCATTCGAAGGCAGAGCAGGGTGTGAAGAAGAGTGAAGAAGAGTGGAGAAGTGTTCATGTGCTTAATCGAAACTATGATAAGGTATTAGTAGATGCTATTTTATTAGTTCAAATCCCTATAGATGTAATCCAAATATTTTTGTAAGAGAGTGTGTCTTCCTTTGGGCAGTAAGCCTTGTTGTAATTGAGCAGTGAGCTCTAGGCAGTGTGCCTGAATGCATGTGCATTCCCCATTTCATTATTTATACTTTTAACAAGGTATAATCTTGTGGACTGACCTCCACCATGGTTTTTCCCCTAATAGGGTTTCCACATAAAAAAAATTGGTTTCATGTGTGTTTCTGATGTGTTGATGATTTATGCTTTCATTGTTAATAATTAGATCTAAGAGTAAGGTTAATAAAGTTTATAAGTTTTGAATTTTTGGGACAACTGATTCACCCCCCTCTTAGTTCTCTTCCCTTGTGTTGCCAACAATTGGTATCAGAGTAGGTTCCTTGGAAGAAGTTTAATAGCTTAAGGTGATCTAGGATGGTGACATATAAGAAGGATAGTCCAAGATTTGATGGAACAAATTATTCTCTGTGGAAGACTCGAATGGAGTGCCATCTGATATGCATTGGTGAACCCTATTGGAGCATTACAAGCAATAGGTATGTTATTCCACAGAATGGTACTACTACTACTGCTGAGATTAGGGATGATGAGTATAATATTAGGGCTAAGGAGGGATTTTTGAGTGCTTTGACTGATACTGAGATGAAAAATGTGATGGATCTGAAGACTACTTATGAGATCTAGAAAAAGTAGGAAACTTTGTATGAAGGTGATGCTAATGTGAAGATTGCTAAGCTACAAAGTCTAAAAGGGAAATATGAAATGTTGAGAATGGGTGATGATGAGAACATTACTACTTTCATGCAAATAGTGAATGAACTTGTGTGTGGTATCAAATGTGCTAGTGGACAGTTGAATGAATCAAATATTGTTGCTAAAGTGCTTAGATCATTTCCTACTTCATAGAAAGTCAAAGCTAGTGTTATTGAGGAGCTCCGGACTGTAACAAATGTAAATAGAGATATGTTGATAGGTAAGCTTACTGCTTTTGAGTTGAGTGAATTTGGTGATGCCCTTCCTAAGGTAGAATCTACATTCAAGGCTACTACTTCTGAAAGAGATAAGCAGAGATATGATCCGGGTGAAAGTTCATCAAGAAAGACATTCAAGTATGAGGAAGAAATGAGACAGATTGAGGAAGAAGAAAGAGAGCTAGAAGAGCTAGAAGCACTTATTGTCAAAAGAGTAGCGAGAGGAAAAGGTAAGTATGAAGGAAAATTTCCTCATAAATTTTTTTCTTGCAATAAGATAGGTCATTTTGCATCAAGGTGTCCAGAAAGAGCTTCTAAACCAAGACATAACAAGCCTAAATTTCAAAAGAAGTGTTACTATCCTACTGATGAAGGTGTAACAAATGATGAATCTGATAAGGGAAATGGAAGTGAGGACGAATGGGTATTTATTGCTATCAAGGAAAATAATCATGTGTCTATTGAATCTGCTAGTTGTACAAATGTGGAGAAAGCCCTAGCTACTTGATTTGAAGAGAAAGATGAATGGGTAATTGACAGTGGATGCTCTCATCATATGACAGGAGATAAAAGTAAGTTTGTGAGCTTGGAAAAGTATGATAGTGGTGTTGTAAGATTTGGTGATGACAAAGTTGGTGTGATTCGTGGTAGAGGATGCATTTCTCTTGATGGTAAGCATAATACTAATGATGTCCTGTATGTGGAAGGTCTGAAGCATAATCTTTTAAGTGTTGGATAGATGGTAGATAAGGGATACAATCTTCAGTTCAAAGATGGAAAGTGCAGAATACTGGGGAGTTTTAGAAATGTGATTGCATCAAGTACAAAAACTAAAGGTAATATATTTCACCTGAGTGTTGCTAGCAAAAGTTGTTTGATTGCTCAAGTTGATGAAAGTTGGTTGTGGCATAGGAGAATGTGTCATGTTAACTTTGATAATATTGTCAAGATAATCTCTACTAAGGTTGTGAGAGATCTTCCTAAGTTGATGAAACCTATTAATTCCATATGCAAGGAATGTCAGTTAGGGAAGCAAACTAGAATTTCATTTTGCAGCAAACAACATTGTTCAAATGAATATTTGGGACTTGTGCATACCGATTTGTGTGGTCCTTCTAGAGTCAGAAGTTTACAAGGTTACAAGTATTTCATGTTACTCATTGATGATTACTCTAGAATGATGTGGGTTACTTTCTTGAGGGAGAAATCTGAAGCTCTAGAGAAGTTCAAGATATTTAAGGCTATGGTTGAGACATAGATAGGTTAGAAGATTAAATGTCTGAGATCAGATAGAGGTGGTGAATTCACTTTTGGTGAGTTTAATTCATTTTGTGAAGAACATAGGATAAGGAGACAATTATCTGCACCACAAACCCCTTAGCAAAATGGAGTTGTGGAAAGGAAGAACAAGACAATTCAAGATGCTTCTAGGACTATGATGTTGGAAGGAAATGTTCCTCATATCTACTGGAGAGAAGCTGTGAGTATTGTTGTTTACACTCTCAACTAGGTACAAATCAAAGGTGATACTGGTAAGACCCCTTTTGAGCTATGGACTAGTCATAAGCCTACTGTTAGATATTTCAATATATTTGGAAGCAAATGTTATATTAAAAGAGATGAAGATATAGGAAATTTTGATGCTAGGAGTGATGAAGGTATCTTTCTAGGTTATTCTACTAAAAGCAAGGCCTACCGATGCTATAATAAGAGATTGAGGAAAATGGTTGAAAGTGAAAATGTCAAGGTTGATGAAGACATACCTACACCATCCAGAACTTGTGGATATGATTCTGATGATCAGAATGATAGTACAAATAAAGGAAAGCAAGTTCAGATTTCAAATCAAGTTCAAATCATTATGATGAATCAAGAAGATCAAGGAGAAAACACTGAAAGTGTAGAAGAGAGAACACAAGAGTCTGAAGTTCAAGAACGTCCTAAGACTCCAGGGTATGTAAGATTGAATCATTCAGAAGATCAGATCATAGGTGATAAGAACAAAGGTGTCCAGACTAGGAGAAATATTGCAGAAGAGTATTGTTTGATTTCAAAGACCGAGCCTACTAATGTGAATGAAGCATGCAAAGATGAACATTGGGTAGAAGCAATGAAAGAAGAGCTACAACAAATTGAGAAGAATGATACATGGATTCTTTTTCCTATACCTAAGGATAAAAATGTTATTAGAACTAAATGGGTCTTTAGAAACAAACTGAATGAGCAAGGTGAAGTGGTTAGAAACAAAGCGAGACTAGTGTATAAAGGATATTATCAAATGGAAGGAATTGATTTTGAAGAGACATTTTCCCCTGTTGCTAGAATTAAAGTTGTGAGATTGTTTCTTGCTTATGTTGTTTACAATGACTACAAGGTTTATCAGATGGATGTCAAGTCAGCTTTTCTAAATGGCGAGTTGGAAGAAGAGGTGTATGTTGAGGTGAGTTGGAAGAAGAGGTGTATGTTGAGCAACCAAATGGATTTCAGTTGACTGATCAGGGAGATATGGTTTGTCGGTTGAAGAAAGCATGGTATGCCATATTGGATAAGTACTTGCTAAAGCTTGGGTTTAACAAAGGTACTGTGGATAAGTACTTGTTGAAGCTTGGATTTAACAAAGGTACTGTTGATAGTAATTTGTATTTCAAGATTGATCATAATAAAGATTTGATTGTGGAAGTCTTTGTTGATGATATCATCTTTGGAGGAGATGATAGTTTGTGCATGAAGTTTATTGATGAGATGTAGAGTGAATTTGAGATGTCAATGATTAGAGAGATGAAATTATTTTTGGGATTGCAAATTACTCAGCTAGATAAAGGGATCTTTATATCTCGGTCCAAGTATGTGAAGGAATTGATGAAGAAATTTGGTATGGAGGATTCAAAGCCAGTTGATACACCCATGGTGACCGAATGTAAGTTGACAACAAATGATGATTCTCTGAAAGCAAATTAGACTAGATACAGATCAATGATTGGTGGATTGTTGTATTTAACTCAAACTAGGCCTGATATCATGAATGTTGTATGTATTGTTGCAAGATTTCAAGCTAATCCTACAGAATCTCATGTGACTATTGTGAAGAGAATTTTCAGATACTTGAAGGGGACAGTTGATTTTGGCCTATGGTATCCTAAAGATGATAGAAAAATTACTAGTGGTGGTGCATTTTTCTTGGGTAAGAAGCTGATTTCATGGCTAAGTAAGAAGCAAAATGCCATTTCTTTATCTATTGTAGAGGCCGAATACATTGATGTTGCTAACAATTATACTCAAGTATTGTGGATGAAACAGATGTTGAAGGATATCAGAGTTGTGTATGATGATACCATTGCTATATTCTATGAAAATTCAAGTGCCATTAACATTTCTAAGAATCCAATGCTACATTCCAAGACCAAGCATATATCTATCAAGTTTCACTTTTTGAGAGAAGGTGAGTGAAAAGGAAGTCAAATTAGAGTATGTGCCTACTAAGGAGCAGATTGCAGACATCTTTACCAAGTTGTTAAGGATACTTTTGAGTATCTTAGAGGGAAGTTAGGGGTGATTACCCCTCCTAATCAGAACTAAGATGCATTTCTTTGCATCAGTCCGTGCATTTAATAGTCATATCTTGATCTAGATTGATGTTGTGGTGGCTACTACTCAGGGGGAGTATTCAAATGTTCAGATGTTTAGATATGTGGTTCAGAGTTTAGAGATATTTTTCATTGATGTCAAATGGGGAGAAGAGTAATGTGAAAAAATTTCTGGGGGAGAAGAACCTTGTGGGGAGAAGAGTTATGTGGATGAGTTGAGAAGAATCAAAACCTAAGGGGGAGTAAGTGTAGTTGTGTCAATGGTGTTTTTCACATCATGCATTTCCATCAATTCCAAAGGGGGAGATTGTTGGATGTTGTGGTTGTGTTTTTGATGTGTGGTTGTCATTTATGTCAACACTATTGGCATTAATGCATTATAAGCTATATATGTCAAGGATATTGAGAAAATTGTAATGAAATGAGTTGCAGGTTGTCAGTGGTGAAGTGAAGTTCAGTCTGTTGGTGATTTTAGTACGTTGATGATCAGAGGTTGTGGACTAAAGGGTTTCTTTTCAAGTATATCTAGTTTATCGACGTTGAGTTTCAGAGATCCGCTTGAAGATTTGATCAAGTTATGCAGATTTGTATTCTGATAATTTTTCTATTACTTTAGTTTGTGTTCCTGAATGAAGATGATGTGATTTCAGTAAGTTCAGTTGTTTTGGATGCTTCTCTGGTGATTCAAGTTTTTTTTGGATGTTTCTAGATCATGCTCTATCTGTGTTGCATGTCCGCATTGATCGTTGTTCTTGTGATCCGAGATTTTCTCTTGCATGTTCATGTTTTTTCATGTTCATGGCCAACAAGGTGATGGTAGTTGTGGATCTTTGAGGAATAATTTTTGAAGGTGGTTCATGTTTGAGGATTTTGTTTTGGGTCTTCACTAAGTTGTGGCCAACCTTGGTTGATTCGCATTAATAATTGTTATTGTTTTGGGTCGACAGTTTGTTATCATTTTATTATTTTGTTGAAGCCGACATGTAGTGATTTAATTTCTTGTTGCAGATATATATATATATAAGTGATTTTTTATTTCATTTGAAGTATTCCAAATGTGTGTGTGTGTGAATAATGTTCTAAATCATTTGAAGGCAGAGCGGAGTGTGAAGAAGAGTGAAGAAGAGTGAAGTGTTCATGTGCTTAACCGAAACTATGATCAAGCATTAGTAGATGTTATTTTATCAGTTCAAATCCCTGAAGATGTAATCCGAATCTTTCTGTAAGACAATGTGTCTTCCTTTGGGAAGTAAGCCTTGTTGTAATTGAGCAGTGATCTCTAGGCAGTGTGCCTGAATGCATTTGCATTCCCCGTTTCATTCTTTATACTTTTAACAGGGTATAATCTTGGGGATTGACCTCCATCGTGGTTTTTCCCCTAAAAGGGTTTCCATGTAAAAAAATCTTGGTGTCATGTGTGTTTCTGATGTGTTGATGATTTATGCTTTCATTGTTAATAATCAGATTTGAGAGTAAGGTTAATAAAGTTAATAAGTTTTGAATTTTTGGGACAACTGATTCACCCCCCTTCTTAGTTGTTTTCCCTCGTGTTGCCAACATTGACATATTCATCGGTAGCTCGAAGGTGATTAATTATAGGTCCATTTGAGTAATTGAAAGCAACATTAGTATAGTTAGCCTGGTTATTAGTCTTTTGACCTGACAAGGAGGGATTTCTTGAACCATGATCCTGCAGTGGATTCTTATGAATGGTATGGTCTGTATTGGAAGAGTATTGTTGAGCATTAAGTTTTATGTCACTGTTCTCAATTAGATCTTGTATGATGTTCCTCAATTTTCTATAGGATGATGTCTTATGCCCTTTTTCTCTATGGTAATCACAGAAGGCATTGTCGTCCCACCATGATGGTTTAAATTGTCCTGTATCATATGCTTTAGGTTCTTGCAATGTTATGATGTTATTTTGGATGAGCTTCTTGAGGACAGTTTCAATAGGTTCTCCCAAGGGTGTGTATGTGCATCATTTTGGGAGTTTTCTAGTTTGTCTTTGTTGACCTTGGGCTTGGTTGCTTTGTTTTTGGCCCAATACTTGTTCCTATCATTGGTCGTGTTCATGTTTGTGTTTTTACTAGGGTACTTAAGTTTTCCTTTTTCAATGAGGTCCTTTTCAAGTTGAATACCATTTTCGACAAGGTCTATGAAGGTGGTACAACAATGGACTTGCAAGCCATATTTCAAAGGTCCAATGAGATTTTGAACAAACATGTGCACCTTCTCTTTTTCAAGGATTTCAACCGGACATTGGCTTTCCAAGATTCACCATATTTGAAAGAAAGGAATGAATTTTTTACCAGATTCTTCTTGTGTCATCTTACGTAGTGTGGCGATTGTGACGTTAGTGTCAATGTTATAGGCATAGTTCTCTACAAATTTGTTGGCAAGTTCATCCCATGATCTTATCCCTTTAGGCAAAAGTGTGAACCAATCAAGTGCGGGACCTGTGAGACTCCTAGGAAAAAGTCTCATCAAATATTTGTGTTCATATGCCACATCTACACAAGCGGTTGTGAATTCTCTTATGTGCTCAATAAGGTTTGTCTTTCCTTTGTACTTAGGAAAATTTGTGACCACATATCCTAGAGGAAACAGTGGCATGTATAAGCTTGTGTCAAATGGATATGGATGCAAGTCAAAGGATGTATGAGTATTCTTGTTTGATAGCTACATGTCTTCTACTTACTTTTGTAAGGCAACTAGTTGAGCAGTTAATGCATCCACTATTGGATTGTTATAGCATCACACATGTTGATGATGGGTATCCCTTTCATTCCCATTTGTTGTGATGACATATTTTGAGTTGGAATGTGTTGATGTTGAGCATGTGTATGAATATGGGAGGTGTATGTTGGGATATGTGATCCAATAGTATTGAATTGCATTTGAGGAATTCATTGTCCATGTGTGTTTTGATGACCAAATGAGGTGTGACCTGCTTGTGACATGTTCATGTGTTGGGACATTTTATTTCCTTGTCCAAGTTGATTGATATGACCATGTAACAATTTTGTTTTTTTTCTTTGAGGGACACTAGTGTTTGTGTTGATTTGAGGACCTTGTGATGTGGTATTGATGTTATGTTGAGGTCCTTGAATGGAAAATCTTCTTTTTTGCTTCTTGTAAAAGGATTAAATGAAGATGTCCCCATGGCATTGGAGGATGATCTCAATGTGGAAGATGTTGATCCAATAGTTTGTGATACAATTTGAGACACTTGTGGCATTGATTGTGACATGGTTTGTGAAGTAGTAGGTGCCCCAAAAGAAAATGTTGCATTGATCTTGTTTGTTGCACTTTGAGTTGTTGTGCTACTAGAAGTAGAGGTAGTATTATGTTGTGGTGTTGAGGGAGCTTGACTAGTTTGTGTGTCATGGCTAGGTGATGCTAATCTCAAGGTATTGACATCAAATCCATGTGGTAATTTAGCTCCTTCATGTAAGAGTTTGTATAAATATCATTGTGGGTCTAGCATGAGTAATTCATCTACAAAAGAAGCTACTTCTATATTTTTGGCAACAACCTCTAGGTCTTCTACAAACACATTTCCATTTGCGTCTCTTTGAATGAATTCCTCAAAAGGATTGTTGTGTAATGGATGTCTAATGTTTGTGTCATTGAAAGGGTTGTTGGAGGTAGATCCCATGTTGGTATTGTTGTGGGTTGTGTGTGAAGTAACATTTAGGTTCATGTCACTAGTATGGTTATAAAGATCATATTTGTTTCCAAAAAGGTCCATGTCTCTTCTCCTTTTTTGTAATCTAGTCTCAACCATGTAAGATTTTCTCAAAAAAAAAAGGGGAAATGAAAATGATATGGAACTAAGTCTATGGATGGAAATGATATGACACTAAGTCTATGTTTTTGGATTTTTTTGGATATAAAGAATCAATGCTAATGCAACTATGTTTTTGGCATTTTTGGAATAAGAAATGAGGAGTGTCCTAATGCAATGTTGTCTAAAGAGGGTGTTGGATGTCCAATGTGAAGTGACAATGGTGTTTAGAAGGGATGCAAAGTGGTAATAATGTCTAAGAGGAATGATTAATGCAAGGTGATAATGACATCTAAGAGGAAAGTCCAACGCAAGGTGACAAATGATGGTGTGTTAAAATGAGAGGGTTTTGATATGCTATGGAAATGTTAAAGGAAGTGTTCTAAATGCAAGGTGTAAGAAAGCTCTAAAGGTAATCAACTTTGGGATATTTTGAGAAGAGGTTACTAACCATCCCAAGTTTAGCCAATGCTTAAATTTGAATTGTCAAAGGACCTTTTGTGAGACCAAGTGAAATGACCAAGAGACAAAGTGAGTTCCAAAACTAGACTTATGAACTAGAAAAGACTCACACAAAGTGACAAAGACTACAAGTGTGACAAGTGACTTGGTCCAATGATAAATTTTCCTTGAGGCAAAGGTTTGTACAAAGAATGGAAAGTTGGCCTATTCTGCAATCTATAAAGATAATGACCTAAGAGTTTGACTAAGCTGAAGGTGATTAAAAATGCTAAAATGCAGCTAAAGTTTGCAATGGTATGCCTATTGTCAAGACTAAATGATAAACTAAAGAGTCCTATGGTGGATAGTTTGAGAAAATATTTCTAGTTTTTGTAAAGGGATCACTGTAAAAAGGTAGTCAGAAACAGATTTTGAATATTTGACCTTGGATTATGACAGTGAAATTTGTTTTTAGGAAGTTGCGGATTTTAAGATCACAATTGTGTTTCAGGTTTAATAGATGCGTCGTTTATCAACAGTTGTATTTCAAGTTCGGTAGATGTGTTGTTTAATAGTTGGTTGCATTTTACAGTAGTAGTTGTAGTTCACAGTGAATAAAGTCTAGTTTTTCTACAATTTTGACAAGGTTTGAAAATTTGTTTCAGTCTGATTGTGATTTTCCATATTGCAGAGGTGTTTATTTGTCCATTAATTTAGCAAACACTTTGTATTGTCTTGGGTTGTTTGATACAAGCACTTTGAAAACAAGCACAAATCCTAGTTGGAAAGGTGTGTATACTTGGTATAGCCCACCGAAATACCCCAAGATTAGTGTGAAACACTTCTCTCTTTCGAGAGCGGATAGCTTAGAATTTTGGTGGCACTGGCTCCCCCTTACTCAACACTCACTTCTCGGGCGCACCAACTTTGAATTCCTCAAAGAGGAATTTTCTATCTCTACTCAAGGGAGTCAGTAGTGAGTATCTTCAAGCATGATATTTTACCCTACACTATACCAAGCAACGATCGAAAGGCTAGGCTTCTAAAAACAAGAGGTGTCTAGTAAGGGCTTTCAGTTCAAGGGATACTATGATAAACTCCCTCAAGAGGCCTCCCAACTCTTAGAACAAGGGATTTTCACATCATAAAGATATTGAGGGAGGGCTATCATGTACCAGTTCCCATTGATTACAAACTTTCTTTGCAATCACAAATTTTTATAGTGGTTCGGAAGGAGTTGGATTTAGCTCATTACCACTAGGGTTATTCCCTTGGGGTGAGTACTTTTTCCCACCAAGACAGGCCCTCTACTTATGGGTAAACAAAAGCAAAATGAAAACTTTGTTTTTGGTCATTCAAGATCGCACTAAGGCATGAGGAGAGTGCATACACAAAGCTTTCAATTCACATTCGCAAGATTGTTCATTTTAATGCCCAAATCCAAAATGTGTGGGTGGAAAAGTAGTAATCCCTAAGTGCTTTTGATTCTCTGGATCGTTGTGAGGTGCAAGAGAAGTGAATACACACTAAGAAATCACTACCATACCACAAGACACGCCAACACTTGTAAATTTTAAGCAAGCTTATTATGAAACAAACAAGGTTATTTTTAGCCCAATGCCATGAGAATGCAAGTACATTTTAACCTTGATGAGTGTAGATGCAAGTTGTGTTCTTTTTAAACCCAGTGAGTGTACATGCAGTTCATTTTAAGCCATGAATGTGAAATGCAAGTTGTAATTGTTGTTTGTCAAGGTTCTTTTTAGCCCAATGCTATGAAAGATGCAAGTATATTTTAACCTTGATGAGTGTAGATGCAAGTTGTGTTCTTTTTAAACCCAATGAGTGTACATGCAGTTCATTTTAAGCCATGAATGTGAAATGCAAGTTGTAGTTGTTGTTTGTTTGTTGCTTAAAAAGGAAGTACTTTATTAAAATGAACCAAAAAAGGTTAGTATCTTCCTCCAACTTGCCACATGTTGCCAACCAAATGTTAGTAACCAGAATACCCAAGCCTATTGAACCAGAAATGCAGAGGACTAAAAATACTGGCAAAAATTTAAAAGCAAACCCTAAACAGGCAGTTGCGGCTCACGAGAGTGATCAAATGCATCACATAAACTATGACTGCGGCTCACGGTGTATCGACTACGATTCACCAGAGTAGATGCGGCTCGATTTTATGACAAATGCGGCGAACTTGAAACATGGATGCGATGAACCACAACTAGTTGCAGTGCACGATCCCAAAATTGCAATCAATCGAAAATCTCCCACAACAAAATGACCTAATGATGTATACAACTTGACCCTATGGTTAGACTGACAACCAGAAAGCTAAATAACCCATATTTAACAAAAATAACTAGAACTTAAATGGAATCTAAATATGCCCTAATGCAAAGCAGTTACGTCATTTTGCTAGTGATTGTGTCGAACCGTACCTAAAACCCACAAAAACAAAAAATTTGTACTAAATCTGCCAAATTTTTTCCCTTCATGTTAGGTTCACCAAATGTAACCAAGGAAAAATTCAGGTTAGCAATATAAAGCATAAACTAACTAAATCCTAGCTAACAATGAAACACAATGGAATATAAAAGCATGAACAAATGAACAATCTGACCAAAACCCTCATGCACTCCATGAATCACCTTCATTGCCCCTCTCCATTTTGTTGTAAATATTATTTGCCCTCAGATTTTTGTGAGAAACTATTGACCTATAACAAAGCCCTTAGCAAAATATTGAAGGATTGGACTCAACAATTGCAAGTGTACTCAAAAATTTGCAAGCATGAAGTCTGCAAACAAGAAGTTTGAAGCATGAAGTGACAAAATTAGGTTGAGATTGCCCTTTTATAAAAGAGTCAATTTTAGATGAATGGCTAGGATTGACAATTGACAAATGCCCTAAGATGAAAGGCTGAGATTGAATATGACAACTAGCAATCAGGGTTAGGGCAGAATTAGGGTAAAATTTGAAATGGAGGGCTATGATTTAATTTAGGAAAATTAAATCAATGGATAGGAATGCATGTGACAAGAAGATATTGGGCACGAAAAAAGAGATTGCTAGAAAATAATCAAGAGGAATAGAAGATAGGAATTAATTAAATAATTAAGAATTATTTAATTAATAGTTGAATTTGGACCATAGGATATAATTAAATATTTTAATTATATTGAGAAGAAATATGGAAAAATAGAGCTTGCGGGCCTAGGTTATTTTTACATGTCCACAATAGGTAGAGTATAGTGAAAGATACATTGTACTCTTTTGAATATGATTAATATGATGACTACCAGAATTCTATCTATTTGATTTTATCTGTTACTCTATGAATATATATAATTAATTAGGGCATCCTTTTTTCTAGATCAATTGAGGTTTACTTTTATATTACTGAGTCCTGGGTATAAACTATAACACTCAGAAAGTACTTGGGGCTCAAAAATTTGGTCTATGTTTCCCCAGATTTCTTGCTAGAATTGGTTCCATTGTTGGGACCCTAGTTAGGTGATATAAAGGACTGTACCACCCAAAATTTAAAATTTAATTAGACACAAGGAAAGAAAAGAAAATTAATGAAGATATACAGATTTTTGGAACTATCCTCTTGGTGCTTACCCTGTGAGAGGGTGTTAGGAACCAAGGGGATTGAGAATGGAAAGGGGGAGATATTTCAGAAGGGATCCTCAAAGAGATATGACCAATAAATAATAAACTAGCAAATAACTACCATGGAAAATAGTAAAAGGATGAATGAAACCCCAAATCAACCACACACATGGAAAAAGGAGATAAGACAACTTCAAGAAAGATTAGAGAACAAATGGAATTGGCAAGAAAAGTAAACATGAAAAGCCCAAATGGAGAAGAGAGAAGACAACAATAGAGGATTGATAGAGAGGAAAGACACCGCAGAAGAATGGAAATGGAGGAAAAGAGAGTTGAGCACACCAATGAGGGTGTTGCTAAGTGTGCTAAAGGGGGTGCTTCCAAGGAAAAGGGAGAAGAAGATAGAAAATAAAATTGGGAGACTCCAGAGAAATCAGAACTATGTTGGGAAAAGGTAGGATAACTCATAACCAATCTAAGGAAGAATATCAATGATTATGGAGGATTGATAAATTTTCTATTAGGGCCATACAATAATACATAGACTCCATTATTATTGCAACCTTCTAAAAGTTCAAAAATCAATCCAAATCTATCAAACCTAACCATAAACTTGGATAATGCATTCAATGAAATTTTAAAAACTCCAGAGAAGATCACATCAATTCAAACAAAATATTTAGAAGAATTGGAGTATAAGTAATTTAAAAGAAGAAATAAGAAAAAATAAAGTGATTAGATTGAACTTGGGCAGAGAGTTATATTTACAAACAAATGAAATGTCACTAACAAATAAGAAAGTGAAAATATTTTTTGAAGAGTCACAACCCCCCAACGAGGACCCATCCCCTTAGTTGTATAAGAGTTAAAGAATTTTGAAAGAAGAGATACCACAAGGTAAGGAAATAAAAAAAGGAAGAAGGAAAGGAAGTAGAGTGGGAAGAGATGCTTGGAAAAGAATACTTTGATATAAAATTATCAAGAGACAAGGGTAAAGAGTAGAAACACTATACTATTAGAAAGGTAAAGAAATAGAAAGAAGAAAAGCCTGGTCCACAAATCCAAAAATTTAAAAGAAGTAGAAAAACAATATGAAATCATCAATCAAGATCCAAATGTTTGGGAGAGACACAAAAAAATCCGTAAATCATATATTATAATTATAATCACTATGGGAAAGATAACATATTGATAAAGATAAACCAAAACTACTTGACTTTGTCTCTTCAATGAGGAAAGAAGTCCTAGATTGATATAAAAAGACTTATCCAAAACATGGGAAAAGTCATAATGAGGTGAAACAAGATTTCCTAGAAAAATTTGACACCCCAGATATCCCAATAGAGAGTGTGAAAAAAATGAGAGACCTAGTCCAAGGAGAAGAAGAATCAGTAAAAACATATGATAAAATATTTAAAGCAATTTGTTGCAAATTGTAAGAACCCCTCACTAAGTGATAAAAGATAGAATGGTTCATTTATGGATTACAAAAAGATACAAGATAAACTTTTTATGGAAGGATATTCAATACTTACATAGACCTAATTACCATGGCATACTACATTGAAGCCCAAACCTGGCGTAAACCTCATAAGGATGGCATAAAGGAGAATATTGAGAAGTTACAACTAGCAGTAGAACAACTAGCCATAAAAAAATCAATTTTAGCAAGGGGAGAAACAAAGAAAAGAAAATAAATTTGGTGCACATATTTCTCAAGGGAAGGTCACCTTCAGAATGATTATCCTTAAAGCCCACAAAGAAAGAACGACAACCAAACTACATGTAGAATTGAAGACAATTGTGACTAAGACAAACTCAGTCTAATGTGGAACTTACCAAGAATGAGATAGTCACCTCACTAAGGATTTTCCTACAAATCAATTTCAAATCTAGAACACATAGAATCATCCTAATCCTAGATTCCCTATGAACCACAATTATGACGTAGACATAGACAAGAACATGGCATATGTTAAGGGACTAGTAGAAAGACCTCTAAATGATGCAATTTATAGACAACCACCATGGAGAGACAATAGAAGTGCATATGTGCTACAAAATAACCAACTGCAAGACTACATGGGAGACAGTAGGAAATCAAATTATGGAGGAGGAAGATGACACAACAAAAAAATTGCTAAATAAGTGATGTTCCATTCTACAACTACAAAAATATAGGTCATTATGCTATGAAATGTTGGGAAGAAAAGAAAAGAAAATGTCCATTTTTTGGAGATGATTCCCACAATATTTTTAGATGTGATAAGACAAAACAATACTATCATAATAATACAACACATTCCAAAAGTGATGATTTGCAAGACCACAAAGGAGCTAGAGTAATCAAAAGAGTACCACAAGGACGTAAAATAAGTCAAAGAATAGATAACTGGTCCTCAGATACATCGAATGAAGACTATTGTGAAACAAAAGGACAACCACAAATAAAGACAAAGAAGAAATCTAGAACAAAGAAAAATAAAGTTATAGTGTTAACTAGACAAGGAACTGATATCAAAAGAAATAGATAAAGGGAGACTAAGGAGATCAATAAAAATCAGATCCAGAAGAGGAGGAATATGATTACTTCTGACCAAGTAAGAAACAACATGATAAGATAGTAGAGAAAGCAAAAGAACAAATCATACAACAACAAAAGGATGACATATAATTTTTCAAAAGAAGTGATGATGTTGAAGAATTTAGCCTCTTTGGCCCAATAAAAAGACCTCCTAGTGAAATTAAAATAGTTGGGAAAATATTGGAACAAAAAAAAATCCATCAAATTATAGAAGACCAAAATTGGAATAATGGTCCTCTCCTAATCACTAAAAATCTTAATAACAAAACAAAACAAAAAATGTAATGGTAGACCTAGGTGCAAACCTAAATATCATTCCAACAACCACTTGGGAAAGAAAGGCTAGGTAGACCCAAGATCATCAGAACACCAATGAACATTAGTTTAGTAGATGGTTCTATCATGGAGACATTAGGGACTTGGAAAAATATAGAAGTACATATAATTTAGAAATTACACAATTATTTATTTGAATTTGTTTAGATGAATGAACCTTTTAATACCTTTAGAGCCTTACTAGGATTGAGGTGGTTTGTGAATTCTAACAAGATAATAAAATCTAGGAAGGAAGATATATATTTGTGAATGAGAATAGGATAGTTCACATTCCATTAGGAGAAAGAGAAGATAGAACATACACAAAAGAAATTGAACAAGATAGAGAAGAAGAAGATCTGAGAAACCTCTACTCTATCTCAAGATTACCCATCGTAGAAGAAGAGGAAGATCCCAAAAAATTTAGAGAAATTGAATTAGAAAGTGACAATGATAGTATGGATAGTGATGATGTTTTAGATGCATGGATGCAATGGGAATAAGAACTAACATCCCAAAAGGTATATGGCTTTCAGAGATCATTTATGGTACACAGGAAACCTATTAGACCTCTGCAAATTATTGCAAGTCCAAGAAAGATACCACAAAAGTGCAAACCCATTACAAAAACACTAATCTAGCATGCCCCAAGCATATCCAAGCATACAAAATCAAAGAACTCAATATAACAACTAGTAACCTCCAAAAGAAATAAAACGTATATAAGTTATAAATATGGGACAAGAAAAGCAATAAAACATAAGGGGATCATTTATAACAAGATAATACTATCCTTAACAATTAAGTCTTATTATCTACAAGTAAAGGGTAGGCCTAATTTTGAACGTCCATTTCCTTAACCTAACTCTAAACAGATAAAATGTAGGATCAAAGAAAAGTACCATATATAGCTTAAATAAAGTTAACACATAAATGTACTATAGTCTTTTCATATCCCACAAAAAGTAATAAACTCGTCAAAAAAATAGTCATAGAAAAATAACAAGCAAAAAACATGGAAAGATGGAAAAATGGCTAGAACATTTATTGTGCTCACCTCACACAAGAGTTATAAATACCCCCTCCACCACCTCATTTCCACTCACTACGCATTCTATTCTTGCTAAGATTTTTCACTCTTGTCACTTTGCACTAAACCCTACGCTAGTTTCCACTCAACTAGAAAACTTTAGCTATTACAATGGTCACACCCATTCTCATTGATGTCTCTCAGAAGCCAAGGCCAAAGTATAAATGATTCCCATACAAAGAAATGAAGAAAAGCCCAATAGGGGCATTCTCAAAAGTTCCCACAGAGGTTATCTACATAGAAGATATCAAAAAATACATATGTTGTGCCTTGCACACATGCCTTGTTCAAAACGGGGACCCCCTCTTCTGTCTCACTTTAGATTGGTTTGCCTTTTCTCCTTAAGAGAAAGGTCCTCAAATTTTGGTTTTTTTCATCTCCCCTGGTTTTTATTGAGTTTTATTCAAATTGGGAGTTGGGTTGTTGTCTTACAAGAATGGGTTAGATTGATCATTACTTGAAAAATACCTTAGGGTGATTTTATGCTAGGTTGGATTCTGCCTTGGGGTTTTCCAAACCTCATAGATTTTAGTGAAATTTGAAATTAGCAAAACTCCCAAGCTTCACAGAATCTACCATCTTCTGAAATCTCCAAATTTGGAGGTCTTTAAGATCCTCAAAAGCTTTTCCAACGGGTGAGTGTTTGAAACAAATGACTGATATGACAAACATCTATGCTATCAGGGTGCATTAATGTCTGAGGTACAAGAGATTAAAACCAATTTTGATTGAATTAATTTACTATTATTTTCATTTTCAAATTTAAAATGGAGTTAGAACGTGACCTAGAGCATCCAAGTGAGCGTGAGGAGGTCAAATTACAGTGTTTTGGGCATGATTTAGGGTAAATTCAAGAGCATTTCTTCACAATTCAGGCTTAAAGGTTAGTTCAAACTTCATTACACTTGTTTTAAATAGAATTCTTCCCATTTCTGTATAATTCTATAATGAAGTCACATAGGGATTGAAACAACAAGTTTCAAATGTATAATGATCATGATTGTATTCCTCGTGTTATGGTTTTTAATGGTTGAAAGGAGGTAATTTTGGTTTTAGGATTTTCATTGAGGTCATTTTCATGGTTGAATGCTTGAGTCTGAAATCACAGATTAAATATGGCACATTAGGGTTTTGCATAATTTTACATTTCTTGTTTTGAGATTATAGTGGTTTAAACAACTTATCTTGGGGTTTTGGAATGCTTTATTTAGAATGGTTCCAATGATGAATACTTTAAACCTTTGCATTCACAGTTGAGAAAATGAGTACTAGGGTTTTTCATGTTGCATCATGTCCATATTGCATGGGAATTTAAGCAAATGATTGATGAATGCATTTTAATCCACGATAAAATTATTTAGGGTTAATGAATTTGTAAATTTAAGATTAAACTATCTAAAAACCCCACTTGTTACATTCAAAATGAGTCGCCATGATCAAAATCACAAAATTTCAAAGCCAAGAAAGTTGCAAACTCAAGGAATTTGACTGTTATTTCAAAAATCTGTGGGTTTCCAAAATCCGGAAGACCTCAAAATTACTGAAGGTTAAAACTTGAAAGAAAAAACAAGTAAAGCTTGGATATTTGACACCTTTTGGGGAAATTTTTGCTTCATGAATTTTTTCATGACATCCTAAAATCCTTGAGTCTTTGAGAGTTCAAAGGAGAGTTAAGTATTAGTCATTCTTAGCAAAAACAGTCTTCATAGATTTTGTGACCTCACATAATCCCCAATGTCATCAAAAGTTCACAAAATATGCTAGACCTTTTCTTTCATCAAATTGACCCTGTCATGGAATTCCATTTTCCATGAAATGTTTAAAGGTTGACATAAATCTATGAAAATTTTAAACACCCAAGCCTTCAAAGAATATAAGTTAAATTGATAGGATGTGTTCTTCAAAGATTTCACGGATTAGTGAAATCCTAAAAGTTTGTCAAATTTTGTAAAATTTGTTTAAGAAGTGAAAAGTTGGACCTCACTAAAACAATAATCTCATGGATTTTTTCCTACCATGAAGTTTTACAAGATTACTCAAAGTCCACAAAATTTCTAAATGTTCAAGCCTTTTAGAGAATGAGGATGTAAAATTTTCCTTTTCAGAGATTTCATGGATCCCCAAAATTCTCGAGCTATTGAAGTTATGAAAATTTGCTTAAGGTTGAAAATGGTGGTAGTTGCTAAATTCATTGTCTCATGAAATTTGGTTACACATGAAATAATCACTGATCATTTAAAATTTGTGAGTTGATTGAAAACCTGAAACAAGTTTTGAAAGGGGTATGTTTTAAAAAGGCAATAGTATAACTTATTTGTATATTTTTCCATCTCTTGGAATCCATGAAAGCTATCTAAATCTTTACAACATGAGTTCAAAATGATTTTTTAAGCAGTTGTGGGGGGTGTGATGGTCTTCCTTGTGATTTTGTAATGAATTTGAATATGTTTAGATTCTTATGGGAAATTTGTCCATTATTTCCACACTTCTCCTCCCTTTCAAGTAATTTAGGCTACCTTTGCTAATAGATTCGGGATAAAACAAGCAAGCAAGTAAGAAATGATGACGAACATGCAGGAAAGGGTGAGAAGGAAAAGATTTCAAGAACTACACAAATGAAGTTTGATTTTAAGCAAGTCTTTCTAGAAACAAAGATTGTGTCCTATTGGGAAAATGTAGGAGATAAAAATTTAGGTCATGTGGACATTGAAGATTTCAAGAAAAGGATGTATGGACCAAATCCTACTAAAATGGCCAAGAAGATGGTCAGGAATGGAATTGCTCAAGTTGCAGGATTTCCTCCAACTGTCCTATGTCTAGAACTTATCATTGAATGTGCTAAACATTACAACCATGATCAGAGAAGAGTTATTCAACCAAAGGGCAGGCTAATGGCTAATTTCAGAGAGGAGGCCTTGGAAAAAGTGTTTGAGATCCCTTCCCACTCCAAGTTAACAATGTTCATTCTAGAAGATGTAAAGAAATTCTATTTAGATGGTCTAGAGAAGTTCCTAGAGATCATACATATTAAATTGGCTAACAAGACAAGGCAACATTTTTCAAAAATTCCCAAAAATCCATAAAGGAGTATTTTCATGATGAACATGGGGACATGGTGCCATTGCTAAGAAAAATCATGGGCTTGGAAAAGGTTGCCTAGTTTGAGGAATGGATGTTTTATGTGATTGAAGAAATTAACAAAGGGAAGAATTTTCATTAGACTAGACTTTTAAGCAACAATATTGATAAGTAGCTCAAGGAGGTAGAGAAGACTAGAAATTTCACAATAACCTCCTATGTAGTATAAATGTTAGCTATAAATTTCAAATATAGAGGGATAACTTGCAAAGAAGTGGTGGGTAATGAGCTCAAATATCTCAACGTAGATTGTTATCCACAATTGCACCTATCCAACACTTTTGATTATAAGAGGGTCAATGATGCCCTTTTAATACATACATTGTTAGAACTTTGCAAGGCGACTATGGATTTAGTGAAGAAATATGGCTCCTGGTTCATTTAGTTTTTTTTCTTCTTATATTAGAATACAAGGTTGCCCGAATAGATCATAAAGGTTTCCCAAGTACTCAACTAATAAGATGGTATTGTTAGAAGTCACAAGGTAGTTGGTGGCTTTTGATAAAGTTCTAAAGGACATGCACAAAACAGGAATGGGAAATGAATTCCCAGTGGCAATTGATGGTTTTGAGACCTATCCTACTATTACAAGTGCATTAAACTCAGAAGTAGAATTGAAATTCTTTCAATTTCAAAATCACATAGAAACAAATAATTTTGACCCCTATGGAGTAGAAAAGAAGGCTGAAAATAGGTCATACAGGCATAAGCCCATATAGAATATTATTGGGATAATTTTAGGGATGAATTTGAGGTGCTGAAGAAGAGATATTCAAGGATTTCAGTTGAAATGATCAGGCTTTACAAGCCCTTTGATATTACAGATCAAGTTGATGATGATGGAGATTTGATACAATATCATGATTATGTTGAAGTTAAAGATAAACCAATTGCTCCTAGAGATTGGTTGAAGAGGAGGAAGTAACTAACTCGATGAAGTAATGACTCTAGTGTTGAAATACATAAAATTATGGGCCAATTATAAGGTCCAATGGACTTGAAGGTTGATGGAGTCAAATGTCATGATTTAATGGGGGCCAGAGCCAGAAGGAGAAGAATTTGAAATTTGTGATGTTGAAGAAGGATAATCTGAGGAAGAACATATTGAAATAAGAAAGGCTAAGTGAAAGAAGAAGAAAGATTCCCCCAAGAGAAAGCTTATAGAGAAGAATAGGAAAGCAATAAAAACATCTATTGAGGACCTCACAAGAGAAGAAAAGGGGAAAATAAAAGAAAAGTGCTTCTTCCTTAGTTGATCAAGCTCCTCCTTCTCCTTCAAAGGAGAAAACACTCCCATATGCTACTACAACACAAGAAGAGGAACTTCCTTCTACTGCACAATTTGAAGATAGGCCACACAAACAAAGGCGAGGAAAAAGATGGGGCAATCAATGTGGAAAGTTAGGGGAGAATCCTTCTATTGTGTATCAAAGAAAATCCTCTCCAAGGAATTCCATTCCATTCCCAAACTTGGAAAATTTGGACAAAATAGCAAAAGAGCTTGAAGAGGCCGCAAGGAAAGGTCAACCACCCTGGGTGAAACTAGTGAGACGACTCTTGATGAACATGAAGAAGAAATTTTATGCATCAAGAGTCTGCAATGGAACAACCTATTGATAACCAATCTTTGGATTCAGTGCCACCATTATTAGTAGAGGTAAACATTGAGTGACAAAAGGAAGCTGAAGAAATATCTGCTGACCATAAAGTACATATGCAAGAAATTAATATTGAAAATGCAGAACAATAGAAACAACATTAAGAATTGCAAAGAGATCAACAAGAAAAACAAGATAAAATCAAAGAAAATAAAGAATAAGAAACTCAAGAGCTATAGGTTAATGAAGAGTAGGAGGAGGATCCCAATGTTGAGAAATCTACTGCCCCTGATTGGTTAAAGGAAAAACTCTAGACATTAAACCTATTTTGGAAATGGCTACTCCTAATTTAGATGATTTTTTGGCTAAAATAAATAAGACCAATGAAAGGAAAAGGGATAGGATATATTCTAAAATTGTAAGGGATGAATCAAATAACAAGATTGTGCACATTGCCACCCCAGCTGCTGATAATGCTAAGGGAGACATTGCTTTCAAAGATTATCATGTTTCTTCAATAAAATTGGGATCAACTTCTAAGAAGAAAGAGGTCCATGAATAAAGAGAGTCAGTAGAAATAATTCTACAGAGGTTGGAGAAGAAAGTGAAGGCCAAAGAACAACTAAAAGCATAGGTAGAAGAACTACACAATTACATTAAATATTTGGTTAGTGTTGTACAAACTGATGTTGGTCCTTTTGCCCCACCAAGATGAGTTGGGTAAGATGAAATCTACTTCCCAAGCTACTTAGAAATGGATAGCAAGGGTGTTTGATAAAGGTATTCCAATTTTGGATGATATTGTGCAATTGTATAATAGATGTTTAGTTTGTTCCCAGAAAATGCAAGAAATAAATGCTATTTGAAAAGCCTCAAATGATAAAATTGTGGTTAGATTGGAAATGTTGACCAATATACCACAACAAATTTTGGTACATGAAAAATAATTTCTAAAGATAAGATTCATAAGCCTGAATCATGGCTCTAGTCATTCAAGTTTAAGAGGGAAATAATGGACCAAGTCTTGGTAGATTGTGAAAGAAAAGAGGATTTGAATGAAATCTATTTAGGTTGTATTGAATTTTTAGAGGTAATGATTGGAAAGACAGTTGCAAAGGAGAGTGTAAAAATTGATATCCTGAAGCAATGGTGGAAGGATAATTTTTCTCATGTTACTGATGTTGCTATCACATAAGACCATTTGGAAGATGCAACAATGTTCTTAAGTTTCCTGCATAGATTTCCAAAGTCTTGGGTTGAATGGACAAAAATGTTTAAAGGTTGTAAGGTTGAGGTAGCGTCCATGTCACATAGCATCAGGATAATTCCCACGCTAGCTCAAGGAGAATTAAATGCAGTACCATCAAGATTCCAAGAAGATATTAAAAAGGAGAAAATAGGATGAACAATTTTTGATGAAGATCAACCTTGAGTTTTGTGCTAGTACTATTTTATTTGCAAAAATCCCCATGACCTAGCTAGCTGCCTCAAGTTTGGTGATATATGTGTTTTTATTATTAAAAATGCATTAAATTAAATGGGCCAACTTGTTTTATCCACTCAATGTAAACTGACCATATGATTAAATCTTAGCCATTGTTTTTGAGTTGATCTCAAACCCTAAGTTGTAATTGAAACTCTATAAATATGAGGTTTTCCCTCATTGTAAAGGGTTGATCTAGAATTGTTGTAAAGATATTTTGAAGTTAATACAAGGAGGAGACATTGAATTGTAGTGTTCTAATTCTTGTTGCTTCTAAATATTGCATGGTTCCTACTTCCAATTTCATTTCCAATTATTAATTTCAGTTTATTCATAGTAATGGAAAAGTGTTGAAGATATTTGATGAATTTGTTGCTCATACCATTTGTGATTTGTTGCTAGTAAATTAATTTTTATGGTTAGTTTGAGTCATTTATTGCATTAAGTTTAATTGTGGATGTTTATGCATGTTATTCCAGTATTCGGGTATATGTGTAAATGTTTATGATCGAAAAAAAATTGAAGGTTTCCTTTGAAGATTACACCATTTATGTGGCATTGTGGGTTTAACCTTGATTAAATAGGAATAGGTTTTATGGTTATTTTTCTATCTACAACATTAGTCATTATTGTGATTGTCCTTGGGTTTTAGATTTAGGATTTTTAAACCCTTATCTTTTGATCTTTATTTATAAGTCTAGGTTAGTTTTAGAAGGAAGCATCATTGTGAAACTACCATATTTGATGATTAAGAAGTTATTTTCAGGTTAAAGATCTAAAAATACAGTTAGGGTTTGTACCAATTTTTATATTTCATTAAAACGTTGTTTCGAAGCTTTCAATTTTGTTGAACCATAAATGCCCTTTGTAAAACCATCATAACATTTACCACTAAGTTATCTTTGCAAAGTCAAGACCTGACATACAAATCCTTGGGTTTATTTTTCTAAAGTTTTCTGAGGAGAAATTTTCTTTAGGATACATGGTACCTAGTTACTATGTCTACGTTGTGAAGTGAAAAACACTCATCAATAGAATTGGTGCTAGAAGGGGGAAATTTGAACAAAAGCTAGAGCATATAGGATCATTCTCACTTGAAAGGTTTTGAATAATAATATGAAGATCTACATTGAATCAGGGAGAATTTCTTGAGCTTATATCCCCCACACGAGGTAGAAGAGTTGCAACATGGGGACATTCATCATCAGCTCCACCTCATAATTCCACAACATTCACTTCTTCCATTTCATCTTTATCTTCATCTTCATCTCACATCCCATATTTTTTACCACAACCACCACCTCCACCAATGGATTGGTTACCAAACAACCCCTCACTCCTCACATTCAATAATTATCTTTATATACCTAAGAACCCTAAAAAAATTGTTCTAATTTTCATGTCAACGACCCTCACAGAACTATTGAAGAACATATCAATATTTTTTAGGGTGTTATTGTAAATAGAAGGATAGATCATGAAGTTGTTGCATGCAGGCTCTTTCCTCATTCCTTGGGGGAAGAGGCCTTTTATTGGTTTATTCATCTACCAATAGGGTCAATCCAAACTTGGAAAGTCTTGAAAGAAGCATTTTTGGGAAAATTCAAGATCCATATCAATCCAACTGAGTTATATAAACAATTTATTGCAATAAAAAGGCAAGAAAATGAGCCTATAAGCTTATTTAGTAATAAATTTCATAGGGATTACACTAGGTTGCAGAAACCTTACAATATAGATGATGAACCAACAAGGCAGGTTTATTATGCAAATTTGGATAATATTACTTCTATCTTCGTGAAAGGAGCTAATCCAACTCCACCTTCCTTGGTAGAGGCATATGCTGAAGCAGTAAAAGCTAGCACTGACTTGGGATAAAATATTTCAGGACCAACCAATTCTTTGGGGACAACAAGTTCAAATAAAATTCAAGGAATAAGTCAAGATTTGGCTCATCACACCCTTATTATGAATCGAATTCCACATAATCAATTGGTACTCAATCTAGGTTCTCCATTAGGACAAGCCCCGCCAACTCAACCTATATACTTACAAAAAAAATATCCTACAAGAACCCCTGAGGAAAAGGATGAAATCAAAGATCTCATAGATCAAATGAGAAGCTCATTGCTGAGGTTACTTACCTAAAGAATCCAAACAATCAATTATAGAATTCTCAAAAGAATTACTAGTCCAACTACAGTCAAAATCAAGGTCAGAATCAAAGTTATAATCAAGGAAAAAAACATAATTATATAAGGTAGAATAGAACATGAATACTCATCCCAATTATGGTGGAGTTTTGTCACCACTAGATATAAAAAACACATCTAAGAACAAGCCTCCTGGACGAGTATGTTTACCTAAGGTAGTGATCTCTAATTGGTGTAGGTTGCATAATACTAATCAACACTCAGAATTGAATTATCAAGAATTCCAAATTACAACAAGCATATTTCAATTGGAAGTGCAGAATGTTGAAAATGCAGAAACCCCTGCTGCATATGGACATGAAATAGTTCCCTCAACTTCGTATGACTCTACTATGGTAGTGAAATCCATTCCCTAAAGAGGATGATAATTAACCTGGAGATGAATAGGCTCTTGCCTCTTTATTTGAATCATACTCTATTTGCAATGAAGAGGGTGATGTTCAAATGTTGCAGAAAAAAAGACAGACATACAACTTGCGATGTAATAAGTCAAGAGGCCCTTTCACAACTTCTACCCCTCCAAATAATCTTGGAATACCTACAGATCCAAAAGCGAGCAATAATCCAACACCACAAGTACCTACTCAATTATTTGTTAAAGGACCTCACACAAAATTAGAAATTGCTCAAATAGGGCAGTATGTGGTTGAAGAAATAAAGAAAATGAAGGTAAGCCTCTTTATCTTTGAGTTATTAAAAGTTTCAGAAATCTAAAATGCCTTGTTTAATTCCATCAAAGAGTTTGCTAAGCCAGAGGCTTCATCCAGTACACCTGTAGTTGAGAGAATTTAGGAAAAGGGGAAAGAGAAAGCTCAAGTCTCTCAAGTAGAAACTCCTATCAGCATATTTAAGTATAAGCGAGAATCCCCTCCTTTCCTTTTGAATTTACATATTTTTGGAAAGAATTTGCATAATTTTTTGGTAGATTCAAGTGCTTCAACGAATGTCATGCCACTAGCTATGTGTAAAGCTTTAGGTATTACTCCTACTCCCTCTCAAAGGAATGTAATTCAATTGGACAAGACTAAGGTTAATGGTGGGATAATTGAATATAATCTAGATGTAGTTAGCTTTTGGTCCACTTATTCAACATTTGATAGATATACAAGTGGTGGATATATCGGATACGTATGGCATGCTATTGAGCAGAGACTGGACTAAGACTTTGAATGGATATATGTCCACGAATTTCTCCCACATGTGGTTCCCATGGAGAGGCATAGTTAATCAAATAAGAGTAGAAAGGGAGCCTCACATGAAACACATGATAACTAAATATAATCAGAATAATGAGGTGTTATTTTTAGAAATTGATCTTGGTGTATATTCCCTTGTTGCTTTGTGGAGTGAAGAAATTATGATGTTGCATGATACCTCCACATATACCAAGAATTTAGTTAAAGTTCCCAACAACACTGAGGCATGTGTTGAAACTAATGATGAGCCTTATTTAGATGAAGAATGAGAGATTTATGAAGGATTTCATGAGTTTATGATAAGATGTGTTAATGATCAATTGAGCTTGGGAAATAAGGTAGATTTCAAGGATTTTTTGCTACCTTGCTGGTGTAGAATTCATTATTAATCACATTTAGAATTTGAATGTGCCTATGTAAAATAGAAATAGAGAAGATTAAATACCAGGGAGTCCTTCTAGTTTAGCCCCAGATAATGCAAAAGCATGAATTTTTTTAGAAGAGCAATCTTTCACACAACATAACCAATCTAAGTGTTATAGAAAATGGACAAAGTGTCATTAGAAGGTAAGAACAAAACAAAAATTTGGGCATTGATATTTGACGGTTCCATGGTAAAACAAGGGGTTGGAGCTAGATTTTAGTTGATTAGTCCTAATGGTAAGACCCTTTTCACAACACATAGACTACAATTTTACTATACTAACATTGTTGAATATGAAATGTTAGTGCATGGGATCCTAATGGAAATATGCAAGAAAGCCAAAGTGTTGAAAGTGTTCATAGACTCAAAATTGGTGATAAAACAAGTATAAAAATAATACTCTTGCCATGATAAAATATTGGAAAATTATCGACATTGTGTGTGGTATTTGTTAGAAAGTTTCAATGCTTTTAACATTCAGCTGATCTCCAGGAGTAAAAATCACACAACTGATGCTTTGGCTCAGGTAGCTAGCACACTACAACCACTGCCATTGTTTGGATTGAAGAAGTTTACAATGGAGCTCACACACACTTCTTTAGTGCCTGAAAATTGATGAACTTCCAATTTTTTGAAGATGACAAGCACATAGTAGATTTCATCACTAGTTTAGATGTGTCCATAGCACAGTTCATAGATGAAGTTGAGCTTGAAGAAGCAAAATTGGATCTTGAGGGAATAGTTAATTTAAATATGAATATGATACCAAGAGGAATGGTCCAATTGGAACAGATTTTTTATTTTGACCAGTTAGGGAACTAGGACCAACAATCCAAGAAGGAGTCGATAGAGAATAAACATGATACTTACAATATGGGTACTAGTAATGATGTAAAAAATGTTTTTGTTGGAAAAGTCTGCACACCAATAGAAAAGAATGTGATAATTAGAGCCTTGCATGTATACCATAATGTAATAACATGGAGCTATGAGGACTTGAATACTTATGACACATCAATAATTATGCACACTATTCCTCTCAAGGCAGATGCTAAAATTTTCAGATAAAGACAATGATCAGTTAATGCAATATAAGAGCCTATCATTTACAAGTACAAAAAATATTGATAGCTAGAATCATATTTCCTATACAACATTCAGCATGGGTGAACAACTTGGTTCTAGTTAGAAAGAAGAACAAATAAAAAAAATTATGGGTAGACTTTTGTAATCTTAACAGAGTTTCAGAGAAAGATAACTACTCGCTGCTCTCGTTGGATGAGTTGTTGAAAATTATAAATGGATCCCAAATGATGTTGTTTTTGTATGGTTACTCAGGATACATTCTAGTTATGGTGGCACATGAAGATAGATTGAATACAACATTCACCACAAAGTGAGGAACTTTCACCTATAGATGCATGCCTTTTGGGTCGATTAATGTAGGAGCAACTTTTCAACGTGCCATGGATATCTCCTTTAAAGAACTAGTTGGTAAGTATTAACATTTGTATGGATGATTTAACCATGTTTTTGAAGAAACAAGAGGACCATGTATTGGATTTATGTAAAGTATTTCACTCAACCCCAAGAAGTGAATCTTTGGAGTAATAGAGGGTAAGTTACTTGGTCACATTATTTCAAAAAAAGGTAATATCTATTGATCTTGAAAGAGTACAAGCTATATTGAAAACACAACCACCACCTAGTAAGAAATAACTTAAATCTTACTTTGGTAAGATAAACTTTGTACACAATTCTATTACTAGTTTTGTAGAAATTGTCAATTCATTGAATTCCATGCTTAAACAAGATGCAAAGATTGATTGGACACTTGAAGCTAAGCATGCATTTGAGGAGATTAAGCAAGAAATTGTAGATGCTTCCATTCTAGTGAGTTTGGATTACACATAACCTTTTTATATTTGTTCATTCACATCAGACCATTCGTGTGTTGCTATGCTTACTCAAAAAAGAGAACAAGGGCCTAAACATCCAATAGCCTTTATGAGTGCCTCTCTCAAGGATACAAAATTAAGGTATATGAATGTTGAGAAATAAGCCTTACGCATTAGTGAGAGTTGACAATAAATTTAGGCTTTACATTTTGACGAGTAAGATACATACACTTGTGTCTAACCCTGTTGTCAAGGTGTTATTAATGCAAAATAAACTGGGAGAATGAAAAGGTAAATGTGTGACATTGTTACAAGAATTTTATATGGAGATTTACCCAATGAAGCTAGTTCGAGGTCAATCTTTGAACCGTACTATAGAATAAATAGACCCAGGAATTGCAACACAACAATACAATCTCGAAGATGTATCCCCATATGAGTGGTATGATGACATCATGTTTTATTTGCTCAACTAGCACTATCCACCACATTTGAAAATAGTTCAACGATGTGCTTTGTGCTTGAAAATAAACTATTCGATGCTAAAAGGGGTCATTTTATATAAGAGGAACTGTGAAGGTATCTACTTGAGGTGCCTTGGAAAGTAGGAAGCATCAAAAATATTAAATTATTTTCATGATAAATTTAGGGCTAGTCACAATTCAGGTGTTGCTAGAACCCATCATATTTTAAGAGATAGGTATTACTGGCCCACTCTATTCCATGATGCATATGCACATATTCACACTTACCACCCATGTCAGACAACTACAAGCAAGGAGAGGTATGTTGTCATTTCGTTGCAACTGATGGTCGAGGCATGTCCATTTGCACAATGGGGACTCGATTTCATTGGTATGATAAATCCTCTTTCATCTATAGGACACATGTATATTATAATTGCAACTGATTATTGTAATAGGTGGATAGAGGCAATTGCTTGTAAACAATTCATCACTAAAGTAGTAATTAAGTTTCTTGAGGAACATATCATAACACATTTTAGATGTCCTTTTTCATTAGTTTGTGATAATGGCCCTGCATTTTCCTCATTAATTTTTTTGGTTGGGCATCTGATTATGGCATCATGTTAAAATTCACATCCACTATTACCCTCAAGGAAATGGTTTAGTAGAGTCCACTAATAAGAACCTTTTAATTGTCATCTATAAATTGCTAGACAATAATCCTAAGGACTAGCACACTAAATTGAAGTTTTCCCTTTGGGTAGACAAAACCCATAAAAAGGAAACCTTAGGGACACATCCATATCATCTGGTGTATGGTATAGAGCCCATTTTTTGGTTCATTTGAAAATCCCCATCTTACAATCCAATGAATATTATGATGAAGGGGAAAAGTTAGAGTCCCAGCTAGCCCAACACCTTCATTTGGAGGAAAAATGTGATGAGGCTATTGAGAATTTTGCTAAGCACCAAGGCATCATTAAATGCTAGTTTGACAGGTAGGCTCGAGTCAAGGCCTTTTAGTTATCTGATCTGGTCCATTATTGGGACAAAGCACATGAAAGGAAAGGGGAACATGGTAAATTCAACAAGTAGTGGCTTAGTCCCTTCCAAATCTTTGAAATATTGGGGAACAACACATATCATATGAAGACCCTCATGGGTGAGGATGTCTCACTACTCATAAATGGGTAGTATCTCAAACATTATTTCCAAGCTTGAGTTGTTCCAGCTCAGACCTTTGTACATAGTAGGTTTAGGTTTGTTGTAGGCTAGTTTTCTTTGGTTGTTTTCTTTTTGTTTCGGAAAAGGATTGGTCCTTCATTTCATGATTGGGTATTTTTTCATGATATAATCATAAGGCATTTTGTTGGATGTTCATGTTTATTTATTTCATAGATGTTCATAATTCATCCCTGAGTTTAAGTTATCTTCCGTAATCCAATTTCATAGATAGAACTATCACTTGACTTAAAAATAAATCATTATTTGAGTCTTTTCACAAACCTAATTTGATCATCATAACTTACACATTTTAATATCCTCTTGAAGTTTTTGTTGTAGCCATCAGGAAGTTGTGATAAGTGAAAAAACTAAAATCCTACTTCAATGACCACTATAATTCCCAAACCTATGATGAGCTTCAATGCTTATGAGTTAGAAGGGATAGAAAAAGTGGAAGAAAAAGAAAATGAAATATCAAAAGAATATCTAAATTATGAATTTTGGTGTGTGAATAACTCTATTGGGGCTATAGACACCTAGCTAGCAATAAATCAATGTTCATGGGAATTGCAGCAATAACCTTGTCAGGGCTATAAACGCTTGACTAGAAGTGAGGAAATTTTTGAGTTAATTTTTGGGTTGGAATACCTATGTAGCTTATCATACATGGAATATTGATTGCTTCATACTTTCAAGATTCTAAATGAACTCACTATGAACACATAATTGATGATCCAAGAATGGGAGTGAGTTGATTCAACTAATGATTTCACTTCTCTTTTGAGTGAGTTTTCCTTCTGTGAGGGTTAGTCTGGGAGTTAACTCGAGATTTGGGGGTTTCAAGTGGATCATTATACTTGAAATGTTCAAGAAAATTTCCATAGCAGAGTCACCATTTTTTGTGCCTTGCACACACGCCCTATTCAAAATGGGGACCCCCTCTTTTTCTATCCCACTTTAGATTGGTTTTCCTTTTCTCCTTAAGAGAAAGGTCCTCAAAATTTTGGTTTTTGTGATCTCCCCTGGTTCTTATCAAGTTTTATTAAAATTGGGATATGGGTTGATGTCTACAATAATGGGATAGATTCATTATTACTTTAAAATAAATTAGGGTGATTTTATGCTAAGGTGGATTTTTTCTTAGGGTTTTCCAAACCTCTCAGATTTCAGTGACCTTTGAAATTAGCAAAACTCCCAAACTTCACAAAATTTGCCATCTTCTAAAATCCCCGAATCCAAAGGTCTTTGAGATACCTAAACCTCCTCCAATGGGCGATTGTTTGAAATGAATGACTGATGTGATGGACAACTATGTTGTTAGGGTACATTAATGTCTAAGGTATAGGATATTAAAACCACTTTTGATTGAATTCAATTACATTATTCATTTGGAAATTTGAAGTGGAGTTAGAACGTGACCTAGGGCATCCAAGTGAGCGTAAGGAGGTTGAATTACAGTGTTCCAGGCATGATTTAGGGTAAATTCAAGAACATTCTTCACATTTCAAGCTTAAAGGCCAGTTCAAACTTCATTACACTTGTTTTAATGGAATTCCTCCCATTTATGTGCAAATCTATAATGAAATCACGTAGGGATTGAAATAGAAAATTTCAAATGCATAATGATCATGATTGTATTCCTTGTGTTATGGTTTTTAATGGTTGAAAGCAGGTCATTTTGGTTTTAAGATTTTCAGTAAGGTCATTTTCATGGTTTAATGCTCAAGTCTTTGAAATCATGGAACATTGGGGTTTTGCACGATTTTGCATTTCTTGTTTTGAGATTACAACGGTTTAAACAACTTATCTTGGGGTTTTGGAATGCTTTGTTTAGAATGTTTCCAATGATGAATATATTAAACCTTTGCATTCATAGTTGAGAAAATGAGTACTAGGATTTTTCATATTGCATCACATCCATATTACATGGGGTTTTAATAAAATTATTGATGAATGCATTTTAATCCATGATAAAATTATTTAGGGTCAATAAATTTAGAAATTTAAGTTCAAGAGATCTAATAATCCCACTTGCTACATTCAAAATTAGTTTCCATGATCAAACTGACAAACTTGTAAAGACAGTGAAGTTGCAAACTAGGGGAATTCGACTGTTATTTCATAAATCCATGAGACTTCAAAATTACCGAAGGTTAAAACCCAAAAGCAAAAACAAGTAAAACCTAGATATTCAACACCTTTCAAGGAAATTTGTGCTTCATGAAGTTTTTCATGACATCCTAAAATCCTCGAGTCTTTGAAAGTCTAAAGGAGAGTTAAGTCATAGTCTTTCTTAGCAACAACATAGTCTTCGTGGATTTTGGAACCTCATAGAATCCCCGATGTCATCAAAAGTTCACAAAATTTTCTGCACCTTTACTTTCATCAAATTTTCCCTCTCGTGGAATTCCATCTACCCTGAAATGCTTAAAGGTTGACAAGAATTTGCAAAAAAAATTAAACACATGAGCCTTAAAATAATATAAGTTAAATTGATAGGGTGTGTTCTCAAAGATTTCATGGATCACCAAAATCCTCAAATTTTCTCAAAATTTGTAAAATTTGTTTAAAAAATGAAAAGTTGGAACTCACTAAAACAATAATCTCATGAATTTTTTCCCACAATGAAGTTTTTCAAGATTACTCAAAGTCCATGAAATTTCTAAATGTTCGAGCCTTTTAGAGAATGAGGATGTAAAGTTTTCCCTTTTAGAGATTTCATGAATCCCTAAAATTTTGAGCTATTGAAGTTATGAAAATTTGCTTAAGGTTGCAAATGGTGGTCTTCACTAAATTCATTGTCTCGTGAAACTTGGCTATGCATGAGATAATCTATGATCATCTAAAATTTGTGAGTTGATTGAAAAATCAAAGAAAGTTTTGAAAGGGGCATGTTTTAAAAAAAAAATAGTATAACTTCTTCAAAGATTTTACCATCTCTTGGAATCTGTGAAAGCTATCTAAATCTTTGCAACATGAGTAAAGAAAATTCCTTTCAGTAATTTATGCCCTGTCTAAAATGCTTGAAATCCATGATAACCCAAATTCCCCAAAATATTTTTAAGAGGTAAATTTGATGATTTTAATGATGGTATTTATTGCACATGGGTTCAAATGATGTTTTAAGCAATTGTGGGGTGGGTGTGATGGTCTTCCCTATGATTTTGTAATGAATTTAAATATATTTATATTCTTATCGGAAATTTTTCATTCTTTCCACACTTCTCCTCCCTTTCAAGTAATTTAGGCTATCTTTGCTAACAAATCCAGGATGAAACAAGCAAGCAAGAAGGAAAGGGTGAGAAGGAAAAGCTTTCAAGAACTGCACAAATGAAGTTTGATTTTAAGGGAGTCCTTATAGAAATAAAGATTGCATCCTATTGGGAAAATGTAGGAGATACAAATATAGGTCATGTGGACCTTGAAGATTTCAAGAAAAGGATGTATGGAACAAACCCCACTGAAATGGCCAAAAGAAGGTCGAGAATGGAATTTCTCAAGCTGCAAGGTTACCTCCAACTGCCCAGTGTCCAGAATTTATCATTGAATGTGTTAAACATTACAAACATGATTAGAGAAGAGTTATTGGCCCAAAGGGCGGGTTAATGGCTAACTTCAGAGAGGAGTCCTTGGCATAAGCATTTGAGATCCCTTCCCACTCCAAGTTAATAATGTTCACTTTGGAAGATGCAAAGAAATTCTATTTAGATGTTCCAGAGAAGTGCCTAGAGATCATAAATATTAAATGGGCTAACAAGACAAGGCAACATTTTTTAAAATTGCCTAAAAATTTGTAAAGGAGTGATTTTCATAATGAACATGGGGACATGGTGACATTGCTAAGTAGAATCATGGGCTTGGAAAAGGCTGCCCATTTTGAGGATTGGATGTTTTATATGATTAAAGAAATTGACAAAGGGAAGAATTTTCATTGGGCTAGAATTTTAAGCAACAATATTGATAAGCAACTCAAGGAGGTAGAGAAGACTAGAACTTTCACAATGACCTCCTATGTAGTATATATGTTAGCTAAAAATTTCAAATACAGAGGGATAACTTGCAAAGGAGTAGTCGGTAATGATCCCAAAAATCTCAAAGTAGAATGATTTTTATCCATAACTACACCTATCCAACACTTCCCATTATAAGAGGTTCAATGATGCATTTTAAGATTTTCACCAGAGGCTATGGATTTGGTGAAGAAATATGACTCCTAGTTCATTCAATTTCAAAAAAATTCTTATATCAGAATACAAGGTTGCCTAAATACACCATATAGGTTGCCTAGGTACCCAACTGATAAGATGGTAGTGTTAGAAGTCACAAGGTAGTTGGTAGCTTTTGACAAATTTCTAAAGGCCATGCACAAAAAATGAATGGGAAATGAATTCCTAGTGGCAATTGATGGTTTTGAGGCCTATCCTACTATTACAAGTGCATTAAACTCAAAAGTAGAATTAGAATTCTTTCATTTGCAAAATCACATAGAAAGAAAGATTTTTGACCCCTATGGAGTAGTAAAGAAGGCTACAAATAGGTCATATAGGCATAAGCCCCGTATAGAATATTATTGGGATAATTGTAGGGATGAATTTGAGGTGTTGGAGAAGAGATATTCAAGGCTTTCAGTTGAAATGATCAGGCTTTACAGGCCCTTTGATATTGCAAATCAAGTTGTTGATGATAGAGATTTGATACAATATCATGATTATGTTGAAGTTAAAGATAAATTGATTGCTCCTATAGACTGGTCAGAGGAAGAAGTAACTAAAATCAATGAAGTAATAACTTCAATGTTGAAATACACCAGATTATGGGCCAGTTATAATTCAATGGAATTGAAGGTTGATGGAGTCAAATTGTCATATGATTTAGTGTGGGACCTTGAATCCCAATCCTCAGAAGAAGAACCAGGGCTAGATGGAGAGGAAGTTGAAATTCATCTTTTTTGAAGAAGGAGAATCTAAGGAAGAACATATTGAAATAATAAAGGCTAAGGGAAAGAAGAAGAAAGATTCCCCTGAGAGAAAGCCTATAGAGAAGAAGAGGAAAGCAACAAAAACATCTACTGAGGAGCCTCCAAAGAGAAGAAAAATAAGGGGAAAATCAAAGAAAAGTGCTTCCTCCTTAGTTGATCAAGCTCCTCCTTCTCCTTCAAAAGAGAAAACACTCCCATCTGCTACTACAATACAAGAAGAGGAACTTCCTTCTGCTACACAATTTGAAGATACACAGGCTACACAAATAGAAGGAGAGACAAAAGATGAGGCAATCAATATGGAAATTTTAGGTGAGAAGCCTTCTATTGTGTATCAAAGAAAATCATCTCCAATAAATGGAATTTCATCCCCAAACTTGGAAAATTTGGACAAAGTGGAAAAAGAGGTCAAAGAGGTTGCAAGGAAAGAGTCAACCACCCTAGGTGAAACTACTGAGACAACTCTTGATGAACATGAAGAAATGCATCAAGAGGAGTCTATAATGGAGCAACCTACTGATAACCAACCTTTGCATTTAGTGCCACCATTAGTAGAGGTAAACATTCAGAAACAAAAGGAAGATGAAATCTTTGCTAACCATGAAGTACATATGCAAAAAATTAATATTAAAAATGCAAAACAACAACAACAGGAGAAAGAATTGAAAAGAGCTCAACAAGAAAAATAGGATAAAATGGAAGAAAATAAAGAACAAGAAACCTAAGAGCTGGAGGGAAATGAAGAGCAGAAGGAGGATCCTAATGTTGATAAATCTACTGCCCCTGACCGGTTAAAGGGACAACTCTAGGTTAAACCTATTGTGGAAATAACTACCAATTTAGATGAATTTTTGGCTAAAATAAACAAGCCCAACGAAAAGAAAAGGGTTAGGATATATTCTAAAATTGTAAGGGATGAATCAAATAACAGGGTTATGCACATTGCCACCTTAGCTGCTAATAAAGCTAAGGGAGACATTGCTCCTGGAGATTATCATGTTTCTTTAATAAATTTGGGACCAACTTCTAAGAAGAAAGAGGTCCATGAATTAAGAGAGTCAGTAGAAAAAATTATACAAAGGTTGGAGAAGGAAGTGAAGGCCAATGAACAACTAAAAGCACAAGTAGAAGAACTACAAAGTTACATTAAACATTTGGTTAGTCTTGTACAAATTGATGTTGGTCCTTCTGCCCCACCAAGAGTGCTATCAGAGGATGCTATAGATGAGTTGGGCAAGATGAAATATTTTTCCCAAGTTACTCAAAAATGGATAGCAAGGGTGTTTGATAAAGGTATTCCAATTTTGGATGAGATTGTGTAGTTGTCTAATAGATGTTAATTTTTCCCAAAAATTCAAGAAATAACTACTATTTGCCTCAGATGATAAAACTATGGTTAGATTGATAATGCTAACTCATATACCACAACAAATTTTGGTAAAAGAAAAAATAATTTCTAAAGGTAAGATTCATGAGCCTGAATCATGGCTCCATTCATTTAGGTTTAAGAGGGAAATAATGGACAAAGCCTTGGTAGATTGTGAAAGAATAGAGAAGGCTTTGAATGAAACATATTCAGGTTGTATTGCATTTTTAGAGGCAACAAATTGAAAGAAAATTGCAAAGGAGAATGTAAAAATTGATATCCTGAAGCAATGGTGGAAGGATAAATTTTCTCATGTAATTGATGTTGTTGTCACAAAAGACCATTTGGAAGATGCAACAATGTTCCTAACTTTCATGTACATATTTTAAGAGTCCCAGGTTGAATGGAAAAAAATACTTAAATTTTTTTGAGGTTGAGGTGGTGTCCATGTCTCATAGGGTTAGGATAATTCCCATGCTAGCTTAAGGATAATTAAATGTAGTGCTATCAAGATTCCAATAATATTTTAAAAAGGATAAAATAAGATGAACAACTTTTGATGAAGATCAGCCTTGAGTTTTGTGCCAACAATATTTTATTTTCCAAAAACCCCATGATCCAACTGGTTGCCTCAATTTTGGTGATATATGTGTTATTATTATAAAAAAGCATTTAAATTAAATGGGCTGATCTATTTTAGCCACCCAATGTAAATTGAGCATATGCTTAAATCTTAGCTATTGGTTTTGAGTTGATCTCAAACCCTAAGTTGTAACTAAAACTCTATGAGGTTTTCCCTCATTGTAAAGGGTTGATCTGGAATTGTTGTAAAAAAAAATTGAAGTTAATACAAGGAGGAGACATTGAATTGTGGTGTTCTAATTCTTTTTTCTTCTAAATATTATGTGTTTCCTTCTTCCAATTTCATTTCCAGTTATTTAGTTTTAGTTCATTCATATTAATGACAAAGTGTTGAAGATATTTGATGAATCTATTGCTCATACCATTTGTGATTTACTACTAGTAAGTTACTTTGTATGGTTAGTCTTGTTGGACTTGTCATTGCACCAAAAGATCGACTTGTCAATGCCTGATACAAGCTTCGGTTAAGAACCACAGGAGGCAGTTAGACCATGTCACAAATTGAAGCGTTAGTGCTACAAGGAAGACCAAGGGTCACACCTTGCAACAATCCCCCCTAGCACAATCGTGGGGTTTGAACCTGTGACTAGCTCTGATACCAATTGTTGGACTTTCCATTGCACCAAAAGATCAACCTGTCAATGCCCGATACAAGCTTCGGTTAAGAACCACAGCAGGCAGTTAGACCATGTCACAAACCCAAGCATTAGTGTTGCAAGGAAGACCAAGGGTCACACCTTGCAACAAGTCTAAGACATTTATTGCATTACGTTTAATTGTTGATGTTTATGCATGTTATTTTGGTATTTGTGTATATGTGTAAATGTTTATGATTTGAAAATCTGAAGGTTTTCTTTGAAGATTGCACCATTTTTGTGGCATTATGGGTTTAACCTTGATTAAACAAGAATACATTTTATGGGGATTTTTCTATCTATAGCATTAGTCATTATTGTGATTGTCGTTAGGTTATAGATTTAGGATTTCTAAACCCTTATCTTTTCATCTTTATTTATAAATGTGGATTATTTTTAGAAGGTAACATCATTATGAAACTCCCGTATTTTATGATTAAGAAGTTATTTTCAAGTTACAGATTTGAAAATATAGTTAGGGTTCGTACCAATTTTCATATTTCATTAAACCCTTGTTTTGAAAGCAGTTCCAATTTTATTGAACCATAAATTCCCTTTTTAAAACTAGTATAATATTTACCACTAATTTGTATTTGCAAAGTTAAGACCTGGCATACGAAGCCTTGGGATTATTTTTCTAAAGGTTTTTTAGGATAAGTTTCCTTTCAAGAGATGGGGTACCTAGTTACTTTGTCTATGTTGTGAAGTTCAAAAACACTCATCAACATCCATTTTCCCCTCACGAAGATTGATCATACAAAGTTTGAATTCCTAAGGCTTACTCTCTTGCAACAACGAACACAATAGTATCTCTTGTAATATGAAAACATCACAGAGAAATGTTTGAGTGTGTGGAAGTAATTTTCATAATTCACAAGACAGGAAGAGTGGATTCATATAATTTTGAGCAGGTTTCATGATGAATACTTCTACCTGGACCAACCATATATGATCACAAAAGATGTTATCCAAGTAGTTATAGCCCTATGGGCTCAAGGGAAGTCCCACCAAAGAAGGTCAACAGAGGTCACCCAACTAACTAGAGCAACCTATGATGGCTAGAGATTAGATGTTACCAGAATCATGAATCCCACAATCAAGTATGCCACTATGGGTATCATTTATAAAATCTACTACACCAATTGAGAAGATTTAGCTATTGCAACCACCATTCACACAGTGTATCAAATGGTCACAAAAGGCAAGGATATAGACCTATTTGAGGTGTTACGACAAGATCCCCTGAATAACATCCAATGTACAAAACAATCCCACTATTATTTCAAGTGTTGAACTCTATTAATATACCTCACTTTATATTTCATGAAGAAATTATCAAGATTTGGGGGAAAGATTTGGGATTCAACCCGGCCTGTTGTGGCCCAAATCCAAGACCAAGTGCAACACTTCCAAGATGCCACTTCAAATCCCTCCAACAAAAGCTCTAGGCCAAGGAACACATCTCATATGAGGTAGTTTGCCAATATATTAAAGATATAGTCTCCCTAGTAGATAAAGACTCCACATTTATGGAAGCCATTGAGCCTAGGTCATCATGGATACCCCAACTCTCCTATGAGGTAGTTGATGCAAAAATTCACAATTATGCCTCCATACTATTCAACCACCCCAAAGATCTAAAATCTAAGAAATTCACTACCTACCAAGAGTATATGGAAAATGTTGCAAAGAAGAAGGTTGAAGAACAATTCGATAAAAATAAGGATTGCATGAGTGATGGGATTTACCAAAGTAGGAGATAGAAGAAAATAGCACATCCACCCCTTGAAGGTCTAGAAGACTCCACACTAACACCCCACCAGTAGAACCCTCACAAATTGAAACTAGTAGGCCAAGGAAACGAAGGCTTAAAACTAATCCTCCTAGAATAGAACCATCAAAATGGGAAGCCACAGAGGCCCTTTTACAAATGAGTTTACAGAAAAATCCTAAGAGGAGGAAGGAGAAGGCACATATGGAGGTTTCCCCATATATAATGAACATAGAAAAAGAAGAGTAGACAATACTAAAGGAAACTTCTATTTCAAAGACTATAAATATCCCTGAAGTCTCCACACTAGTAGATGAGGACCAATTGTATAGTGGTTTGTTTTGAAAGGAGGTAATGGACATAAACTACAAAAGTACCCAAACATGGCAAGACCAAACCAAAAAAACATAGAGAGGGAAATCATTAGATATATCATAGCATCCAATACAACCCTAAAAGTTTCGATTGATCACTTTTTGGACCCCTTGACTACTGCATTGAAAAAGAGAATGGTGAAAGCAAAAAAATAAGAGTGGTTGAAATACTTAGCCATTGGAGAATTGGATATTATGGTTGCACCTTCATAAAATCAAAAGATAATAGAGATTAAAACTAAAGTGTTGTAGTCCAAATGAAGATTGGATAAATAGATGATCGACAAACTGGAAGTCACCCAAGCAATACAAAAGGAGATAAAATAGGCCATAGAGAAAGCCTATTAGAAGTTGTAGGAGGAAGAAGCAAAATATCAAGCCACCACTTCAAAACAAGAACAATTTTCTCCCCCTCTACAATTTGAGACACCTTCTTCCTCCACCACATCCTTAATGCAGTCCATCAAGGAATTTTTGGAAAATCAAAAGTAGATACAACCAGTGGAATCTCCATAATTACTCCAATTTCTACTAGTGGGATCATAGGTGGATATTGGAAGCATATCACCCTTGCATAAATTTCAATTGTGTGGTATCTTACACCAAAATACAAGGGAATAAATCCTAAAACATTATGTGGAGAGCTCTAACTAGTTAGAGGAGCTAGTGAAGGACATACAAGGAAAGTCCCCTCAAATCCAAGGGGACTCATCACAACCTTTGAGAACACAACTATGGATTTTGATATGTGGGTAATTAAGGGCACCCACTCACAAAATAAAACACTAAGGAAACAAATTCAAGCTAGGATTTAGAAGGAAAAGATAGATGAGCGAAAGAAGTGTGCTATTGCATACTCTTCCTTAGAATCATAAATCAATACCTTGAAGAACACAAAAGGAGACCTTAATGCCTTATATCAGTTTGGTCTACAATGGCCAACAATGATAGCCACAACCAAGGCACAAATCAATCAATTATAAGTTCAAATACTCTAAAGATCCATAGTGTATGATACCTTACAAGACATAGATGGGTAGTACAGGGTGTAGATAGAGGCACTACATGCACAATTCTAATAGCTCCATGATCAAAGAGAATGGGTCCAGATTAGATTTCACCAACTCTAGGAGGTTGTTTGTTTAAGGATAGCTCATATCACTGAAGTCCTCTAGGAAGCACAATAGTTACCCAAAAAGATACAGATTCCCCCAAAAAATTATAAAGGCAAAGAAGATCCTATTACATATTCAAGTGCAAACCCAATAGCTACATCTGACCAAGACCCAATGGATAACACATTTTCCAAGCTAAAGGAAATCTACAAGGATATCCTTCCAGAAGAGTGTAGGAGTTTATGGTGAACTCCTCAAACACCCCAGGATCACCTGCAAGAAAAAATAACTTCCACAAGAGAGAAACAACAAAAATATCATGCTATCATTAAGGATGCAAGAATTCCAAACTGAATATGGAAAAGTACATATGATGCCTTGCTTATATAGGCAAGAAGAGAGATAGGATTAGATAAGATCATGGAAAGTGTCTTAATCTTATCACATGAGACAAATAAGTCTTAACAACCTAGGACACAAGCATTAAATTCTCAATGCAAATATTAAATGCATGAAATAATTATTAAATGCCTAGATAACTAAAAGTTGTTAAACAGGCGCAAGACAACTAAGAGGTGGGGGTGAATCAGTTGTCACACAAATTCAAACTTAAAAATTTATCACTTATCAAATCTTCAACCACACTATTTGTTATTAAATATGAGCATGAAACATAGATAACAGAAAAAAAATCAACACAATGAACACTAGATTTTTACGTGGAAAACCCAATAAAGGAAAAACCATGGTGAGGGTTAACTCACAATATAAATATTATAAAACTGAATACAGAGGCTCACTACCGAGGGCTCACTGCCCAAAAGAGGACTCACTGTCCTAATACAAAGGCTCACTGCCTACAAAGGACTCACTATCCAATAGGGAGGCTCACTGCCTATAGATACAAAAAAGAACAAAAGATCCACCATTGCAATTAAAGCACATTTGTGGGATTACAGAACCTTCAACTTACTATCTTCAACGCACTAAAAAAACTACTAACTCAACTCTCTCACACTCACTTATGCTCTTATGATTTGTGGCACACTTCCCTCACTTTGCATCACACTGTCATACATCTCTTCACAATTCAACTTGCTTTTATACCATCCTCAACCTTAAAAAAATTCTCCAAGGTCGGCCACAATACATCGTTTCATGAATTCAAATTAGGTCAGCAACTCTAAATTCCTGCAGTGGAAAGGAATAAGAGTGGACCAATAAAAACATAAAAATAATATTCTTGAATCTTCTACACACTTCCTCAATTTAAATTGTATTCTTCAAATGAAGTGTAAACACCAGGTCGTCCAAACCTAATGAAAACATAGGTTAACATTGATGCACATGCTTCCCAACAAGAAGATGACACATGGATGACGCAACACACTTAATTATGCATGAGAATACATCTCAGAACCTTCTAGATACAACTGCAGCAAAAACAACAGACTTTAATCATTGAATTTCTTTCACCAGTCTGTCTGATCTGTGCAGACACACACAAAAATACTAAAACATGATTTCTAGATCACCAAACTTCAAACCTCTTTTCCAGAGCATAGAAAAGAACTTCAAAAGACATCTCCTAGATCCGCATGATCTTAAACAAAACAACAGAGGACTGCAAAGCAAACATATTTCTCCCAGTCCACAGAACACTGATTCTACGGATAGAACACACATACTGGTGGACACAACTTTCACGTACCATCTCACCAGAAACTGAAACTCAGAATATATCATCACCAGATCACCATAATGAAATCTTCAAAACTGCATAGACATAGGACCAACACAGGAGAAATGCAGAGCACATACCGGAGCACAATCTAAACACTTCCAACACTCTGAATTCTTTTCTATATTAATTTTCTCAAAATAACTTGGAAACTCATCAAACCAACATTTATACAACACCGTAAAGATAGCTCCATATACTCATAGCATCTCAACCATACATGACATACCGAACAGTGTTGACATCAATGACAACATTAATGACAACACCACCAAAATAGCTCATACTTGCAACAATCTCCCCCTTTGTCATTGATGGAAACACATAACCTTTTCTCCCCCTTTGACATTAATGGAAAAGAACAATTGTTTTGATTACTCCCCCTTAGGAGTACACTCATACTGTAACAATGAAAACCTTTTCTACTCCCCTTGCAAAGTAGACCCATCTATTAGTCCAGATAAATGAAGAATTTTTTATTTCACTAGACTAATGCACCTTCATGTGCACTTAGTTAGGAGGCCAATGACCCCCAACCTCTCCCTAAGATTCTCAAAAGTATCCTTCAAAAGGGCCTTAGTAAATATGTCTTCAATTTGTTCCTTTGTTGATGCATACTCCAATCTGACCTCATTCTCCAACACTTTTTCTCTCAGAAAATGATACTTGATAGATATGTGCTTCGTTCTTGAATGCATAGTCGGGTTCTTCAAAATGTTTATTGCACTGGTATTATCACAAAAAATGGGAATAGGTTCATCACATACCACACCAATGTCCTTCAAAGTTTTCTTCATCCACAGAACTTGTGTACAACAAGATGTTGTAGCAATATATTCTACCTCTGCAGTGGATAAAGAAATCAAGTCTTTCTTTTTACTCAACCATGACACTAATAGTCTACCAAGAAAGAAAGCACCACCACTGGTACTCTTTCGGCCATCTACACATCCAGCCCAATCAACATCTGTATAAGCACTCAGGGTGAAATTATTACTCTTAGGGTACCATAGTCCATAATTCGGTGTGCCTTTAAGATATCTAAATATTCTTTTTATAGCCACAAGATGTGCTTCTCTAGGATCTGCTTGAAATATAGCAACTAAACACACTGCATGCATAATATTTGGTCTAGTAGCAGTGAGATACAACAATCTGCCAATCATGGATCTGCACTTGCTCTAATCAATCTTAGCAAATTCATCATCCTTGCTCAGCTTACATCCGGTTACCATAGGAGTACAAACCAGTTTATAATCTTACATCCCAAACTTTTTTAGCAACTCTTTTACATACTTAGATTGTGAAATGAATGTCCCTTTGTTAGTTTGATTCACTTATAGACCAAGGAAGAAATTCAATTCACCAATCATAGACATCTCGAATTCTTTTTGCATTTCTTCAGCAAACTTTTTACACATGCCTTCATTTCCACTAAAAATGATGTCATCAACATAAACAGCTACAATCAACATCTTATTACCTTGTACTTTGAAGTAGGGATTGTTGTCAGCAGAACCTTTGTTGAATCATTACTTTGTCAAATATTTTTCCAGTCTTGCATACCAAGCTCTAGGAGCTTGTTTCAATCCATACAATGCTTTCTTCAATTTACAAACCATGTCCGGCTTGTCAGACAACTGAAACCCTTTAGGTTGTTCCATGTACACTTCTTCCTCAAACTCACCATTCAAAAATGCTAACTTAACATCCATCTGATATACCTTGAAGTCCTTGTGTGCAGAAAATGCCAAAAACATTCTGATAGCTTCCATTCTGGCCACATGGGAAAATGTTTCCTCAAAATCTATTCCTTCAACTTGTGAATATCCTTTGCATACCAATCTTTCCTTATTCCTTACTACTTCTCCATTTTCATTTAGCTTATTCCGAAACACCCATTTTGAGCCAATCACATTTTTGTTCACAAGCCTAGGGACTATTTCCCATGTCTGATTCTTTTCTATTTGCTAAAATTCCTTTTTCATAGCTCTCATCCAACTTTCATCTTCACATGCTTCTTTTACAGATTTAGGTTCTATTTTAGAGAGTAAACAGAAATTTACCTCAGCTGCAACTTTGCTTCTTGTCTTCACACCTTCACTCTTGTCTCCAATTATCTAATCTTCCAAATGATTCTTCTATACATATTTAGGAGTCCTAGCAACAAGTTCTGATTCATTCTCTTCTTCTTCCTTCTCCTTATTTTCTTCAGGTACATGTTTGTACATAGGATCATCAGGTTCAACTTCACTTATCTCAATAGGTCTGTGTATGTCTTCATCAACTTTCACATTAGCACTTTTAATAATCTTCCTTAATCTTTTATTAAAACATTTGTATGCCTTGCTAGTGGTAGAGTATCCAAGAAATATTCCTTCATCACATCTAGCATCAAACTTTCCAAGATTTTCATCGTCTCTTTTAATATAGCATATGCTTCCAAATACCTTAAAATATTTCACAGTAGGAGTCTTACCAATCCATAACTCAAAAGGTGTCTTTGTGTTGTGTCTAATCTGAACTCTATTAAGAAAATAAGCAGCAGTATGTATTGCTTCTCTCCAATATATATCTGGCACATTAGACTCTTTCATCATAGTTCTAGCAACTTCCTGAACTGTCCTATTTTTCCTTTCAACTACTCCATTCTGATGTGGGGTTCTCAGAGTAGAAAATTGTCTTTTTATGCCATGCTTCTCATAGAATGTATTAAATTCACCAGAAGTGAATTCACCACCTCTATCAGATCTTAAACACTTGATTTTCAAATTTACTTCATTTTCCAGTCTTGCTTTGAATACCTTGAACCTATCCAAGGCCTGATTCTTTTCTTTGATAAAAGCAACCCATGTCATTTGAGTGTAATCATCAATAAGCAACATGAAATATTTGTCACCATTCACGCTTCTAGTCTTAGTCATACCACAGAGATTAGTATGTACTAACTCTAGCATTCTGGTAGTAGAATATTCCTTTCCCTTAAAGCTACATCTTGTTTGATTCCCCAGTTGACAACTTCTATAGATAGTGTTAGCAGGTCTTGTGATTCTAGGTAGTCCTCGAACAATCTCCTTTGCACTAATCTTGACCAGGTTATCAAAATTCACATGCCCCATTCTTTGGTGTCATTACCAACTTTCACTGATCTGAGATGCAAGACAATGTCCATCAACACCTTTCAGCTGATAAATGTTTCCATGAGTTCTCCTTCCAGTTGCAATCATATCTCCATTACCAGATCCTTTTCTGATTTCATAGGTATTATTCTAAAACACAAGTTTAAATCCATTGCTACACATCCGACCAACACTCAAAAGATTATGCCTCAAACCCTTCACATAATATACATCATCAGTACTATGCACTCCATCAAAACTAATTGAACCTTTATCACAGATCTTAGCTCCTGAATCATCACCAAACATAACTAAACCACCATCATACCTCTCAAGTTTAGTGAACTTACTCTTATCTCCGGTAATGTGATTTGAACATCCACTATCAATTACCCAGTAGTCTTCATCCTGTCTTGCATGAAATGCGGTAACCAGAGTACCTTCCATCCTATTCTTCTTAACCTCTGGAGGCTTCTTGCTTACACATTTTCCAAAATTAGTGGATACAGATTTATTTTCCAAAGCTAAGAATACAAATTCACTATCATCAACCTCATTCTCAGATTCATCATCAGAAATACATGCCTCTTCCTTAACATAGTACAACTTATTATCCTTGTTCTTTTTATGTGCAACCCTATTTAGACATCTTGAAGCATAATGACCAATATTACCACAACTAAAGCATTTAAAGGGAAACATACCTTTATACTTTCTGGTACGTTTCTTCAATTTCCTAGTGAAGTTAGCTTCCAACTCATCAACTTCATCGCTATATGGTTCCTTCTCAATCTTCATTTCCTGAAATGTCATTTATGTCTTTTCTTCTATAATGTCCTCTTTCCGGAACTTTCTCAATTCAAATGCTTGCAAGGTGTCGAACAAGTGTTCCAAGGTGTACTTCTTAGGATCATACATTTCTGCAATCACCGAGATCTTATCACTGTAGTTGTCTGATAGAGTGATCAAGATCTTCTCAATTATGTCTTCATCTGCTAACTTTCCTCCTTGATTTCTAACCTCATTTGCAATTTGTTCATTCCTATGAAAGAAGCTTGTAAATTCTTCACCATCTTCCATTTTTAGGTTCACAAATCTACACTTTTCCGCTAGTCTCTTTGTCAATTTCACTTTTTCATTCCCTTCATACATGGCTTCCAACTTCTTCCAGAATTCATATGCATTATCCAAAGAATTAACCTTAATTTTCTCATTTTTAGATAAACCACTACAAATCACATACTTTTCCTTCTCATTTTCTTCATAAGCAGAGATCTCATCTACAGAATTAACACCACCGGATGGAAGTGTATACTTATTCTCAACATCTTTCCAGGTCTTGAAACCAAGAGAGATGATATATCCTCTCACCTGTCCCTTCCAATCTTTGTAGTTAGTTCCATCAAACATGGGGATCGCCAACTTGTGTGTCATCGGATCTTCCTTAAGCAGTTAAGCTCTACACAAGGAACCACAAGATCTTATACCAATTTTTAAACAAGCGCAGGACAACTAAGAGGGGGGTGAATTAGCTGTCACACAAATTCAAACTTAAAACTTTATCACTTATCAAATCTTCAACCACACTATTTTGTTATTAAATATGAGCATGAAACACAGATAACAAAAAATAAAATAAACACAATGAACACCATATTTTTACGTGGAAAACCCAATAAGGGAAAAACCACAGTGAGGGTTAACTCACAATATAAAGATTATAAAACTGAATACAGAGGCTCACTTCCCAAAAGAGGACTCACTATCCTAATATAAAGGCTCACTGCCTACAAAGGACTCACTATCCAACAGGGAGGCTCACTGCCTACAAATACAAAACAGAATAAAAGATCCATCACTGCAATTAAAGCACATTCACAGGATTATAGAATCTTCAGCTTACTGTCTTCAACACACTGAAAAAAATACTAACTCAACTCTCTCACACTCACTTCTGTTCTTATGATTTGTGGCACACTTTTGTCACTTTGCATCACATTGTCATACATCTCTTCATAATTCAACTTGCTTTTATACCATCCTCAACCTTAGAAACTTTCTCCAAGGTTGGTCACAATACATCGTTTCATGAATTCAAATTAGGTCGGAAACTCTAAATTCCCACGATGGAAAGGAATAAGAGTGGACCAATAAAAACATAAAAAATAATATTCTTGAATCTTCTACATTCTTCCTCAATTTAAATTTTATTCTTCAAATGAAGTGTAAACACTAGGTCGGCCAAACCTAATGAAAACATAGGTTAGCATTGATGCACACACTTCCCAACAAGAAGATGACACTTAGACGACACAACATGCTTCATTATGCATGAGAATACATCTCAAAACCTTCCAAATACAACCACAGCAAAAAAAATAGACTTTAATCACTGAATTTCTTTCACCGATTTGTCTGGTCTGTGCATACACACAGAAATACTAAAACATGATTTCCAGATCACCAAAATTCAAACCTATTTTCCAAAGTATAGAAAATACCTTCACAAGACATCTCCCAGATATGCATGATCTAAAACAAAACAACAAAGGACTACAGAGCAAACATATTTCTCCTAGTCCACAGAACACTGATTTTGTCGATAGAACACACATACTAGTGGACACAACTTTCACATACTAGAGCATCTTTTGATATTATGTATATGGACACTATATTTTGATTATTGAGCCTATGAGCTCCATTTTTGATAGACACAACACATCTTGACATTGTACCTATGACACATTTTGAGCGATATATATGATATGATTTTTGGTGGCGGTTTATGATATGCGGTGTTATATGATTATGCCTTATGTTTACAATGATATTATGCTATGGATGTTCATGTTTTTATGATGTCTTATTAATGCATTCTATATGATCATGTGATGGTTTAATATGCTTTATGATTATGCATTCATGATTATGTTATGAATGTTTTTGCCCTTTATGATATGTATGGATGATAAATGCAGTATGGATGACCTAATTTGATAAATGCAATGGAATGCCTATATGATGATGCAAAATGTGATGATTGAGAATGTTTAATGTAAATGCAGAATGTGATATAATATGATATGCCATAATGTTATTAATGTGATGCAATGTATATGAAATGAACTATGATCATAATGCAAAATGTAATGCAATGAAATGTTAATGTTATATGGATGGTTTCTACGTTTTTGTATTTTCCCATGAAAATGTATGTGGCTTAATATGATAATGTTGTCTATGATGATAATGCTTTCTATGATGTTTCCTAACATGATCATGTATGCAAGATATTTTTGTGTGTCACAAGATTTTTTCAATATGCAGACAAAAGAAATGTTAGCATGGAAGAGATGGATATTAGTGCGAAAAAGGACTTGGAAATGGTATGTTAGACGAAGAATGACAAGGAAAAAACTTTCATGCTTTTATATTTATCATCATCAGGTGTCAAAATTGTCGCAAATGGAGCACAAACACCATGGTATGACATAGACCAAGGTATGCAAGGTGACCATTTGTGAGAGACAAGCAGTGAAAAGACAAATCCAAAAGACAAGGAATGCCTCAGCTCATACTAAGGACCCAATTATCCCAATATTTTTGCCAAGACAAACCGCAGATAGAAAGCAAAGAAAAAAGGTCATGATCTGTCATTGCTCCTCTAAATCCTTCATGGGACATCCTGGAGGTAACTAGTAACATGACCCAAAACCAATCAAAAAGATAAGACAAACCCAAACCAACAAAGTGTTTGCCAGAGAGAGTGTTTTCCAAGAATATTGATAAGATTGTTTGATATGATTTATTAGGTTGGCCAAGATGATCGAATCTAAAAGATAAGTTGACAAGGATTGATTGATAAGTGGACAAAGGTTGATTAACTAATTTTTTTTATTGTTCCTAGTTTCAGGAAAGACACATCCTGATTAAGGCAAGATTAATTGACCAAAGATGATAAAGTTGATTGACCAAGTGACAAACTTGAATTGATTTGATAAAGTTTTACTAATATGATTAACCGATGTGATGATGCCTAGTTTTAGGAAAGACATATATTTTTTAAGGCAAGGAACACATCTGATAAAGCTGATTGATTTGATCATTTTGATAAACAACTAACTACAAGAAAGACATATCTTGCTTAAGGTGAATGACAAGATTGACAAATGACAAAGTCTAATCTCAAGGACATCCTGATAAAAGACAAGTAATAAAACCGATGAGACAAATGACATAATACCCCATTCTGATACAAGACCGATGACTTGATCGAATGATTGATAATTAAGGTAATTGATTGATTGAAGATTGATTGAAGATCAAAGATTTGTTGGATATGTTTGTATGTTGATTCATGATTAGGTTTGAAATGATGATTGCTTGTGGATAAAGAATAGGACCAGACTCGACAAACCCTAAAGGACTGACCTAGGGCCTCAAGGTCTCTGATTGATGGCCTTTCCTACGTTATACAAGTAGAGACCTCATAGATCGACATGACTTGACTTTGTTCTATTTGCCAAAAGATTGAGTCATGATTTTATTTGGAAAAACCTAAAGGGACTGACCTAATGTCTCGGGGGCCCACTAATTGATGGGCCTTGCCTACGTAGAAAATGTGTAGAGACAATGCAATTCAACCATTCTAAAACAAACTGACTCAAACTCGAACTCTAACTTTGACTCTATTTTTGGAAGTTTTGATGGTTTCTAAATTTTTTTTGGATTTTGAAGGTTTTTATAATTTTTTTGGATTTTGATGTTTTATGATTTTTTTGGATTTTGATGTTTTATGATTTTTTTGGGATTTCGACGTTTTATGATTTTTTTGGATTTTGACATTTTATGATTTTTTTGGATTTTGATGTTTTAAAAGGTTGATACTATGTGTTATTTCCCATGAAGACATAATTCAAGGAATTTCCCCCAGTCAGGTATAGGACCAACTTATTATGTGCGAGGGAAAGCAACGAATGCACACAAAGGATGATCATGAAGGAAAAGGATACTAAATGTCAGTGGTTCTCAGGCCATGGTAAGGATGACAAAGCTTTATTATGGATGGGTGACATGTGCAAATGGATGAGCGAAGGATGGAAGACTAGGTAGAGTGATAGTAGACATAGGAGCATAGACTAACTACACATGGTGCATGTTTGCAGGTTTTCACCATGATAATTATCCAAAGTGCCACCGAAGTGGTTTTCACTTTTGGATGAATTATTTCTCTTTTACTAATTTTTTTCATTTTTATTTTATTTTTATTTTTGTGTTGTCACCAAGACGCTTGTTTGCCAGGTTTTCATCACGGTGACTATTTTTTTGATTTTTTGTATTTTTTGACCTTTTAAAGGGGATACTCTAAGAATCAAGTGTAGTACTTGTGAAGGTGCATGTTGGTGATAGGTTCAGGAAATGGTTCGTCATTAGGATTAGAGAGCTAATAAGCCTCAGATCCATATGTTGGTGCGATAATATAAGGGCCCAACCAATTAGGTTCAAACTTTTAGGGCTTTTCTCGATCTACTTGATTCTTTGAATTTTCCTTCAGGACTAAGTCACCAATGTCAAAACTTTAGGATCGAACCTTCTTATTGTAGTTGTGTCAAAGGAAATTTTGATATGCTTGCAAATGTGTCAATGCATTCTATCTCTTTTCATCTTGTAACTCTAGCTCATGCAGATGGGATACACGATATTCCTCTTGATTAATCAATCCTTGAATAAATATTCTTAGGGATGGTAACTCAACCTTTATAGGAAGTATGGCTTCATATCCAAAGACAAGAGAGTATGGAGTGGCTCCTATAGGGGTGCGAACACTGGTACGATAGGCCCATAAAGCGAGATTGAGTTGGAGGTGCCAGTCATGACCAATGTCATCGACAATCTTCTTTAAGATATTTAGGATAGTCTTATTAGATGCCTCGGCTTGGCCATTACCCTAGGGGTAATACGGGGTAGAAAAATGGTGTTGGATATGGAATTTTTCATAAATTTCACGAACATCTTGATTCTTAAAAGGGCGACCATAGCGAAATATAAAGATGGTATTACCCTAGGGGTAATATGGGGTAGAAAAATGGTGTCTGTAATGATGGACTGTGGGATACCATAGCGGCATATAATGTAATTCAAGATGAACTTGGCTATTTGATTTCCAGTAATATAGGTCATTGGGATGGCTTCGATCCATTTTGTAAATTATTCAGTAGCAACTAGGATAAACTTGTGTCCATTAGCAGAGGTGGGATGGATCTTTCCTACGAGGTTGAGTCCCCATTGAGAAAATGGCCATGGTGATGTAAGTAGTTGTAGTTCCTGAGCTGGCACATGTATAAGATCTCCATGAATCTAACACTGGTGGCATTTCTTTACAAAGTGATAGGCATCACATTCTATTGTAGGCCAATAATATCCCATCCTCATGAGATTGTTAGCTAGGGTCATATCAGCAGAGTGAGCTCCACATATACCATGATGTACCTCTTGTAAGGTTGTTTGTGCTTCATTTGAGTCGAGACATCGAAGAAGGGTGCTATCTAGGCTGTGATGGTAAAGGGTATCTTCAATGATGGAATATTTAGATGCTTGTCGGATAAAGGTTTTTTGTTGGTTAAGGGACAAGTTAGGAGGGATAATTTGGTCATGCAAGTAACTGTAAATGTATTTGTACCAAGGAGATTCAAGACCAACAAGTTCAGTTTTGGGGACATTGAATGCAGTGATCGACAGTTGTTCTACCAAGAACTCATATTGTGATGTGTTGTTGGGAATGTCCAAGAGAGATCCAATTGTATCCATTATGTTCGCTGCTTTGTTCTAGATTCTTGGTATCTTATCAAAGGTAATAGCATCAAAATACAGTCGAAAATAATCCAACATGTGCTTGTAGGGCATCAATTTTTCATCCTTGGTGTCATAATCATCATTAACTTGCTAAATCACTAACTGAGAATCACTATAAACTTGCAGATCCTTTATTTTCCATTTTATTGCCATTCAGAATCCTATCAATAATGCCTTGTACTCAACTATGTTATTAGTACATGGAAATGCTATTCGAAATGACTTGGGAATAGAATTTCCTTGAGGTGTGATGAACATAATTCTAGCTCCTGAACCATGACTTGTGTAAGATCCATTGAAGTAAAATTTCCATGTTGTCGATGTTTTATAAAAAAGATTGATTCATCTGGGAAATGATGATCCACCTTTACTAGTGCATCTATGAGTTGATCAGCTATCACTATCCTTTTATTGCTTTTTGGTCAATGTACTCAATGTCATACTCACTTAAGATCATAACCCACTTAGCTATTCTTCCTATCAGAGTTGCTTTGTTGAGAAGGTATTTCAAAATATCAATTTTGGTAATCAGTTTTGTCTTGTGGTTCAACATGTAATGTCTCAACTTTTTTGTTGTAAATACAACTACTAGACATACTCGTTCAATAGGCTACTCATATCCGACCATGGTGCGACTGATGTAATAAATTGCTCGTTCTTTGCCATCATTATCATTTTGTGCTAACAATTCCCCCAGTGTGGATGTATTTGTTGTCACATATAATATCAAATATCTTCCATCAATTGGAGGCATAAGAACTAATAGAGTCAATATATAATTCTTGATCTGATCAAATGCTTCTTGGCATTTCTCTGTCCAATTGAAGGGAATTCCTTTGCATAACAGGTGTTGAAACGTATGGATCGTGTCTACTAGTTGAGCAATGAACTTGGGATTGATTGTAATCTTCCTTGTAATGTCCTTAACTAACTGATATTGGTTGGTAGTGGCATGTCCAAGATAGCTTTAACTTTCGCGGGATCAACCTCTATTCCTCTGTGGGAGACAATATATCCTAGAAGTTTGCCTAATTGGACCCCAAAACACATTTCTTTGGATTCAACCTGAGTTTATACTTTTCAAGTCGTGTGGAAATCTTGTCTAGGACTGCTAGGTGACCACTTTGTTCTAGAGATTTTGAGAGGTCATCAACATAATCATCCATAAGCGCATGCATATAATCATGAAAAATAGTAGTCATGGCTCTCTGATATGTAGCTCCAACATTTTTAAGCCCAAATGGCATGACATTCCAACAAAAGGTTCCCCAAGCACATGTGAAGGTCGTCTTAGGTTGATCTTCAGGAGCAATTCTTACCTAATTGTAGCCCTAGAATCCATCCATAGGAAAAGCTTTGTTAAGATCTCTAAAATTCGTGCATACTCTGATTTGACCATTTGGTTTGGTGATAGAAACAAGGTTTGATATCCAATCTGCATAATCAATCGAGCATATGAATCCAACATCCAATAGTTTCTTCAGTTCTACCTTGACCAAGAGTGTAATATGTGGGTGCATTTTCCTTAGCTTTTGTTTATATGGTTTGACATTTGGTAATAGTGGCAGGTGATGCAGAAAAAGTTTGGGATCCAATCCAAGAATATCAGCATATGACCATGCAAAATTAACTTGTCTTTCTAAAAAGAATGTTGTAAACTTAGGTTTTTCCTTGGTGGTCAAAGATGTTGCCAACTGTATGATTCTGGAATTTTCTTGTGTTCCAATGTTCACTTCTTTTTTTTCTTCTATAAGAAATGGTGATATCTCTTGATCTATAGGGAGACTATCCAATCCTCCATCCTCAAGCGCCTCAAAGAGGTTTTCACCTTCGAATACGTTCTTTATTTTTACTTTTTCATGATCAGCAGGTACCTTTCGGTTTTCACCTGAAGACCTATTATTTTTATTTTCACTTTTGTGACTATAGGACAGAACAGCCTCACCAAAGTATGCTACATAATTGAGTTCTATGGAAAATCCAACCTTATGATCCCCACTTGGTATTCCTTCATGAAGTCCCATGAACTCAACAATTGCTTCATCGTTCTCGAATGTGTCCAAACTTGGTGGTTCCTATTGATCCCAATCTATGAGTTGTGAGTAGACAAGGGGTAAGTCATCATCGATATTGTCAAGGGTCATGGTGTAGGCAGATAGGGTAAAGACTAAAGTAGAGTGATCAAGTTCCCAAGAGGTGGAATCGATGGTTTCCCAGAAGTGTTTGATCCATTCTTCTCTTTCAAGGGGACCTTTTGACGGGGACTTGGTGAGTGTTGCGAGGAACCAATTGCAAGAATTTGATTGAAATTTTCTTCTAGGGAAGGCTCATCAAGTTCTCCAAATAGTTTATCAAGATCCATAAAAGTAGTGGAGGATAGGGAATCCCATTCATACTTATTGGAATCGGTGTCAAAGTTCCAAGATTCCTCAGATGTCTCGATATCATCTAAAGCATTAATGACCTCACTCGAAGGTAACCTGATACCCTAGATAGTCACTTTTACTGGTACAAACCCCAACCCTTGGTGTTTTAGTAATTTAGGAGTTTGTAAGGGTTCCAACATTCCTTGTTTATTTAGGCCAAGGTCATTGTGTCCATCATATCCTTGTTGTTTCATTATTAGGAACCCTTTTGGAATACTGTTCAACTGGCAATTTCTTAGGTTGAATATCCTCCTCTTCTTTGTACAACCATGTGAGAATGTGGTCATCCAAAGACTCTCTAGCTAGCTCCCCTCATTTAGTGAATATGGTAGGGGGATTATGAATGATGACTTTGGGCTGCATGGGATGCAGTTTTCCATAAAGACTTTGGCAATTTGGGTAGTTTTCCAATGAAAAAGAGACTCTTCATGTTGTATTCTCCACATCCTTTGTCTTGAATCTAGATCTTGGGTGTGGAAGGTGTGGTGAATGGGGTGGATGACTTAACAAGGGTGGATGGATCAATGTATTTAGATGGAGTGGTGGATGATGTGGAGGATGAGGCCTCTCGATTGATGGGCACTTGATGTTCAACAGTTCCTTTTAGGTTTATGCTATACTGAAAGGGATCAGGGTTGCCAGGAATAGTAATTTCAGTGCCATTATATGGGAACTTGAGGCATTGGTGGTAGGTGGATGGAATAGCCCTCATGGTATGAATCCATCGGCGGCCAATGAGAATATTGTAGTGTAAATCCATATCCAAGACATGAAACACTGTGTTATGTATTGCTAGAACAATTCTCACAAGAAGTGAAATTACGCCTTGGAACAAATGCTCAACATCATCATAAGCTTTGATCACAATTTTCTTGGTTTGGTCTATGTAATTCTTAGATATCCCAATGCTTTCACCAATTTTATTGAAAAAATGTTCAGACCTGCTCCACCGTCTACTAGGACTCGTCTGATCTTGTATTTATTAACACATACTTCAAGGTGTAGGGGATCATTATGATCAATTTTTTATGTGGAAAAGTCTTGTTCAAAGAAGGTGACATGGTGCGGCATAGCTAGGTATCCAATCATGGCCTGAAATTCATTAACATCTAGGTTAGCGGGTATGAATTCTTCTTGCAACGCTTTATCAAGGATAGCTCTGTGTTGTGCTGATATGCGAAGGAGCTCCAAAATGGAAATTTGTGTGGGAGTCTTCCCTAGCTAGTCTAGGAGATTGTACTAACTTTTTGACTGTGGATTGGATGGAGGTCCTGGAAGAGTTATCTTAGCTCTATGAGTGGTGACTACACATTCTAAACTTGGCTTGTTTATGATAATGGTGGCAATGCGATCATCAAAGGGTCTTACATTAAGGATAATAGTGCTATAATCATGTTTGATGATAGCATAATTGGAATTGTTGTCATTCCCTGAGCTAGAGGCTTTTCCTTTGTCATGGTCTTGCAAGGGAGTTTTGAACATGGTATGATTAGCATTGGTTTTTCCTTGTGAATCACCTATCGATATGGTTCCATTTTCAATAAGGTCTTGAATTATATTTTTGAATGTCCAACATCTAGATGTTTTGTGTCCTTTTCCACCGTGATATTCACAATATTCATCTTTCTTCCACCAATTAGGTTTGATCAATGAGTGTTCATAATTATTTATGTCTGGTAGTGTGATGACATTAGATTGCAAATTTTGTTTTAGGACTTATTCGACGGGCTCACCCAAATGAGTATATGTTCTCTTAGCATGAGGAGGACCTCTTCACTGTTGATTGTTTTGGACAGCATTCAATGTTTGGTTTTGACCTTGTGTTTGGGTGTTTCATGTGTTTCATGTATTTGATGAGGAAGGACCTTTGAGATGAATGGTTGGACCTTTGGTCATCACTTTGGCATCAACAACTCCATCATTTGTGACATTATTGTTTCGGGACCAATATTTTCTTTTGTCATTATTGGGTTTTGGGTTCTCTTTGTGTACTTTGACAAGTCCTTTTGCGACAAGCCCTTTTTCAATAAGGACACCTTTCTCAATGATTTCATCAAAATTTGTGCAACATTGGATTTCAATTCAACTCATCAATTCTTCGTTAAGGTTTTCCACAAACATGGTGACTACTTGTTTCTCAGGAATGTGATATGGGAATTTGTTAACCAAACTTCGCCATCTTTGGTAAAATGGGGTAAGTGACTCCCCTTCTTCTTGTTTGGTTGTACATAATGTTACTAGGGTGACATCAATTTCAATGTTGTAGGAAAAGTGGTTAATTAATTTATTAGTCAGTTCACCCCATGTTTTAATCCCTAGAGGAAGATGTGCAAACCAATTTAGGGTTGGCCCCTTGAGACTTTGGGGAAATAGTCTCATCAAATAAGTGGGATCATAGGCGACTTCCATACATGACGTATTGAATTATCGAATGTGTTCTACTAGATCCCCTTTCCCTTTTTACTTAGGTAAAGGTGGTATTGTGAAATGAGGGGGAAAGGGTGGCATGTATAGATTTATGTCAAATGGAAAGGGGCACAATTCCTCCATGGAATAAGTTTTCTTGTTGGTTCCCAATTGCATGTTTGTCATTTTTTGTTGGATGGCCTATATTTTTTGCATCAAAGTATCTACAAGAGATGGTGTTGCATTGGTTTTATTTGATGTTATGGCATTAGTGTTGAGGTCATATGTTGGATTGGTATTTTGTGGTGTGGGACCTTGGTTTCCTTGTTGGTATTCATGTGCAAACGTGATTTTTTTGTTGGCTTGATTTAGAATAAAATTGGTATTTAAATTGGTCCCAAAGGTCATGTTTGTATTTGGTATGGTGTTTTGAAGTTGTAGTGTAGGTCCTTGATTTGTTCATTGGATTCAAAATGTTGGTCCTTGATTTGCGTTTTGGAAAGATGGTGTAGGTCCTTGATTAGAATTTTGAAATGATGGTGTAGGACCTTGATTAATGTTTTGAAATGATGGAATGGGTCCTTGATTAATGTTTTGGTTTGGCACCCTTCGTGGGGCAATGTGAATCCTTCTAGATTTGTTTGGTTGATTTTGATTTGATGAGGGTGTACTTTGAAATTGGAATGAAGGACCTTGGTTTATGTTTTGAAGTGTAGGTATATGACCTTGATTTGTCTTTTAAAGTAAGGGTGTGGGACCTTGTGATATAGGACCTTGATTTGTGTTTTGAAAAAGAGGACTTGTAAAGGTCTTATCCATGGAATTTGATGAGCTTCCAAATGTGAAATTTTGTCCTTGTGTAGTATCATGGGTCACTTTGTTTCCAAATGTAGAGATGCTAGGGATATGTGTGGTAGTGGTTGTCATGTGTGTAGTTGTCCCAAGTGGTATAGTTGACATTTTTTGTGAAGAGGTCATCCCTAATGCAAATGGATTTTGGGTATCTTCGTCTACAATGGTTGAGACACAAAAGCCTTGAGGGAATTTGGCACCCTTTCTGGCTAGTGCATAGAAGAATCTATTAGGATCGTCACCAATGAGTTGATCAACCATGCTCAAAACCCTTGGATCTTGGTAAAGCTCTTTCAATTTCTTCTGGAGTCAATTTATTATTGACTTCATCTAGACTTAGATCGTTCAATGTAGGGTCTCTGTCTGGTGTCTCTCTTTGAGGTGTGGATTGATTTGAATTTGATCCAAGGGTGGTGACATGAAAAGGGTCACTTGAAAAATACATTTCCTTTCTTTTGGTTCGTGACCTTGTTTCAACCATGTGAGACTTGCAAGTTGGAAGGTAATGCAAGGTGATAATGAAGCTAAACTATGTTTTTGGATTTTTGGTTATAAGGATGCAAGGTAATTATGCAATGATAACTAATGGATGCAAAGGATACCAAAGGTTTACTAATTGATGATCAAGGAAAATGATATGGATACTAAATGATACTAGGGATAAGATGAAATTAAACTATGTTTTTGTGTTTTTGGGATAAAGATGCAAAATGAGAGTGCAATTTAAATGCAAGACTAGGGATTGATAGGATGATAATAAAGCTATATTCAAAGGGTATGATATGAATCTAAATGAGACTATGGTAATTCTAAGGATATGAATCCTAAAATTTGATACAAAGGATGGAAACCAAGCTAATGTAGGTCCAAGATGACAAACCCAAATATCATTGACTTTTGTGATAATCAAGATGATAATTTTGAAAAGGTTGAGTCTAGGCTAGTACACAAGCTTGAGAATCAAATTTGACCAAGGTGATAATGAAAAAGGTTGGTAAAATGAAGGATGAAGGTCAATGAAAAATTGGATAAGCAACCAAGGACTGTCCAAAAGCTTAGTAGTCTTCTTATGTCTAAAATTTGAAAGGGAGATGCAACCTAAATTTTAAGATTAATTTATGCAATACAAAGGATGGGGAAAATAACCTATAATGCAATGTAATCCTAAATGACAATGTTGGAGTGAACTACTAAAGGCCTGCAAGTCTCTGGTTTAGGAGTCAGGGTCACTGTGAAATGAATTGATTGGATTTTGCACAAGGATTTTGAGAGTTTTTGGTTATCAGGCAGTTGCATCACTATTTTCTGTAAATGCATCATTTCAGGTTGTGGGTTTCTAGAGTGTAGTTGTGGTTCAAAATGATAGTTGCAGCTCTATTTTTTGGAAATGTGGTTTAGTATAATAGTTGTAGTTTTCCAGTGATCAATTGCGGCACAAAAATGCAGTTGTAGGCCTGTTCTTATCAGTTGCGGTGACAAAATGTTGATTTTGTAGTTTTGATGGTTTTGACTTGGTTTTTGAGTGGATTTTGACTGATCTTGATGAAATTTTATTTGGAAAACACAAAATACAATCACAAACACTTGTTTTTTATCTGGTTTTGAATGTGAAAAAAAATTATTTCAAGATGAAAACACTCATAGACAACATGCACAATTCCTATGGTTGGAAAGGAAACCACTGGTTGATATCCCCACTTGGATTTCTCCAGCCACTTAAACAAGGTAGCCAACTAGAGACTTGGTGGCACTAGCCCCCCCTTACATGACACTCACTTCTCGGGCTCACCAAGTCTCATTCCCCAAAGATGAATTTATATCTCTACACATGCTAAGTGAAAACGTGGGGTGGCTTTAGAGGTTTGACCTCCTACGATAAATGAGCATATAAAAGGTTTTTGGCCACTAAAATAATTAGTTCTTAGTAAGGGCATCTGTTCAAGGTGGACATACATGCGAAAATATTAGCTCAATATTATGGTCATCAAGAGGCCTCCCAATCCCTTCTTAAGAAAGGATTTTGACGTAGCTCATGGGGCTACTGAGGGTGGCACTTGTCGATATGAAAAATCCGCACATGTTGCTTTAATGACTTTCGTCAAGAAGCACTTTTCTTATATAGCGGTTTGGAAGAGCTTTGCTTTAGTTTGTTACCGCTTGGTTCATTCTCACCTTTCGAAGTGAGGTGACAAGCCCTCAAAAAGAAAAGGTATACAATAGCAAGGAAGTATGTTGTTTATGATCTCCCAAATCGCATGAAGCGCAAGAAGAGAGCATATGTAACACCTTTGCCTCACACTCGCATGGGGTTCATTTTAATTCCAAAATTCAAATGTGGGGTGGTTATACAAGTTCCAAAGAAATGATTTTGATCCTCAATATCACCAAGTGGTGTGAGAGGAGATCCTATGAATTTGATGACAATTTTCCAACCACAAAACACCAAAGACACTTGTAAACTTTAACCTTTGCTTATGATTTGAAGACACTTGGATTCTTTTTATGCCAATGATGTGTGATACATGTTCATTTTAATACCCATGAGTGAGAAAAATTCATTTTGTTGTTCATTTTAATCCCTTATGAATGAGAAATGCAAGTTTATTTTATCCTTATGATCTTGATGCAAGTTGTAGTTGTGAAAGAAAAACAAAACAAAAATTGCTTAAACCTAAACTAATGTAAAGCTTGATTTTTTTATTTGTTTCTAAAGAATTTTTTTTGTGAAACTCCTTAGATCCAAAGCCACACACTAAAAAGAAATAGTTAGCACACAAAAACACTAACCTACTTGAAAACCCAAAAGGAAAAACTTGAATAAAATTGAAAATAGAAATTTGTATACCTAACCAAGCAATTGTGTCATTCGGGTCTGCAAATGCATCACTATAATGCGCCATTCTAGAATAGTTATGTTGTGATTTCAAACCTCAGTCTCCCACCCACAGATGCATCATTGTTTTCCACAAATCCATAGTTCTTTTTAAATCTAACCTCCCACCAACAATTGTATCATTTCTCTTGGCAGATGCATTTTTTCTTCGCAATTACGTCACTACGCATCTCAGTTGTGTTGTTTCATACGGAAATCTGAAAAAATAAAAAATAAAAGTCGTACGAATCCTGCCAAAATCTTATTTTCATGTTGGGTTCACCAATGTAAGATGGGTTAAAATGAGCCAGCCTAGATTCTAGTGACAACCACAACACTACTAAGCCAAAACCCAATCCAAAACAAGAGAAAACAATCAAAACATAAGGAAAATGAAAGCACTTCCCATGTTTGAACTTGAATCACTTCCCTTGTCTCTCCTCATTCTTCTTTTGCAAATATTCCCTCAGATTTGTAGTTGATATTGTGCAAATACCTGCAAATTGTAAGCAAGAAAGTTGGAGATGAGTGGTTGTTAAGGAAAAAATGGAGGAGAAAGGCTTCTTTTATAGACAACCATTTGAACGGATGGTCAAGATAGAGCTTCTAGAAATATTTCAAGATTGACGGATGAGAAGACATGCAACACAGGAAAGGGGAGGTTACAAAATGGATGGTCAAGATTAGAAAGAGCCCAAAGGCGATCGATGGCTGAGATTCAAAAATGGGATAGTGGAGGAAGAATATGGAGGAATTAAAAATTGAAAATAATCAATTCATGAGAAGGAATCTTTGGACAAGTGGAGGCATAAATCATTTTTCCAAATTATTTATTTTGAGGAAAAGGCAAGTGGGCATTTAATTGAAATAATTTATATAATCATTTTAATTAAATAAGAGGAAATAGGAAAAGAGCATTAAATGATTGATTTGAGTTCATTATTTAATAAAAGAGAAGCATTGGGAGATAATTAAATAATTTTGACAATTATTTAATTATAGAAGAATTAAAAGATTAGTGAATAGTCAAATAATTAATTTTAATTATTTAACTATAGACAAATGATGATAAGCAAATAATTAAATAAATTACTATTTATTTAATTATTGAAGAAAGGGGGAATTAGCAACACAATTAATTTATTTAATTGATAAGATAGAATAAAGTTAAGAAGTGAATTAATTAAATAATTAAAATTATTTAATTAATAGAGGAATGTGATCAAGAATAATTAAATAATTAAAATTATTAAATTATGCAGAGACGAAGACCAAGAAAAATGACGCTTGCAGACTAAGACATTTTTCAGTGTCTACAAGAGTAACTCACCATATATTGAACTTGGTGATGATCCTAGTATGACACTTGCTGTAGTCCCTTTGGCTAGTTGTCCACCTACCATATATGATGATCAAGATTGGGATGCAAACTATTTGCTTTAAATCGCCTTGCATGTGAAGTACTCTTTTGTGTTTTATTTGTGTTTGCTTGCATGTGATGTGATCCCTTGTGTTGTGCTACTTGGCATGTCTTTATGTTTATGAGTTTCCTTTAGAGGACCCTTGTTGCTCCATTGGCATAAGGATACAAAGAAAATGAATTTATCATGACATTCTTCTATTTGTATCTTCATTCTTCTCTATGTCGTGAACATTGCCTTTCCTCTTGTGTTTTCCTTGTGGGGATGATGCAAAACATAAGCACATTTAGTTCTCTTCCATGTTGACCCAAAAAAAAAAATTCTCTCTATGTGTCATTCTTCCATTGTGTTTGTTGTTCCATGAGTATTTGGGGAATGATGTCACTTTTGAGATCATTTATATTATGGTAGTAAAGATACTAACCCAAAATCTGTGGAACCCTTTTGTGTTCATTTTTTGTCTTTTTTGTGGTATTGCTTTGGGGGTGACCCCTTATCATGAGGTATCATGGGAATAAGTCTTTCCAAATAATCTCTCATGACCTTTATCGCATGGCATTTATCATTTTTCTACCTTAAAGAAATTTCTCACAGTATTGTGTTTAGCAATTACTTTATGGTGGGGGCATACCTTGGCATTTTTTGCTTCACTTTGTTCACATGTGTTGAACTTAGTGATGTGTTGACATTAGCATTAGCAATTTTACTTCACTTTGTTCACACGCACTGGACTTAGTGTTGCATTGGTATAGCATTTTGATCATTTGTGTAGCACCTTATCAAAATTACCAAGGAGTATAATTTTTGGTATGGTTGAAAATGGGTACACACCTAGTGCATATTGTAATTCACTAGACCTTGTGTGTTTCTCATTTTTCTACTTTGTCTTGGGGGCTCACCTAGTGAATCCAGACTTCACTAGCTCGTGGTGCCATTGTTTTTTGATTCACCTAGAAAATATCAGACTTTGTTAGCATATGAGTAATGAACACCATGGGTGTGGATCCTAGCATAATGCAACTTGCTAGTCCATGATATCCATGCCCTTTCTTGTGAATTTTGTAGTGACATTATATATGTTTGTGTATGTTGCTTGTTGTATTTCAAACATGTGTGTGTTCCTTTGTGCTCATGTCGGTTTGCCATGGGATCTTGGATCCTAGGGGCTTGTGCATCCCCCTAGATTCATTCTCATCCTATCTCTTCAACATTTGGACTATTGGACCCCTCTTGACATATTTTCTACTTTAGTGTGAGTCTGAGTGTAAGTTCATACTCTCACTAAAGTGGGGGCTAAATTTAACATCATAAATTGTCACCCTTGACAATTTCACACTTTGTTGCTCCCTCTTGAGTAATTGGACCTAATTGAACACCTAATTTCCTAAATTATGCATTATGTGGCCCATTTTATCATTTTTGACAATTTGTAACTATAAAACAAATGTATTCATTTAACACTTTTCCCTCAACTCCTTAATTCTCAAAAAATAGTCTGGGACACTAGTGCCTAGGGTGTCTATGTCCCCTTATTTTGGCTCCAAAGTCAAATATGTCAGTGTTGGAATTTTATTATTTAAAATTCAAATATCTAAAGTCAGTTTTCAAGATTTAATTTGTGGGAAATTAGAATAATTGTATATAAATACCTAGTTATTGCATCATTTGAAAGACATCTAGAAATTATTGGAAAATTTAGTGATCAAGCATTATCAAGCAAGTCAAGAGTAACATTTCAAGATTTATTTTAGCAATTCAAGATCCAAGAATCATTTCAAAGTGTGTAAGATTTTATTCATGTCTATGTTATTACATTTTTTGTGAAAACTAACCCTTGTAGGTCCCTAAGCAATTCAAGAAAGCAAGATCCAAAACTTGAGGAGATTTGCATTATTTCAGTCCTTCAAGGAATCCATTAGGGGGTGGTGAATTGTAGTCCATTGTTGATTCATCATTCATTTTTATCATTTAGCCCTATCCCTCAAAAGGATAAGTTTTCTATCATTGGCATTGCCATTGTAGAAGTGGAAATACTAACATGGGGTTTGACTAAGGCTTGAGCCCCTAAATGGCACAACCTTTCCTCTCTTTTTGAATGTGAAGGTTTCAATTATGAAGAGGATTGAAGGAAGTTGGAGTTCAATTATTCATTGTTGCAATCAAACCCTACATCTTGATAACTCACAAAAACTCAGTTACAGAGTTATCTAACAATGATTCGACAGTGTCACAAATAGAAAACAAAAGCTTTGATCTAGCATTTGAGGACTATGAAATCAAATTTGGAATCTCCTTATAGGGACATAGACACCTTGGGTGACTTATTCCATCATTTTCAACCTTAAATTTATATCACAGATGCACAATGTCATGATTAGTCCATTTTTGTAGTTTGATTTCGTCTGTGACTTTCCAGATCTATTTGTTTGCATCAAAACAACAATTTGCATCGTTAGGCTAATTGAATCATTGTGTTTCATCCTTATGTTACTTTTAGATTTGGTCAAGGGAAGGTTGACTCACCTTTCAAGTTGTAATTCAATCATATATCTTGTTTGAATCCATCAAACCCCCTTCCTTTTAATGAAATATTGAAAAGGTGTCGAACCCCCACAACAGGAGATCTCCCTTAAAGGGTCTCACCATTTTCTACATTTCATAGGGTATAAAGGTCTCCTGGACAACTCAACAAGATCTCTGTTTAGGATGACAGTGCAGCTATCATATGACAACATATTTGTGATGGAGCCCCATATAGATAGAAAACTGGAGACATCATAGAAAGACATAAATACTTTGTGCAAGTTTTTAGATGTAAAAAGACATGAAATATAATTGTACAAAATTAAAGGTACTGAAATAAATACATTGACTGAAAATAAAACAAAAAGAATGTGGAAAGGTTCAAGATTGCATTGAGGGTGTTCGATGGCAGTCAAGTTTGCTTCAAAAGGGTTCTCCCACTTGTACCTACACACATAAGACCACAGAAAAATGTTGGATGGTTGTTTAGGAGTTTTCCTTAGTCAAACCCATGTTTTAGTGTTTCCACCTCCACAAACAACCTTAGACAATATGATAATAATAATAATAATAATAATAGGCAAGAAAAAGATGAAGAAAACCATATAATAATCAAAGTTATAGATAAAATGCTAAATAAAGATCTTCATTTCGTAACCTCCACTCTTTTGTGTTGCATGTCTTCTCATTTGTCGATCTTGGAATCTTTCTAGAAGCTTAATCTTGATTGTCCATTCTAATGGTTATCTATAAAAGAAGCCTTCCTCCTCCATTTTTGATTTAACCACTTGTCTCTAACTTTCATGCTTATTTTTTGTAGGTAATTGCATACACACTTCACGATATGAGGGAAAACATGCAAAGGAAGCTTGAGGAGAGACAAGAGAAGTGATTCAATTTCAATATGGCGAGTGCATTGTTTGTTTACTTTGATTTTTCTCCTTTATTTTAATTGTTTTCTCTTGTTTAGATTGGATTTCTAGCTTAGATGATGTTGTGATTGTCACTAGATCTATGCTAGTAGAAATTTCCCATCTTACATTATGAAAGAGAAGAGAACAAATGTGGTGAGAAATAAACTTATGAAGGGTCTAGTTCTCTCACAAGCTCCACATGAACAAGTACCTACACATAGAAAAGCAGGAAAAAATGTTAGGCTCTTTTAGGGCTTTCCATAGTCAAACCCCCATTTTGGTGTTTCCACCATGGACAACCAGATAGGTAGAGAAATGGAAATGTGATAAAGAAAGTATGTTGGAAAGGAAAGAATACCAAATACTACAAGAAGCACTATGCTACTCAAATCCAACAACAATGTGATATTGAATGAACAATACCACCCTCGACCAAAGGCACTCAAGGCCAATGAGAGAGGAATGCAAGTCTACAACCGTGGTAAAGTTGGCATGGCCACAATGATGTCGAAGGAAGTCTCACAAGACACAAAGTTTCAACTTTTATGGTAGATGTGAAGAATGTTGTGATGTTGGAATAGTGAAGTTGATAGTGTAGCAAGTAGCTCAAAAGCGTGAGAGAATGCCAAGAATTGTGAAGAAGTTATCCAAAAGTGTGTAGAGGAATGAATGAGAGTGAGAGATAGTCATTTTAGGTGAATTTGGGAGTGAAAGAGTTGTTCAAAGGTCGATTGAAGGGTGCAGATACGTTACACTTCAGCCCCAATGGTGAATGTAACGCCTCTATGGATTTCAGAGGCAAGAATCCTATTAGGATGATAACACGTTGTGTAGACGTTCGCATGTCGTGTGTGTGTCCCCAATAGAAATTTCCCCAAAAACACTATAAATAGGCACCAAGTGGATGGAGTACGAACAAATGATCTGGAATTGCATTATCGGGTTTGATTTTTCTAAGGTGAAGGATGTCAAAGGGGAACTTGTAAGGGAGGTGTAAATTCATTCCTATACATTTTTCCCCCACTTTAGAGAACATGAGTGCCAATGAGTGTTCGGTAAAGAGTTCCAAGAAAATATACCTGAACCATTGAGGAAGCAGACTACAATTTTGTGTGCTCGAAAGTGCAGGGCAGACAAATAGCTCCACAAGTACTCTCTCCTAAGGACGATTGAAAAAAGTGCATCAAAGGCCTGTAGACCAACATTGAACTGATCCTGCAGGATGTAAGCACTTAATAGGTCCTTGGACTTGCAAAGAAGGCGTCCCCCAAGTGCTTGGTCCTGAAGGAAGTTGGATGTGAGGGACTCCACAAAGTTAAATTGGAAAGCAGCTTCACATGTGCACCTACAAAGCAACATGTTAATCCATAGATAAAACATGTTAGATATTAAAAAAAATCTATACAAGTAGATAAGCAAACAATCACATAGACAGTCAACATTTGAACGAAGAGATTTCAAAGGGGTCCCTTGTGAACCCTTCAAAAGAAAATGGGTCCACTCAAGGGAGACTCTATTTGAAAGTGCAACAGTATTTTTAACAAATCAATTCAACATTGAGGAATCCTTTTGAAAGATTTCACTTCATCAAGGAATTCAAAAGGAAGAAAGCTCCCTCACAAGGGGAAATCCAAAACTTCACTCGTAGGAGAAGGTGCTCCCTCCTCGGAGGGAAGTAGTTTCTCAAATTCTTTCCTTACGAACCCATGATGAAGGAAAAGTATTCCGCTAGGGGTCCTTGTTGAGGAATATGATTTTTGAAAAATAGAGAATTTCAAGAAGGGAATCATTATCCACCAAATGTACCTTTTGAAGATCGAAGTCGTATGAGAGCCCCCCTTAGGATGGTGTATTCTAAACACAAAGGCGCATGACATCCTAAGGAGAGAAAAGCAAGAATAAAAGTGATGTTGTGGTCTGCGAAACATAATGATATGTAATGGTGGTAATGCTATCACACACGTGAGGGACAACACATGAGCACCACAACATCACAAACAAGCAAAGAAGAGAAAGATAAAAAGAAAGAAAGAGAAAAAAGGACATAATGAATAAGAGATAGGGGGATCTTATATTTCAGGGTTAGAGCTTCTCATAAATATAGATAAATAGATACAATAATAAATAAATGAACTATCATCAACCCCCTACTATATCAAACCATGTGAGGAAGGCACATGAAGACAAAATGAAAATAAAAAATTGGGTCAACATGGAAGGGAGGCCTAAATGCCCCCAACACTTTGCATTGTCCCTAATAATTGAAAATCAATACATGACAAAGAGAAGAATAATGTGACAAATAGAGGAAATTTTACGACATAAAAACACTCTTGTATCCAAGCACCTACAATGGTGACAAGGGTCATCCAAAAACACATAAAACAAGCATGGGGGAACATAATATACACACACAATCTAACCTATAGATAAAGAAGAGGCACCCCCTAGTCCTCATCAACCAAGAGGTCATCGTTCTCCCAATCTAGATCACTATAAGGGGAGGTCAGATGAGCGTGCAAGGGTAGAATATCAAGGGGGGTACCCTCTAACCCTCCTGCAAAAAGAGCCAAGGAAGAAGGCCCCTCAAAGTCTTCTCCACTCACTTCTTGTGAGGTGAACGTTAGCGATCTCGTGAAAATCACCGATAGGGTTGGGACATCGTCTACATAGTTGAAAATGCACTTGATAGGAGTGCCATACATCAACTCAGTAGGAGATGGAGGCAGTGCCCTAGATTCGCTACTAGGCTACCGAATGATTCGGGAGTAGTGACAAACTTTGGGGATGTTGGGGCTTCCTCCATCACTAGAACGTCGCAATCCAATGCAAAACCACCCTCCTAAGAAGGTGAAACCTTCTTTCAACCCCCATTTCTAGTAGGGTTGTCCTCCATTTTTCACTTCATTGAAGGATGTGAGATCCCCACAGATGAAGCAAAGGGTACGAAGGAAGAGGAGAAAGCCACAACGGACACCACCGAGGTATTTGGCATGTCAACGGGTTTGGAAAAGGGCGAGATGTTTGGAAGGAACATCAGAAGGGGAGGCTCAATTGAAAGAGCAATGAATACTCGCACCCTCTTTGGGTGAGGATCATTCATGCTCGCAGGGGGAGTCAAAAGCAAGACTGAGGTTGAGGGAACTGAATCAGGAAGAGCAGAAGAGGAGGACACAACAGAAGATGCCAAAGTGGGAGCTATTGGTTCCTCTTCCTTCTTCTATAAGGAAGCCTACTCAGCGGTTAGAGCCTTCCTCTGATGCTTATGCTCATGCGCAAGGCAGTTTCTGCAATTTTAGGAGCTAGAGGTTGTAGCTTGAGAAGGGATGGAAGACTCCTATTTAGCCATTAGAGTATCATCATAGTTGTTTTCGGCAGAGGGATGGACTCCAGGATGGGAACAGGAGGAAGAGATGGAGAAGATGATGTAACAATAGCAAGGGGAGTAGACTCAAGCACCTCAATGGTGGGCCTCTTCCCATTCAATACCTTGGAGGTAGGGGCAATAGGAGGCTGCGAAGGCTGAGACATAGAAGACACTCCATGGGGACCCTTCCCCTTACCATACAAAATAGTTTGAGGCACCATGGATAAGATAGGAAGTTCAAATGTTGGACACTTGGGCTTTCGCCAAGTGGGCACCATCAGACTCCCTAGAAAACACATAGGAGCAAAATTTGGTGGCGCTGCAGCAGGGTGAGAGGAAGCAACAAGCGAGACAACGAAAGAAGAGGAAGAGCCCTGGGCATGGGTAGGCTTTCACTTCCCCTTTCAAGAGGAAGAGGAAACTTGTTACTACATTATAGAGTGAGTCACTTTCAACTGTCCCTTGCCCCCGATTTTGTACTTAATGTAAGTTTGATAAAGTAGGTCTATTCTAGGGGAAGTGGACCAACTAGGGGGGGCCAAAAATGATCCAAAGAATAACCCCCATGGGATACCATTAGCTGATATCTAGTGTCATGCATGAAATGCACAACACCTTCATGAGAGAACTTCAAACATTTGTGAATAACAAAAGCAATTCCATTAATGGAAGCTAGCCAAGGAATGCTTAACTTCACCCTAAATAGATTGGATTCCAGAATGACATTGAAAGTGGTGTCCATAGCCCTAGGTCCTACTAGGATGGAAAGAGTTATGGAGCCATACAAAGTAAGAGAGAGGTTGTCATGAGTACATATAGTGTTTTTTTTCTTCTCATACTCCTCCCTCTGCAATGAATTTAGCCACAAAGTTTCCTCTGTAATAATGTTCACTCGACTTGCGAGGTCAACTAAGACCCCTGTCACAATGTTTCCATTGAGGCAAGAAAGAATGTATAAAGGGGAGGCTTTGTTATTCATGGGTAAGTCTTGCGAGGTGAAAGTCACATTTGGCAAGCCATTCGTAGGCTGAGGGGGAGGACTAGGAGTGAATGAGACCACATTCACGTATGTCGACACCTTGGGAGAAACATCAGAAGGATCAATAATTAAGTTTGCAGAGTGAGACAAAAAAAGGTCCATATAAATCTGTAACTCACTATTTGCCTTTGCCACTGACTTATTTGTGTTCTGCTTCTTACCATCAAAACAAATGGTACCGTCATCAATGTGGTCCTATATCTCATGACGCAGACACATGCAATGTTTAATATCATGCCCATGAACATGATGGTACTGGTAGAACTTGTTTCCATCGTACCAATCAGGATAAGGCTCCCTCAAAGGTTGAGGGTCTTCTAATGTTATAATCTTATGCTTCAATAACTTTTGCAAATAGAAGAATAAGATTTAGATTGTTTAGTAAACTTTCTATTGTGTTTGATTCCCCGATCATTAGTCACAATGACTACATTTGCAACAGACTTCCCTTTCCCCGAAATGGATACTATAGATCTTCCTTTAGAATGGGAGTGTGAGGAGGATCCCTCGAACTGAACAACTATCTGCTGATACTCTCACAGCACAATACAAAGATGTGAAAAAGAAGGATATTTCATCAAGGTGAATTTCTCTTGCCAATCTAATTGCAGGTTGCCTATGAGTACCTTTTGCACATCTAAGTCAAGTAGTGGGTAAGAGATTGTGAAAAGAGAACTTGATATTGCGCAATGAAATCAATGATCTCCCTGCTTACATCAAACGAGATCTGAGGTCATCTTCGGACCAATGTTAGCCTAGAATTACCTAAGAAATTGATTGACCAGTTGATCGAATGAGAATATACAATTATTAGGAAAGGAACAATACCACTCTAGTGTTGTATCCTTGAGAGATCAAGGAAAAAATTTAGCCATCAGAGTGTCATGGTGAAAGAGATCTGTACACATTGTCTTAAAAGCAGATATGTTTGTTTGGGGATCCCCTTTACCACCATACTTCTCAAACTTAGTAATCTCCATTCCCTTAGCGAAAGGAGTGTTTAAGATTGCTACAGATAGGGGCATGTGTTAGAAGAAAGGCTGAAAGATGGGTTGAGCAGAATTTTGGGATAGGCTTGCTAACTGATTTTCATCTAACCCATGTTTTGAAGCAAAGCATTCAAAATAGGGTCATTAGATGATTTAGGAACAGTAGAGACACCACCAGGGCCGCCACCGTGCCCACCTCCGAACTGCCTCTGAAACTGCTTCCCAAGCCCCCACCAGAGCCTCCACCGTGACCACCATTGGCACCACCACCACTACCAAAACCACCACCACCCATTCCATCAGATCCCCTGCCACTAGGGGCACTAGGAGGAGTGAAGCTAAAACCAAGGGGTATTCTACTCACCTTGATTGTGTGGGATGTTTGAGGAGTAGAGGAAACATTGATCAAAGGGCCTATTTCAACCATGCATACAGATGTTGTGGGCATCGAGACACCTATTTGTCTCTCATAGGCATCAAGCACCATCCCTCGGGTAGTACCCGATCTAGTGTTATATGAGGGGATATATGCTTCAATTAAATCAGTGAGGCCACATAAGAATTTTATGCCCATCTGATCTTTGCCTAACATATATCTCACCTCATTAACAAGCCTAAAGACTCTTGTCATATTTGGTACTTTCTCTAAATGATTTTAGAGATCTAACAGTCTCCTGTCTAATGCCAAAATGTGTTCTGCAAGAATGTGCACAACATCATCCTCATCCACAAACGAAGTTGTAAGGGATGTTGGAGGAGTGGGTACACAAGTGGCCTCATCAACGAAACCCATCTCGTATGTTGAAATCTCCTCTTGAGAAAAATGACTGGTAGTAAAGCCTGTGGTAAAGCCGAAAGCGACCTTCATCTTTTCCATTTGTAAGTGACAAACTTCTTCTAACAACATACCCAGAGATTGTAGACTAGGTTGTGATGCTCATAAAACCCCACAACACCCAAGTCTACAATGGTCGTCGAGTGTGAAGGAGAGAGTCTCAACACAAAGAAATGGATAGACGTTGTTCATGTCGGGTTCACCAAAATATAGAGGAGGGGGACCGACCACTCAACAACTCCAGGTCACAGAGAGTCGAGAGTTGAAGGGTTCCCTTATCTACCTCAACCGTGCAGGTGTTTAAGGAATTGGAGGATAGAGAATGAAGAGAACTCCTAGTGCTTCTATCATTCTACTAACTCGAGAGTTAGGTTTGGACTAAGCGATCAGGTTTCTGGAACTCGAACTGTACCTCAGATAGCTCTCTTCCAAAGGACAATAGCACAAAACAGGGACGACAATGTGATGCATTGGCATCTCACAAGTGTGTTGGCATTTGTACGAACATAAAGTGAAAGGACACATATAGAATAACAAAAAACCTACTAAATAGCTTAGCTAAAGGTTTACTTGTGATGACAAAAGCAGAAAATAACAAAGAGACTAAGATAATGTAAGGAATGTTATGAAAGAGAGGAGAACAAAGGTGGTGAGAAATAAACTTACGAAGGGTACAGTTCTCCAGCAAGTTCCACACGAATAAGTACCTAAACACAGAAAATCAAGGGAAAATGTTGGGGCTATTTTGAGGCTTGCCACAATCAAACCCTCATTTTGGTGTTTCCACCTCCACACACAACCAAATAGGTAGAGAAATGGAAATACAATAAAGAAAGTATGTTGGAAAGGAAAGAATACCAAATACTACAAGAAGAACTATGCTACTCAAATCCAACAACAATGTGATAGTGAATGAACAATACCACCCTCGACCAAAGGCACTCAAGGCCAATGAGAGAGGAATGCAAGTCTACAACCATGGCAAAGTCAACATGGCTGCAGCAACACCGAAGGAAGTCTCGCAAGACACCAAGTTGCAACTTCTATGGTAGATGTGAAGAATGTTGTGATGTTAGAATAGTGAAATTGATAGTGCAACAAGTAACTTAGAAGCGTGAGAGAATGTCAAGAATTGTGAAGAAGCTATCCAAAAGTGTGTAGAGGAATGAATGAGTGAGAGATAGTCATTTTAGGTGAATTTGGGAGGGAAAGAGTCGTTCAAAGGTTGGTTGAAAGGTGAAGATACGTTACATTTCGGCCCCAATGGCGAACGTAACGCCTGTGTGGATTCCAGAGGTAGGAATCCTATCAAGATGGTAGCGTGCCGCGCAAACGTCCATGTGCATCCTCAACAAAAATTCCTCCACCGACACTATAAATAGGCTCCAAATGGATGGAGTACAGATGGATGATGTGGAATTGCATTGTCGAGTTTGATTTTTCTAAGGTGAAGGATGTAAAAGGGGAGCTTGCAAGGGGTACAAATTCATGCCTATACAGAGAGAGAGGACAAAAATAGTAGAGATGTAAAAATAAGGAGTTTTATTAGAAAATAATTAATACTATTATTAATAAACTCTTATTGTTGAAGTTGATTGTTCAAGATGTGATTAATATTTATTTCTCAAGGATTTATGCAAGATTTCTCTAGTATATATTTGTTAAGATCAAGAGAATGATCATACATTTGGTGGAGGATTAGTTTGGATTTATATAACTATTTTATTGAAGATGTGAATGGTCTAAATTTAAAAATATATTATTAAAATGGATGATTGAAATGTATTAGCTTTTAAAGTAAGTTAGCTTCTAGAGAAAGCTAATAGATGAATGGTCAAGATTGATTACAAACAAATGTTTAGGATTGACTAAAATGAATTTATTAAATGTTGGTTGTTAAGGTACTTTTATGGCTATCTTTATGTGAATGGTTGAGATTAAAAAATATCGTGTGAAATAAATGCTAGAAATGTAAAATTAGTATGACTTTTTTTACTAGTTAAATAGAATATTATTTGTTTGTTTGTTTGTGGATAATAAAAACAATAATTTTGTTTATTTAGTTAATTAGTGAAAAATTATTTAGTTAATTAGTGAAAATGAATGAATTAATTTATTTTAGATGAATATGAAAAAAGAGCCTAATTAATTAAATAATAAAAAATATTTATTTAATTAGTAATGTGGGGATGACAAAGTGTTAGAAATGATGTTAGGATGTGATAAAATTTAAGTGTCTACAAGTATTGTAGTTAATTATTATAAAATTTTAAAATATTTTTTCTTATTAATCAACTAATTTAATTGATTATAATTTTAAAATTAGTATATAATTTAGTTAAAAAATTAATTAAAATTTTTATATTTAATAAATAGTAAATAAAAAGTTTAAATGAATTGAATCAATTTTTTTCTATTTTAAAATTTTTTATTAGTTTTAAAAAATTATCAAATAATTGGTTATTAATAATTAACTCTAGTTTATATATTATTAATTTAATGATTGTAATATTAAATTATAGATTTTAGCTTAATTTATAAAATTTAAATGCTAAAAATGGTTAATTTATTCAACTTTGGATCATTAGTATGAGTTTTTTTATATATATTTAGAAACTAAATCAATGTTAACTATCTAGTCATACTTGGGAGAAGTGATCATCCTGCCTCATATTGTGAAACCCTAATGGGGAGGATGTACCTTACTGAAATTTCTTCCTTGAGACATAATAAATGATGTTACACCCTAATTAAGTTCACATCATCTTTGTAGAGAACTAACATGAGTTATGCATCACCTACTCGCTTTGAATTCTCTCCTCTAGTGTAATATAATGTGTTGTTTAATACATTACATGTGTAATGATGTTGTTTGCACATGATGCACTATCATGTAAAGTGAAATGAAAGCATAGTAGATATTTTTTTAAATATGTTAGCATTTATATCTATGTGCAAGTATGGGTATGACAAGAGAGTGTGGAGGTGTAGACCATCCAGTTAAATAGCTCACTAATAGAATTTTATTAAGCATTGTAAACATATATCCTAGAGTTATTGTTAGGAAAGGCATCTCAACCTTGCTCCTATTGATAAAATGACAAAAATTGTAATTTTTGGGTTGCAAAACACAAAACTCAAATTTTAGGCTTTACATTTAGTTTTTAGTCAAAATGACTATATTTTTTGTTGAGCACCATAAGAGGTGGTGCTTGTTGTATTGGTCTCCTTGATCTCTACATTTTTTTTCAAAATGGGCACAATCAACCTCTTCAATCAAAAACTATGGCCTCCAAACATTTGCATAGAAATGTAAAAATGTGTTAGACACTCAAATAGTTGTAAAAGGGAGTTGCAATTGTTGAATAACTTATGATGTATGTTGTGACACATTATAAGGAATCTTTTATTGGATATAATGGAACAAAAATGAAACACCCAATTTGGTGAGTAGATTAGTTATAAAAGGTGGAAGAATTTTACTATTTTTATCATGTGGACTCATCTTGAGATTTAAGATTTTAGAACCACTTTTTTTGGTGGTTTTATAATATGATTTGATAGTTTCATGTATTTTATCTCCTATATATTATGTGCTTTAGATGGATATTATGTGTAAGATTATATATATTGTTAAATCGTTAGATTTCTCCAGATCTCTAGTTATTCTTGTAAGACTTTCTCTACAAGTGTATTATAAATGTGTTATTTACTAGTTAAACATTAGGCTACTTTGGAGTGGGAATTTTCTCGTAAGGCAGTTTTCCCCATGTACTCTTCTGTTATGGTATATTGTTTATTTTTATATTTATGTGCTTCTTCTTTTTGTAATCATTATAAATTTAAAATTTGTACAAAAATCTCCTCAAAATATATGTAGGAGTAATTTCTATATACCTTGATCACTTTAATTTGTATCATATTTTGATCACCTCAAATTCTAGGTGTTGGATAGAATTTTTTTGCACTTTCATTTATTTGGAGTTTACACAAAAAGGTTTTGATCTTATTGTAGGAAGATATGGAAAGAACATCAATGATAGAGATAGAGAAGTTCTAAAAAAAATGAGTTGTCGAAGATCAAGATGGAGGATAGATTGAGATCTATAGGCTATAGTATCTAGATCCAAACCTCTATCTCCATCACAAGAAGATTGAAAAAAGATGAATAGGAAAGTAAAGGGTCAAATTAGACTTAATGTATCCAATTCATTTTTATTGAACTTATATCAAGGGACTTGTGACACCCCTCTGATTTGTTATGTTTTCTTGACAGCTCAGATAATTTGTTAGACTTTATTTTATGATATTGTTATTCTATCGCTGACAGTGGAGCGATGATAGACTATATTGATGTGATGACACATTATTTGCATGGTGATTATGTTATTATGCTTTATGTTTGCATAGATGCTTAGTTGTGATGACATTGCTATATATGCTTATTGTAGTTTAATTGATATATCATCTCGTCATTTGATGTGACATTGAATTGGTGAAGAGAACGATATTGCATCACTCGCTTGCGAATGCCTTGTGATTTTTGTGATTCTCTCTTAACGGTGTGTATGAATTACTATATGTATACATGTACGACATTGTCTTGTTTGCAGGATTGCAGGTATAGGACATTAGCTTCACCTGGTTTCACAGGTCTGAGCATGTCCACTACTCAACAGTAATATTGGGAGATAGTAACGGGCTACCTAGTCATACCTTTACCCTAGTACAGTGTGTCGTCAGTTTGAGTTTTGGTCTTAGCCTTATCATTGTTGTTCTGGGTATTTTATTATGGTGCAAGTTTAATTTTGTAGATTAAATGTGGGGTTGATTTAAATATTTAATTAATTGAATTATTATTGTGAAGGCTTTAGAATAAATTAATTAATTAATTTAATTTAGTTATGTTGAGTAATTTTTATTATTAAAAATAAATGGTAATTAATTAAATAAGAGTATTTAAATTAGTTGCAATTAGTAAATTGTTTTATTTTATTTAAATGCATGTGGTTGGAAAATATCTGGGGTTGTTGAGGGAAAAAATATTTTGATTGGGATAACTGTGAGTTAGAAATTTGTTATCTTATTGTTGTAAATTGATTCTCAGAGAAAAGATTGGGAAAAAGGGAAGAAAGTTGTTTCACGGGAAGAGTTTTTGTTTGGTTGAAAAATTTGCTGAGGAAATTGTGGATCTCTCAGAGGTTTTTGTTTTAGAATCTTGCTGTAGAATTTTGGGCTGTGGTATTGTTGTGTTTTCTGGAAAGAGGCAATTGCACTGGAGGAAGCTTTGGCTACATTGGAAAATTGAAGCTACAGAGAAGCTCGGCAACATTTCTTGAGGCAACAGTTCTTCTGGAACAGGTTCCTTTACTATTTTTATGAATTTTGAATTTAAAAGTTGTTTATATCACTATAATGAAATTTGGAAATGTTTAGGAAAAGATTTTCAATACTGTAGAAGCTTTTGTTTCTTTCTTTTAAAAGATTGTTGTGAAAGAGGAACCTCTGTAGAAAATAATTAAAAATCTTTTGTGTAATTTGTTCATTCGAAATAGATTAATACAAAAGGAATTATAGATCTCTGTAGAAAATCATTATTCTGTTTGGTTTCCTATTTCTTTTAATTATCTGGGAAAATGAAATCTCTGAGCTTTCCTGTAGAAAATTTCTTCTGTGAAAAATTATTGCCCAATTTTAACCAGTGCTTGGATTATATATATATATGTACATATACATATATATATATTATATATAAATATATTATTTTATTTATAGCACAGTATATTCCCTGTAGGAATATTTCATTTGTGATGAATTTGAAAAACGGAATGGAAAAATCGTGCGGCGATTTTTAGAAAATTGCAGGTTTTACTGTAGTTAAAAAAATAAATAAATGTTTTTTTTTTAGGCGCAGGGGCTACCTCCATTGTCGTGCCCATAGGGGAGGCAAAGAGTGGAGGGCAGCAAGTGTTGCCTCCCACGGAGGTCGTGGCCCACACGGGTTTGGTTGTACACAGCCATCTGTGCACAGTCTATCTTTGTTTTTTTTGTGGTTCGTTTGATATATGGTTATTTTGTTATATACATTATATTTAAAAATATATATATAATATATAATATACATATTATTTATAATATGTATTTTATATATTATGTATATATTATATATATGTATATTTTGGAAATTGTATTGTAATTAATTTAAAATCGAATTTGGGAAAAGTATCATTAATTTTATAATTAAATAATATATTTATATGTATATATGTAATTGTATTTAATTATATATATATATATATATATATATTAAATATATTTATTTAATGCTTGAGTAATTCAATAAATATTTACAAGCATGATTAATTTAATTGAAATAATTGATTTATTTTATTGAGGAAATTGAGTTAATTTTATGAATACTTGTGAAAACTAGAAGATGAACAATTAGTTTTATTTGTTGTTGAAATTGTAAGTTGGAATTATATTTATTGGTGCATTTTAAATATGCGAAATTGATTGTATTGGATTTAGGAAATCTGAATGATAGCATTTGTTAATTGCTTGAAGTTGTATTTATAAAAGAAAGTGTTTTGTAACTGTGTACTGGGGGGAAAGTATTTGTTAATGTGAAAATTTAAGTCTTCCAGAGTGGTAATTATGAAAGGGTTGTTGTAACTTTAGTTCACCCTTTGAGTTTCCTTGGGTAGTGTATGTATTGGGATTTAGTATTGGACATCCGTAGGGATGTGTTACCTTTTGAGGTGTGTTGATTATGTGTGGTCAGTTTTAGTGCACTATCTACCCTTGGGTTGTGGAATTTGTTATTGTGTTGTCGATAGGGGAGTGGCTTTCAACGAGGGTCGGGACACAAAGTGGTCCCAGGACAACTCGTGTGGAAGTCAGTTTGACCAGTGGAAATTAAATAACCTATTTTAGGAAATGGATAGCTTAATACATTAAATTTGTAATTTAGCCTCGCTCATTGGCTCAAGGGCTTGTGTTAGACTTGAGATGAGTCAGGAAGGCCTAGAATGGCATGATCATTATCTTGTCTTCTCGAAAGATAATTGATTTCGCTCTGGTGTGCATGTGGGGTCGAAGTTCGTAAAAGGTTACTAGGATAACCCTAGAGGGGGGTCAGGACCTAGGAAGATCTCCTTTGGATAACCAATGCAACCTTTGTGATGACACTCCTCCTATGACAACAGTCAGTTTATTTGTATTGTGTTTGCAATTGATTCAGTGATTCTGGAAGCAATGTGACCATTGTCCTTGTTACTTGTACTATGATTATTTTGTATATTGCCTATGTCTAGGGGTAATAAATTTGTCTTGGTTACCTGTTACTATCTCCTAGCACGGGGGTTACTATCTCCTAGCACGGGGGTTGGGCCTACGGGTACCATACGGCTAGGTGGCATGCACCTTACACTGTTGAGTTTCTCTTCCTATTCGTGATGGCGGGATCTTCTTGTTCGAGGAGCTCGTGTGGTTCTTTGGAGTTATTCTTCTCTTTCCTCATTGTAACTGTGGATCATTATGTATAATTGTAGTACCTCATTTGTATCGAGGTGAACCTTTGTGATGTAATTGTAATAATATTTATGATCTATTCATTATTGGATTTAATGGTGTATTGGATGTTATGTGGTGTTGTATCTGTGGAAATATGTTCAATAAATTTCTGTGTTAGATTTATCTTTTAATGGTTTTATGCTTTGTTGTAAGTTGTATCTTGAGTTTAATATTCTTATGCTATGGTTGGTTTTAATTTTATAAGTAATGGTGTTCACATGTAGACGTGTTGTGTAGCCTAGTGGATGTATGTGGTTAGAGTAGGATACTTTACTTGTCTTGTTATACTTTTTAAGAAGAAAAAAAATTAGTTGTGCTTCTGCAGTGTGCATTGTCCTCTAGGTTGCGGGACGGGGTTTTACAGGACTACCATAATGAACCTTTGGAAGAAGCTTGGATAAATTTATCAAGTTAAATCCCTAGTGAATATTTTTATTGCATGCAATAATTTATATACCTTCAAGATGGAGGATGGTGGGTCTGTCCCTAAACATATTAATTCCTTCAATATGATAGTTACCCAATTGCACTCTATGCGAGTGAAAATGGAGAAGAAGGATTGGTGTATGACTTTGATATGTTCTTTTCCAAATTCATGGGACCACCTAGTTATGGTCATTAGGAGCACTGCCACCAAATTCAAGATGGACAAAGTGGTTGCATCCTTTATTTCTTATGAAATGAGAAGTTGGATAAGAAGTCCCTAGAGGTTCATGGAAGATCCAAATAAAAAGGAAAGGAGAAGGATATGAAGCAAGATAGATCCAGATATTATGGGAGATCCAAATCTTATGATAAGTTCAAGGTGAAATTCTATAACTATAGTAAAGTTATACATCTAAGGAAAAATTATAATGAGGAGGATAAGAATAAAAAAAGATAGATTTTGATGAGTTTGAGAGATCTTCCCACAATGAAGGTGATTTTTTGCCATTGTCTTGGCTACTCATGCATCGGAAGGGAATGGTTAATAGACTCAGGTGTCTCTTTCCACACAACCTCATATTGAGAATAGTTTATAAAATATGAAGAATATAATGGCAGGAGGTGTTTGATTTCATTCCTTGATGGATGAGTAAATTGGATTGATAGTGTACTATATACCCCTAGTTTGGCATGAAAATTACTTTTTATAAATAAACTACAATTATTTTCTCGAGTGGAGGTTGAGAGATGACTAAAGGAGCTATGATTTTTCTAAGGTTGTTCAAAATGGCACTCAATTTTACCTAGATGCATGCACTATTCAATGCAATAGTTGTTAATTTCCTATAATGAAGATATCTATGAAATATTTACCTTCACCATTGGAACCAACAACAAAGAGGTTATTTTTGTCTACTTATGATGGTCATGCATTTTGAGTATGTAATAGTACTGATTCTTTGGATAATAAGCCACCAATAGAGAAAACAATGTTATGGAACCAAAGGATGGCCCACAGGTGAGAAGGGTTTAAAGATCCTAAAAAATAAAAACCTTATCGAGGGTTTAAATGATTGTAAGATTGAATTTAATTTCTATGAACATTGTGCATATGAAAACCAAAGTTGCATTTATTTTTACTTTATTTCTCATAAATCTTTTGGGGTGTTAGATTTAATTAATTACAATGTATTAGATCCTATTAATGTTCTTTCATTTTTTAGATATTTATTATATTTCTTTTGTTTATGATTATAATATAAAAACATGGGTATATTTTCTTATAAGTGAATTGGAAGTATTCAATCATTTTAAAGAGTTTAAGGCTCTTGTAAAAAATTACACTAGTAGGAATATTAATATTTTAAGGACTAATAATGGTGGTGAGTTTTTTTCAATAGATTTTGATAGATTCTTTAAGAGCCATCAGATAGAAAGGTATAAAAAAAAAATTTACATCCCTTACAAAAATTGAGTTGAACAAAAAATTAATAAGATGTTGATGGAGAGGGCTAGGAGTATGCTTAGTGGGGCTAGCCTATAACATTTTTTTTGGGAAAAAAGTGATTACCATGGCTTGTTACCTAGTTCACAAGTCTCCTATATTCAATCTTATTTAAAAGATACCTATGGAGGTGTGATCGAGAAAAAAATAAATTATTGAAACATGTTCAAGTTTCTTGTTGTGAGATAGATGCACATGTGCCTAGGGAGAAGCAAGTAAAGTTGGAGAAAGGCTATAAAATCTATCTTCATTAGCTATGGTTTTGGTATGAAAGGATACAAGCTTTGGTACCCTATGGCTATTGGAATATGAAATCAATTTTGATGTTATTCTAGCAATGACTTACTATTTATCATAATTTTAACAAATGTTCAACATGTAGTTGCATGAGTCATACTTTCCTTTTTAGGAAAGTTTTCTTCGAAAAGGACTCTACAACTCAGATTTCTTATCCAATGCAAAGTCATTCTTTATATACAACTTGAAAGATTATTCTATCTAAAAAAAATCATAAATAATAAAATACTGAAGATCTTTGCCCATTGTTTTTCCTAACTATAATTTTACTAGGTTTTCTACGTAAATCTATGTATTATTATTAATTATTTTCTTTATTAATTGTATACTGCAAACTCTTCTTACAATTGGTATTAGAACGAGGTTTTTATGTAGAAGTGTTTTTTGAGAAGTGAGCAATACAAGAATCATGGTTACTAGATTTGAGGTGCAAAATTTTGATGGTTCCAATTCACTCTAAGGAAGCTAAAAATTCAAGACTTATTGGTGAAGGATGGATGTTCCTTTCCTCTCAAAGGAACAAAATCAAAACTTGAAACCATGACTCAAATAGATTAGGATGAAAAGAATAGCATGGATCGAGAAACAATCCAATTATCTCCAATAAATTTAATTATATTTAGTGTTGTAGAGGAGAAAATTGCACATGACTTGTGGACTAAGATAAAAAAAAAAGTTGTACAAGAAGTCATTAGAAAATAATTTTTTGTTACATAGATCGTTGTATAATTTTAGGATGCATAAAAAGTCATCAAGCATGGATCATCTTAATAATTTCAACACACTGACAAGCAAGTTGGCTTTAGTGGGGGTGAAAATAAAAGAAGAGGATAAGGAAAAAATATTATTGTGCTCATTGCCTGAAACTTGGGATCAACTGGTTATGGCTCTTAATAACGTAGCACTAAGTGTGAAACTAGTCTTTGAATATGTGGTGGTTGCAGTAATTTCTAAAGATTCAAGGTGGAAGACATATCAATGATCTTCTAATAAATCCCTAATTATAAGAGGTAGATTTTAGGAAAGAGGATTGTGGTAATCCAAATCGAAGGGGAGAAAAAGAATAAAATATTTGATCTGTGACAAAAATAAAAATGTCAAAGAGGATTGTAGCCTTCCAAAAGAAATAAAAGAAGATTCTAGTTCGTGGGCATCTAAGGCAAACACAATAGAAGTTAAAACACCATTAGAATATGGAGAGGTATTAACTACTGATCTGAGAGGCTCTTTAATTCATGTTTAGATTCTTGATTTTGGTACCTTCTTTCACATAACTCCACATAAAGACTAGTTTTCTCCTTATTAGTCATGTGATGGAGGTATGGTTTACATGGGAAATGACAAACCTTGTGAATCTATTGGTGAAGGTGACATAAGAATCAATATGTTTGATGGAATGGTAAGGAATATTTAGCATGTCAGACATGTACTAGGATTAAAGAAAAATTTGTTGTCACTTGGAGTTTTTGATGAACAAGGTTATTGATTTAGTTAAGAAAATAGTTGTATCAAGGTAACAAACGATGTTTTGGTTGTGTTGAAGGAAGAAAAAATTGGCAATATCTACAAGTTGGTAGGAGAAACTAGCAGTGGAGACGATGTAGTGGTGTCTGATATAGAAACTATCATAGTATCAACTCGACATCAACATCTAGGTCATATGAATGAGCATGGTCTCAAGGTACTACTATATAGAAATCTTATCCCAAGTGCTAAATGTAGGTATTTAAAAAATTTGTGAACTTTGTTTGGAAAATAAAATAGACTGAGTTTTTTCTAGATATGCTACTAGAAGATAAAAAAAAGGATTAATTCATTCAAATACTTGAGAATCTCATGTAATATCTATCGGGGGTTCATCATATTTTATTTCATTTATAGATGATCATTTTTGTAAGGTGTGGATTTATCTTCTCAAGAAGAAGTATGAGGTATTTTTTTTGTTTTATGAAATTTAAAGCTCTAGTAGAGTATCAAAAGGGTAAGACTATAAAATTTTTGAGAATGGATAATGGAGGAAAATTTTGTTTAGGAGAGTTTAACCAATTTTGTTGTGAGTATGGCATTGCAAGTAATTGACAATTGCTAAGACACCACAACAAAATGGTGTTGTTAAATATATGAACCATACAATTATGGAGGGAGATAGATGTGTATTGAGCACTGTTGGTTTGGAGTAGAAATTTTGGGTTGTCTATTTCTATAGTATTTTTCTTGATTAATAGATCACCCACTACAACTTTATATAATAATTTTTTTAAAGAAGTATGGATAATTAAACCTATTGATTATTCTTTTCTTTGTGTTTTTGGTTTTGATGCTTATGCTTGTATTCCTAAAGAGAATAGAAATAAGTTGGGCTTGAAGTCCACAAAGTGTATTATGGCTATGTAGTTTGTAAAAATGGGTGTAGGTTGTGGGATACTACTTCCAAAAAGGTTATAGTTAGTCAAGATGTTTATTTTAATGAAAAATCAATGCAAAGAGATAAAGAACAAAAAGTACATAAGTTATTTGAGTGGGGGTGGAAAACTATGATGATAATTTGTAGGTACCAAATAAAAATTAGCAAGATGAACATCAACCAAATGAGCCATAGGATGACACATTACCCCTTTTCATGAGATCCACTAGAGTATTTGAACCACCTAAAAGGTACTCTCTTACCCATAATTCTACTTATGCATTACTAACTAATGTTTTTGAACCTAGTTCTTATCAAGAGGCTTGTGAAGTTGAATATGCATGCAAGTGGAGAGTTTCCATGGAAGAGTAGATGAAATCTCTACATAAGAACAAAACATGGGAGATTATTCCATTTCCTAAGGGGTGAATTCCTCCATGTGTATTACGTATATCTCTAAAGGTTTCATCAATATTTCTAGTTATTATTTGTGACTTAGATGTTAACTCTAATTAGTTATTCATATAGATGATTGCAAATTCCTTGTAAATATTTTGTGAGGTATATTTTTAAATTAATATAAGAAATATAAGGGTTTTTTCATGGATAACTAAGTTATGTCCATCTCAATGCTTTGTAATTTCATTATCTATTTACTTGTATGTATAAAGCCTAGATTATATCTATTTAAAAACATATAGTCTTTAGTGATATCATCATTAAGGTATCACAAAGTAGATTTCAATTATTGTGCGTTTTGGTGTATGAAAATTGTGACTAATTTCCCTACTAGATATAGGTACATGTCTATAATCTTCTTAACCTCCCTTCACTCAACACACTTAAAAAATATATGATAAAATTCATTTCATAATGTGTTGTTTTAATTTTACTCATTTTCAAGGTATATGTCCCTTTCATATAGTTGTATATAATATTTCACATTAAGGAAGCCTATTTATCCTAGAAGAGCCTAAATTCTAAGAAGGTCTTAGCCACCTTATTAATTTGGCTCACAATTATCCTATTTCATCATAGGTATAATATCGTTCACCCTGAATTTGACCCTTGGCACTCAAGAAAAGCGAAGCTTTAGGGATTAGGGAACCTAAAGTTTTGAGAACCAATAGGGAACATAACTAGATGAATTTCTACCATAAAATGGCCACTCATTATTGAATTGGATGTTAAGTGTAACATTTTAGGCATTAAAAGATCATGAATCATTAGAGTCAATTCTAAAACTTGAGACTCCAATTCTACAAATTTTTGGTCCATTTCAAGGGCATTGGAGTGGATGGAAACAACCATGAGGTAAGTGGGGAGCCAAAAAAGATACAAAAAATATGTCTCAAAATGATTGGCATAGTGATATGGTTTCAATGGGGCAATTTGTTGGAAATGGGAAAAAATCACTTATTTTTTATTTACAATTCCCTAGTCATTTTAGATGCTTATGTGGCCAAAATTCAAATAGATTTCCTTTGTGGTTCTTGTATTATGTTTTATTATTTGTATTTTACCCTTTTGTATATGATCTTTTCCTATACTATATAGATTTGTATCTATGATTTTTAGTTTATTTTGGTACAAATCCTTATGTGTGTGTTGTTATTCTTTGAAAATAATTAGATATAAAATAAATAATCACTAGATTTTCATCCACATATGGGAGGATTCAAAGGAGGTAAGGAGAAATTAAGGTTGTTATAGGATGTTTTGGTCTATGAGATCACAAATATGTAAATCTTGTTGGATCTTATATTTTGTGAGTAACCACTTACCAATGTATCACATGTGATGGACAATTGATGGCTTCCTAGGGCTAGGTATAAATAATTTTTAGGGGTATCATTATAAACCCAAGGGTACACATAAGCATATGATCATCTAAGAGGGTTACTAATGGTTTGATTTGTGAAGACAGCCATTTCAAAGTTTATTTGAACTTATATGGGAAATCTACCTTTTCCTAGAATGACAATGTTGGAGTAAATAGGCCATCTCCTAATAATTAACTAATCATTAGTTTATTATTATACACTTTTTACTTTAATTACTTAAGCTAAACTTAGGAATTGCTTTCTTATTATTAGATTGAGCTATATTTAGAGCATGTTGTCTCATTGCATTAGATGATGACACTTGTCTCAATCTAATTGAACCCTCATCTAGGGTTCATTTTTTTCTTTTATAAGCATTCACCTTTCATTGTAATCATTCATTCATGTTATTGTATCAATACAATTTCTCAGGTTGTTGAGCATACCATCTTGATTTGATCTCTCTTTTTTGATAGGATAATTGCTTGTAGTGACTTTTGGGAGTTGTGGGGTTCAATTATCTGTTAGTGTAATTAATATTTAATTACGCTTGCATAAGTTTACTTAGGCTTTATTTAATTCCTAAGTTTTAGGCTTTCATCTTTATCTTATCGAGCTATCTTGTTGCTCAAGATAAGATTAGGTTTAGGTATCTTTGCTTTTATAAAGCAAATTATCTCTTGTAATTATTGGTCTTTTTGAATATATCAATTTGCATGTTTTTATGCAATCTCTGCTTTTTCATTTTCCTATTTCTGTGGAAGGTCTATTCTGGTTTGCAATCAGATCTTGGTTTTCTAACATGGTATCAGAGCCTCGATTCGCAGCCCCTTCTCAGCATTTTTGGAGGAACACAATGCAGAGCTCGTTCGAGGTCCCTCAAGGGTTTCAATCCTTGAGCATCTTTATGCAATGTCTTGGATCAAATCGGGGTTTTCCGTTGGATTCAGAGCGCTGGAAAAAAGTCAAAAATGACTTTTATTTCATTTTTTTTATCACCGTTTGCCAGATCTGCGAAGGTTTCAAGCTCGGTGATTTATCTGTTAGATCTGGGGGTCCCCTGATTTTGGAGCACTTTGGGCCCAAACAGACCTCGCCGTTGGATTCGCAGCGCCCAAAAACCCCCATTTTCATATAAAATTTGTAAGATTTGGACACAGTAGTCCGAAGAGGCAAAAAAAATTTGCCCAAGGGCCATACGACCCCCAGGCGGCACAGTTCCTGAGGCACAAAATTCGAGAAAAAAATTAAAAATTAAAAAATCAAAATTTGACATTTATTTTTGCGCCACCCGTTCAAAAGCGAGCACCGCCCGGCGGCCACCCGATCTCCACCGCCGCCCTCTCCAACGCTGGCCAGCCCCCGCGGGCCTATTTGCAAAGAAGGTTCTATCAGCGACTGAGAGCCCCGATCCGAACCCGCCGGCCATTCTCAGCTCTGGCCCCAGTCACATGGGTGACCGGGGGTTCCGCCCAGCGCCCAGAACCACCCGCCCCTGGTCCGCCCAGGCGACCAGGGGCTATTTTTTTTTCAACCCTAGAGGGCTTATTGGTAGTTTTTTAGCAGTTTCACAGAATTAGCCATAACTTTCGTAAACGGAGGTATTTTTTTGCAAACAAGATATTGTCGGAAAGCTATTTCAACGCTCTATGCAATGGTGCTAGTAAAAAATTTTGGTTTTGCATTTTTGATGCTTTTTTCAGCCTCGGAAGTCAGTTGTTGCCTTTTTCACTCTGGGAGACATATCTTGTGACTTGCTTATCCGATTTTTGAGATTTTTGGGGCATCAGAAAGCTGGTTTCACCCTCTATGTAGATCTGAGGTCATTTCTAAAAAATGTGTAACTTATTTTATGCATGCATTCATTTTTGTTTCGTGCTCTAGGTTTGCATTTTCACTCTTGTTTCTGTATTTTTGCATTATCTCCTTATGCAATCATTGGGTATTGTAATAAAGAACTGATATAAAGTTCCATTAAGGGGGGTTCTTGCATCCATATTTCATTTTGGTGACAACTTGCATGAGTTTTTCTAGTTTCATGTTGTCTCCTTCTAGCTTCTTTCTTGCTTAGCTAGACACATCATTGGTTTGTTTCGGTTCACACTTCACATTGGGATTTTATAGTTCTTGATCCGCATTGGTTCAGATCTTTCTCATTTGGAGGCTGATTTTATGGTTAATGTTCTAGAATCTTGATGGTATTCGTCCTATGGGCAGTTTTAGTTTCAGTTTGGCATTGGCTTCGTGAGACACAACTTCCAGATTTGTCATCATTATGGGTCCATTCATCTTTTCATCTACTGTTGCTTACAAATCCCAGAGTTGATCCAGTATGTGAGTTTCCAGTGTTCCTTGGCATCGGGTCTACTATTGCATTTGTGATTCTGATTGGTACTTTGCAAACAGAACTACTTTCCTTGCTTGCCGGATTTGGGGTTCCAGTGTTGCTTCATCAGAGTTCTTCCAGTGCTTCTTCGCAGCAGTTCATCTCTCTGAAGGGGGGGTTTTTCCCACTGGGTTTTCTCTCTCTTTACATTTGTACATGAGTACCTGATCAGGCTTTGTTGTTGGGACTCATATTTGCATAATAATTAGCTTCTCCCTAAGTTGCACTTATGGGGGGGTGTTAGTGTAATTAATATTTAATTATGCTTGCATAAGTTTACTTAGGCTTTATTTAATTCCTAAGTTTTAGGATTTCATCTTTATCTTATCGAGCTATCTTGTTGCTCAAGATAAGATTAGGTTTAGGTATCTTTGCTTTTATAAAGCAAATTATCTCTTGTAATTATTGGTCTTTTCGAATATATCAATTTGCATGTTTTTATGCAATCTCTGCTTTTTTGTTTTCCTCTTTCTGTGGAAGGTCTATTCTGGTTTGCAATCAAATCTTGGTTTTCTAACATTATCAACTCCAACATGGTATCAAAGCTCCAAATTTGTAGCCTCCTACTCAAAATTTGAGAGATTCAACCTTGAGAAAACAAAATTGGTGCATCTTATAGAAAAATAGACCTCACCATTGCGTTCGGAGAGGCTAAAAACTTAAATATTGACTGTCATTTTTTTGTGAAAATATTTGAAGTTGAATTAAGTGCAAAAAAAATGAAGGCACATTTTTTAAGGTGGCAATCTATACCGCTATACAGATCCATACCGATTCATATAGTCCGTACATTATTGTATAGGTCATATGCAAGTGCAGGATCTGGCATGAGAAAGAAAAAAAATGGCTAGTCAATAAAAATAATGACATAATTTTTAGAAATCTAAGCAATTTAAAAAAAATCAATGGCGATAAGTTTGAAGCATACAAAAGCCTACACATGCAATGTCAGGTTGGCATCAATCACTGGCATTAAATTCAGGAGTCACCGTCAAAAAAAAATTGGGCATTTGTTTTTCTTGTCCAACATTTCTCATCCCTAAGATGATGGGCGAGCAATGCCACCAGTCTAAGCCGCCACCCCTTTGTAGCTATGTCATTGCCCTAAAATCTCTTCTCCACCCAAAACCCTCACTCCGCCCAATAGCTCTACTTTGCCCAAAAGCTCCTTTCACCCTTTTAACCCCCATCGTGAACATATTAGCAACCAGGGGCCCAAATTAAATTCCCAACGACCAATAGTTGGGCCACCATATGCCCAGGGGCTGACCTTTTTAACCACTAGGTCACCTTCTAGGGAAAATTGGATAATTTTTAGTAAATTGGGTGTATCTTAGGCATCCTGACTTTGATTTTTGCAAACTTTATATTGTTGGAAAGATGGTTTCGAGCTTGATATAATGGTTTAGGTGATTTTTATATATTTTTCTCCTGATTTATTTTACAAGCCTCTAAAGTTAGATCATTTTTTTTGCTTAGGAGGTCATAACTTTTGACTCAATTATTAGATTTTCACAAATCAAGTGGCATCAGAAAGTTGATTCGGTTCGCTTCATAGATCTGTCCTATTTTCCAAAAAAAATCAAATATTTTTTATTTCAATCAAATCTCAAATTTTTATTTTTGGTTATTTTCTTTTCTTTTCTTTTAGATTGTAGGAATCGGTCAGGTATCCATCCCCCTACAAACTGCAGTGCGCCTAGTAAAAAATTTTCATGTGACTAGTGGCGCTGGTGCGACACACCCTCTGGTACCATGAGGATGGTGGGGAGACTAGACCTCGTGACCTTTTTCCTACAACATGATGCTTTATCTGATTGAGCTAGGCCCACCGTCCCATTTTTGGTTCTTTTCTTGGAAAGCATGTGAATACGTCAATTTTTTTATGATCAAAGGGTAATTTTATTGCATTGAGGGGGTCTATATTGTTGTATCATTTCATTTTTGTAATTTTTCATCATGGATCCAAGACATATTTCTCCACTCACTCCATACAACTATTATGGTTGGAAAAACAAATGGAGATGCATCTGAAGAAATTAAAGTTACATAAAGTGACCATGGGTAACCTACATAAGCTACAAAGAAGAGGAAATGGTTTAATAGGTGTGATGAGTTTTTTGGGACATTATGCATGTCTATGTATCCTAATCTTCTCCTTCATGTTGAATTTTGCACATCACCAATCATATATGGACTCAAATATAGTCCTTGTTTGGGAAGCAAGATACTTTGAGAGGATTTCAGTTGGAAAATAAAATTATCAGCTTGAATTATTGAGATTTTGATAGCATCTAGGAATTTTTCATAAAATTCAAGTCTCTCAAATTTTAGTTGACACACTATAGTATTTGTAAACATGACACTCAATTGATTCTTTCGATCATTGCCACTTGCTTGGTCTTGATTATTCAATTTTTGTGTCTACCTTGTATGCCACTAAGGATGCACTTGATTCCAGATTCACTATGCCTTCACTTGATGATTTTGCTACATCACTCACTTAGGAGCAAGAAAATTTTGTACATATTAGCTTCTTGAAGTCCTCCAAATCACATATTCTTATTGTATCACTAGGAACTAGAGATTTAAAGGATTCAAATAACAAAGGTATGAAACATAAATAAAAGGGTTTCAATTCATAGGAGAAATCCAAGGAATCACATTCACATGATATCTCAGATTCTTCTACCTCTTCTAAATGGGACTTGTCTAAGAAGGATCAGCCAAAATATGCATATTGTACAAAGATAGGACACGATGAACATCAGTGTTATGTAAAGTAGATCGATGAGCTAAAGCACCTTCTATAGAAGAATAATATTTTGTTTCCTTCATCCCCCACTTCAAAACCTTCATAATCAAGGTCAGCCACCATGGGACATGGATTAGACAAGATGAAAGGTCATGATGTCTTTTCATCCACCAATTTCCATTCCAACAAATGGCTTATTAATTCAAGAGCCTCACATCACATGGTTGCATCTTTGATTATGTTCTCTTTATATGATTCTTGCACATTACCACATATTTTTATGGGGAATAACACTTATATGAGTGTTGCTTGGAAAGGATCCATAGATTTTGATGATGAAACATTTCATGAGGTACTTTGTGTCCCTTCATTATCTTCCAATCTCCTTTCCATCTATCAGATTGTATATAGTGGGGAAATTAAGATAGTAGAGTTCACACCTGATTTAGTTCTTATCAGGGACCTGTTAGGAATTGTAGGCAGAAAATATCAATTAAATGCAACTAAAGATTAAACAAAGGAATGAAAAACACAAAAATAATAACAAGAGACAATATTTAATGTGGTTCACCCAAACTTGGGCTACGTCCACCAATAGAGAGTCCAATATTATTATCCAGTAAATCAAATTGATTACAACCAGTAATCCTTGCAACTCAATACCGCTACAAATGCTACAATACAATGTCAACAAAAACCCTAATCCTTAGCCTTTTATCAAGACTTATGTCGGTTACAAAATAGGGTTTTTTATGTCGACCAATAGAAAAATAACACCCGACACCTTTATAAAATAATAAAAAATAGTGAGAGGTTTTGGGGACGCTTCCCCTGAGCCCCTGCGGGGCGCTACCCCTCAACCCTACCTTGTATCATGACAGGGAGTGCACCAGGGGCGCTACCCCTTGACCCTGTCTTGGGGGCACTGCCCCCAAAACCCCCGTTAAATAATTTGGGGGGAAACTGCCCTGATAAAAGTGGGGAAATTTAACCTCCAAGTCTAGTTAGGCTCCATATACCAACAATCTCCCACTTGGAGACTGATTAGACTCCACCCCATATCATCTCCTACTTGGAGATTGATCATAACACCACTGACCCTGTAGCTCCCACTGGAAATAAGCACCCTGGACCCTATTGTTTTGATTTTATTGTTTTCAGTGTTGAATACCAACCGAAGTTGAAGAGGAGCTCAACTTCTCCCTTGGCACTACCTTTGTAAACATATCCATTGGATGGTCATCTGTATGTATATTTTCCAGCCTTAACTATCCATCATCCAACATCGACCAAATGAAGTGATACCTCAACTGTAAGTATTTGGTCTTTGAATGCAAGGAAAAATTCTTTGCAAGATGTATGGCACTCTGGTTGTTCGTAAACAAATAACTGTTGGCCTATTTTTTTCCCAATTCTTCCATGAAATATTGCAGCCATATCATCTCCTTGCTTGCCTCTATTGCAGCTACATACTCTGCCTTTGTGGTGGATAAATCAACCACCTTTTGCAACCGTGAGATCCAACTTACTGTTGTCCCACCTATAGTAAAGACATAACCTGTAGTAATCCACCTGGTATCAATATCCCCTACCAAATTTGAGTCTACATAACCTGCTATATCAATATTAGAGCCCCCAAAACATATTTTTTTATTGGATGTACCTCTCAAATACCTGAGAACCCATTTTATTGTATTCCAATGCTCCAATCTGGGATTACTCATATACTTGCTTATGACTCCACTAGCATGTGCAATATCCAGTCTCGTGCATACCATGACATACATTAAACTTCCTGCAGTTGAAGCATATGGTACCTTAGACATTTTTTCTTCCTCCTCTTGTGTCTTTGGACACATCTCCTTAGTCAATTTCAAATGACTAGGCAAAGGTGTGCTAATAGCTTTTGCATTCTCCATGTGGAATCTCTGCAACACCTTTTCAACATAACCAGACTGAGATAGAGTCAATTTTCTATTTTTCCTATCTCTGCAAATTCTCATACCAAGGATTTGTTTTGTTGCCACCAAATCCTTCATAGCAAATGATTTTGCTAATTGTTGCTTTAACTCATTGATGTGATCCATGTTAGACCCCGCTACAAGCATTTCATCAACATATAAACATAAAATAATGTAGTTGTCATTATCCAACCTCTTAAAATAAACACAATGGTTAGATTTACACCTGTTGTAGCCTTGCTCAACCATAAAACTATCAAATTTCAAGTACCATTGTTGAGGTGCTTGTTTCAAGCCATATAAACTCTTCTTCAATCTGCACACCAATTTCTCGTTGCCTTTGACCTCAAATCCTTGGGGCTATTCCATATATATCTCCTCCTCCAAATCACCACGGAGAAAGGCGGTTTTCACATCTAGTTGTTCCAAATGCAAATCTTCAACAGCCACAATACTTAAAACAGTACGAATAGAAGTCATCTTAACAACTAGAGAAAAAATTTCAGAAAAATCAATTCCTTTTTTCTGTGCAAATCCTTTGACAACTAACTTGGCTTTAAATTTTTTCTTACCTCCATCTTCCTCTTTCAGCCTATAAACCCATTTGTTTGGTAAAGCCTTTTTACTTGCAGGCAACTTGCATAAATCCCAAGTCTGATTTTTTAGCAAGGAGTCCATTTCTTCTTCCATTGCATGCTACCACTGAACCTTTGTATCCACCTGCATAGCTTCATCATATCCTTTAGGTTCATTAGCATCTGTTAACAAAATAGAATAAAAAGAGGGAGAAAATCTTTCTGGAGGTCTACTTATCGTTGAAGATCGTCTAACATTCACTGGGGTTTATGGTATTTGTTGTTGTTGTTGCGGAGCATGAGGAACCACTGGAACATCATTGTTTGGTGTATCATCTAGCACTACATAATCATTATCTTTCTTCTCATGTTGTTGCAACTGATCTTTATACAACACTTTCTCATTGAATATGTCATCCCTGCTTCTCACAATTTTTTTATTTTGAAAATCCCAAAGCCTATAACCAAATTCATCAATGCCATATCCAGCAAATGTACATTTCTTTGATTTTGCATCAAGCTTGGTCCTATTTTTAAAATCTACATGTGCAAATGCTTCACAACCGAAGGTCTTGAGAAAAGAATAACTCACCTTCTCACCTGTCCATGCTTCCTCTAGAATACCACAACCCAAAGGATTAGAGGGACCTCTATTGATTAAATAAACAACAGTGTTTACAGCCTCTACCCACATGTTTAAAGGCAGCCCAGCATGCAATTTCATAGTCCGTGCACACTCTATTATTGTTTTGTTCATGTGCTTAGCCACTCTGTTTTCCTGTGGAGTCCTTGGAACTGTTTTTTGCCTACGAATACCATTAGAGGAACAATAATCTTCAAACTCTTTACTGCAATACTCACTATCATTATCAGATCTGAGACATTTTAACTTTTTACTTGTCTCATTCTCAACCAAGCTTCTCCATTTCTTAAAAGTTTCAAATACATTAGATTTCTGCCTAATGAAATAAATCCTTACCTTCCTTGTTGCATCATCAATAAAAGTGACATAATATCGAGAGCCACTGAGAGAAGATACTTGAGTTGGTCCCCATACATCTATATGCACAAGCTCCAATTTCTCATCTTTCTTTTGCTTCCCAACCTTGAGAAAACTAACTCTCTTTTGTTTTCCATACACACAACTTTCACAGAAATCCATATTAACACATTTCATACCTAGTAAAACATTATTTGAATGAAGTACTTTCATACCTTTTGCACTTATATGCCCAAGTCTATTATGCCACAGTGCTGATTCAGAATCCATAGCAACTGTCTGATTTTCTACCTGCTGAACTGCAGCAACTGTTCTTGAACATTGATTTTTATTTGCAATAGCTAAAGTAGAAGGAACAAGATGACCTATACAAAGATATAAGGTGCCTACTTTCACACCTTTTGCTACCACTAAGGCACCTTTTGTAACCTTCCAATTTTTATCACTAAATGTAACAACACAACCTTCATCATCTAGTTGCCCTGCTAAAATTAAATTTCTTTGTTAACTTTGGAACGTGCCTTACCTCATGTAGTAGACAATGATTCTCATTCTGCAACTTAATCTTGATTCTTCCCTTTCCAACAATCTGACAGGGTTCGTTATCTCCCAAATAAACCAGCCCAAAATCCCCTTGGACATAGTCAAGAAAATAACTTCTATAGGGCGTAGCATGAAATGAAGCCCCTAAATCTAACACCCAAGAATCATCAACATTATCAAGGGAAAGAATCAAAGCATCCTCATCAAATTTGTTACTTACCACATTTGCCTCTTTACTTCCTTCCTTTTTGTCTCCTTAATTTTTCTGAGACCAGCAATCTTTCTTTAAATGGCTTGGCTTACCACACTACCAACAATCCCTCTTGTCTCTAGATTGGGACCTTTTGTCCTTTGATTTTCCTTGTGACTTCCCATGACTTCTAGAATTATTTCCTCTCTCCTTTGTTTTTCCCCTGCTTTTTGCATTCAAAACACTGCCTGATGTGGATGTTCCACTTGAGCTTTTCCTATGAATTTCCTCGCTCAAAATAACACCAACAACATCATCAAATTTCAATGTATTCAAACCAGAAATAGAATTACTAACAGCCATGACCAAGCTATTCCAACTTTTAGGCAAAGAACACAGAATCAAAAGAGCTCTAACTTCTTCATAAAATTTTACATTTACATAAGTTAATTGACTGGTAACTATATTAAACGCATTTAAATGATCAACAACTGACCCACCTTCTACCATTTTCATATTAAATAAATGATTCATAAGAAATACCTTATTTGAAGCAAAAGGCTTTTCATATAACTTCGTCAGGGTTTCCATCAACTCTTGAGTTGTCTTTGTTGTTGTAATATTGAATGCCACTGATTGTGCCAGGCATAAATGAATGGCTCCTAGTGCCTTTTTGTCCAGAAGATTCCAATCCTCATCACTCATTGTTGTCAATTTCTTAGATATTCCTTCCAATGGCCTCCATAAATCCTTCTGGTAGAGATAATCCTCCATTTTCATCTTCTATAACTAATAGTTCTTCCCATTAAATTTATCTACCTTAAATTTACCCTCGTCCGCCATTGCTCCCACTTAACCGTGAGACTCCCACTCAACCGTGATACTTTCCTGCATACGATAATCAAACACAACCCACTATGATACCACTTGTTAGGATTTATAGGTAGAAAATATCAATTAAATGCAAATAAAGATTAAACAGAGGAATGAAAAACATGGAAATAATAACAGCAAGAGACAATATTTAGCGTGGTTTACCCAAACTTGGGCTACGTCCACCAATAGAGAGTCCAATATTATTATCAAGTAAATCAAAATGATTACAACGAGTAATCCTTGCAACTCAATACCGTTGCAAATGCTACAATACAATGTCAACGGAAACCCTAATCCTTAGCCTTTTATAAAGACTTATGTCGGTTAAAAAATAGAGGTTTTTATGTCGGCCAATAGAAAAAATAACACCCGATGCCTTTATAAAATAATAAAAAATCGTGAGAGGTTTTGGGGGCGCTGCCCCTGAGCCCCCACGGGGGCACTGCCCCTTAACCCTACCTTGTATCACGATAGGGAGCACACCAGGGGTGCTGCCCCTGGACCCCGCAAGGGGCGCTACCCCCAAAACCCCCGTTAAATAATTTGGGGGGAAACCGCACCAATAAAAGTGGGGAAATTTAACCTCTAAGTCTAATTAGGCCCCATATACCAACAATACCTACATAGTAGAGATATCCTTGTAGTTGGGACAATAGATCATGCCTCTCAATTGTATGCCTTATCTCATTTTTCTCCAGATGAGCTTGCACTATCATTGACTGGTCTTCACTCTCATGCATCTAGAGTGGATCAGATATCTAAGGAGAATTTTGGTCACTTTAACCTATGTGTACTTTCATCATCCACCTTGGTTCATGAGACTTGTGTTGAGCTTCCTCCTCCCACACCTCCTACATCTTAAAAGATCGGCTCACTTTAGAAGGATGTTACTAATCTTTAAATTTTAGCTTTGTGGGATGACTACTTTCCAGACATTACAGAACTATTTGTTGAGTCACACATTGGAGATATTGGGGATGCACTTGTGGATATTCAATTTCTCTTTTATGATAGCTACGACCCATCTATCATCACTTTAGCATTGCCTTTAGTGGTTGATCTACAGGTATCCTCACAATTGTTTGGATTTGCTTCATCTAATTTGGCTTTATTTGATTTAAACATGTGAACCCCTGAGCATTTTTTATGGCACTCATCATGAGACCTCTTCTCTTCAGAGAGTTTCTTCTACATGCACCATTGGATGTGTTTCTTCCTAAGGGGAGGAACAATGTTTTCCATTTTTGGATCATTTTGAGCATTCTTTTTCAAGCATTCACTTTTGGCAAAGGAGCTACTTCCTTTTGGGGGAATTCATTGTCTCATCTTTTCTCTCCTATGGGAGGGTCTTGGTTGTACTTATGTGATCGAAATAGCACTTGAGAGGACATGTTGAGTCCTACATTATTTTTTCACATGTATGATTTCATTTCTTTTTTCTCTCTTTGGGAGAGGATTTTTTTGCATGAGATTTTCTCCTTTTCTCGAGTTATGAGAGATTTTAGTTGCTTGTTCATTGGTACCTCATCAAGTCTTGTAGTTAGGACCAATTTTGAATCCATCATAGCTTTATTTATTAGTTGTTTAGTTTCTTCCTAATTTTATCTTATGGGGGATGTTGGAGTAAATAGTTCGTCACCTAATAATTAATTAATCATCAATTGATTATTAGACACTTTTTACTTTAATTAAATAAGTTAAACCTAGGAATTATTTTCTTACTATTAGATTGAGCTATATTTAGAGCATGTTGTCTCATTGCATTAGATTGTGACACTTGTATCAATCTAATCAAATCCTCATCTAGGTTTTTTTTTGCTTTTATAAGAATTCACCTTTTATTGTAATCATTCATTTAGCTTATTGCATCAATACAATTTATTGGGTTGTTGAGCACATCATCTTGCTTTGACCTCTCTTTTGTGATAGGATAATTGTTTGTAGGTGAATTCTATGAGCTGTGGATTTCAATCATCAACTCCAATAGATAACTCTTATGTGCTTATTTAAAACACCAAATACACAATGTTTAACATTAAAAAATACTAGAAAATTTTGGGGAAAAATCAATGCTATTAATATTGCAACCACTTTCTAGTTACCAAGATCCTTGAAAAGGTGAGTGAAAGCATATGATGGATATCCATAAAATATTTGAGAGGAAAAATAAAATAAAAAATTGTTTGCATCAAATTCAACCCTAGAAAAGAGCTCTAAAAATATATGAGAAAAAAAATATTGCAATAAATTAGAAAAAAAATATGAGGTATAAAATATAATTATTAGAATGAATTTTATTTTTTTTAAAGATTGAATTGAAATAATTTTGTTACAAAATATCATTAGCCTCTTCAATAGGGAAACTTCTTTTGAGCAATGCTTAATACAATATGGATAACATATGCTAAAATAATAGCTTAAGCCTCATATTTGTATTAATTCTATTTAAGTTAATATACTATTTCTCAAACATATGAGATTATTCATAATATCTCAAGGGATGACTTACAAATAATATGCATCCATAATCTTTAATGCAATAAAGAAAGAGTTAAGACTAAGGGGTCATAACATTTTCCTCACATTCTTGGCTTCATATTCCTTTAGTGTTTTTTTTATTGTTTTATTGGTATGGTTCCTAATTATATATCAATATAGAATAATTAACAAAATAATATTCTACGATTGTTGGAATATAAGAAATGTTAAAAAATACTCAACTATTAAAGAATATAAGTAAAAAAGAATTTTGCTAAAAAAATTAAAATGATAAAAACAATTTATCAAAATAATAGAAAAAATGACTATAAATTTTAGATAAATAACATGCAACTAGAGTGTTCTATATTACTAGCACTTGCACCAGGAGGGGTGTAATGAGTACATCGATAGATAAGTATATGTAAGAAAACATGCTAAGAAGTTTTCTCTTTAGTGTTTATATAAGTTTGTAATAGAGATTTGACATATATACAAAAGTTAATTTTTTACAAATGTTCGGAACAAAGAGAATTTGTTTTTGAATTACAATTTTTGGTATAGAAAATTGAAGGAATGATTTGTAATAGTTTCAATTGTGATGCTTTTGTAGTTGAGGGGTCCACATGCTTATATGAAAAGATCTTACATTAAGAAGTTTTTGCTGTCCAGTTATTTGTTCCTAAACATGGAAAGAAAAAGTTAGAAAACTTACATCATAATTACATCGATTGTTTTATTTGGAAAGTAAAAAGTATAGGAAAAAATGAAATCAAGTGTTAGAAGAAGGTACTATAGGAGAGAATATTTTTTTGGGTGGCATATAAATAACATAAATTTTAGATAAATAACATGCAACTAGAGTGTTCTATATTACTAGCACTTGCACCAGGAGGGGTGTAATGGGTATGTCGATAGAGAAGTATATGTAAGAAAAAATGCTAAGAAGTTTTCTCTTTAGTGTTTGTATAAGTTTGTAATGGAGGTTTGAAATATATACAAAAGTTATTTTTTTACAAATGTTTGGAACAAATAGAATTTGTTTTTGAATTACAATTTTTGGTATAGCGATTTGAAGGAATGATTCGTAATAGTTTAAATTGTGATGATTTTGTAGTTGAGGGGTCCACATATTTGTATGAAAATATCTTACATTAAGAAGGTTTTATTGTCCAATTATTTGTTCCTAAACATGGAAAGAAAAAGTTAGAAAACTTACATCATAATTGCATCGATTGTTTTATTTGGAAAGTAAAAAGGATAGGAAAAAATGAAATCAAGCGTTAGAAGAAGGTACTATAGGATAGAATATTTTTTTCGGTGTCATATTAGGTGTTAAATGAAACTTGCAACCAACTAATTACAATTTCATTGTAACCCAAAAGAGAAATCTATGCAAATAAGTACTCAAAATCAATATGCAAGAGAATAGACAACATACCCATCAAATATGACACAAGATTTACCCCAAGAAAACCCTCAAGAGGGATAAATCCAGCCTCCAAAATCATCCATCACTCATGTATTATTCAACAATAAATAATATAATACATCTTCAGAGTTCTCCATGAACACCATTGAAGCATCAAGCCTTATCTAAACAATCCATGTGAACAAGCATGTAACCACACATCTCATGCCATGCTTCAAACCCTCACAAATGCTAACTAGAGCTAACTTGCAAAACTGACCAACCTAAATAACTACCCTTGTGGTTACTTTTATAGAAGCAAGCTCTCACAAAACTACCAAGTGGTATTACATAAAACCATGTGACTAAAACCATGAGATTAAGAAACCATGTCCCCACATCTAAATTTGGGTACTTTATTTAAATTACTTTCCCCAATATTAAATAAATACATTTTTACAACTTTAACTTATGTCCCAATGTTACATACAACATAAAGTGGACTCAAGAATATTAACACCTACTGATGCATGTACTTCTAGGTCCCCTAGGTGCACCACACACATAATAAATAAATATTACATTATAAATATTAAGCAAGGTGTACAAATCCTGATTCCTAACATTATCCCACTTGTATGCATTGCATAAGGGGAACAAGTAACCTCAAAACATGAATCAAGTGAACAATCCATATAGCCACATATACCATCAAGGAATCAAAGTGCTCCATGTGCTCCATCAAGATACCTATAACAAGAATCAAATTGATCACCATCTCAAACATGAATTCTCTCATCCTCCATCATGCCAATTCACAAAGATAATAATCCATCCAAAGAGAAGCCACACAATCTATCACAATGAAGCATAAGTCTAGCCTCAACTGATATCCCAAACACAAACAATTATCCAAAGGTATTAATGTGCACCGGTAGCTATCAAGATACAAAAACCCATAGCTAAAATAGCACCCACAACAAGTGCCAACACATCCAACTATCCATACCTCCAAGGTATACAAAACATAGAAAAATCATGTCATCAACATATACACCCATAAACTACAATCACAAACTCCATGTGCAAAACTTGTCAAAGAATGGCATATACATCCAAGAGCTCCCACTGCATGGCTAATGCAAATCTGAAAATGATCAAAGCATACCAAGTCTACCAATAGCATCATATAGAAAGTGTAAATGACATAATGTAGTACCAAGGAACATCCACAATGATATGCAAAACCTATAAATAAAATAACCTATAAGAACAACTCTCACCACAAGTCTCCAAAGCTCTCTCGTGTTCACCACACCCAACAAAGCAAAGAGGTAAAGGAACCTCCATGTCATCACCCAAGAACATATTTGAAAACACATGACCACAAGATTGTGATCAAAACCTCAAAACCAATATAATGTGAACCAAGCATCTAGGAAGATAACCAAGACCAAAGAGAGAAACAATGCACATCATATACCTATAGAAAATACTTCTACATACACCTCTAAATTCCAACTATGTCAAGTATGATCTCCATAATATCCCAATAGAAAAGCCATAACAACACCCAATCGTTCAATCACCAAGATCAAACACAACATATATATCATGTAACTAGCATGGATGTAAGCCTCTCAAACCAAAGAAGATCAAACTAAATTTGTTCTCAATGAAGGAAATAAGCCCAATACATCTCCTAAACTCAACATCAATGAATGTGATTAGCATAAGGAGATAAACATGCCAACACTCTCTAGAATATATCATTTCATCTAAGGGTCTTCTTCTCTTGAGCCCTTTTTTTAGGGTAGCTCTACAATCATGAACTTGATACATTTAAGGATCATTCTCACCTTTCAAACTTTGGGATAAATTGATATTATTTAAAAGGATTATATGAAATAAAATGTAATGCCCCGTCGCTCGAACCCCAAAGGACAACTAAGACAACTATTACCGCACAATTTTTTTTTTTTAAAGTTAACATATATGAAATGAACATTAAGTTCCATTACACGACAATCAATTTAAATAGATACACAAACAACCTACGTCTTCTGGGGTACACATGGAGACATTATGTAACCTAAACCAACGATAACAAATGAATTTCCAAGTTGCATTATAAACTATGACAAAGCATTCTTTAACCAAAACCATACATCCATAATAATTCCATCATTAAGAAGCATTCACATATGTAAACTCAACGTAAACAAGATTAACTCAATTTTAATAACCATAAACATATGTTATAATCATGAGAATACAAAGGAGCATATTTCCACATATACAACACATCGAAATGACGACAATCACAATCACTAATCATATAAGGAATACAAAGGTACAATTATACATTACATTTGTTTCCAACACATTAGATCGATCAATAACATAAGTTTACATCACTATTTCCCAACACAACGAGGGATTAATACATCAAATGCATTTAATTTATAAGTATGACATAAATAAGGAATATACATCTGAATATAGTGAACTCCGGAACACTCTGCATCAGTGTAACACCACACTGCACGATCGCTGACAGGGAACCCAATGGGGCGCATAGCACATTCCGCCCAACCGCGTGGACCCAAAGGCCCACCCTCATGCTAGGAGTAGACAAGAAAGACCCACGACAAAGACAGATGAGCAGAACGACCACAAGACCAAACCACAAAAGAGCAACCAAAACATAACATTCAACAACATCAACGACTGCTTCCAGAGACATGCAAAGACAATGGCAAGGGGTACTACAAGAGAGTGTCATTGCACGGTCCTATTATGGGTTATCTTGGCTGCCTCTCAACAGGCGTCGGCCCCCATCTATGGTTATCCTGGTTGCCCCTCATTGGGCGTCGGCCCCATAGGGTGACACGTGCGGGACCGCTAGCCTCTCGTGATGATGAGGTAGAGACCTTGCCGACCATGGCCTTCTTAGTCCACCCTTAGTCTGTGGGAGCACTAAAGGAATGGACGAGGTATTTGACTTATCTTTAATTAAAGTTAACCTACCCAACCCACTAGTGTGTTTTATTAAGTTTTCACTTGTTTAAACAACTCATTCATGGGTTATCTAGACTGTCCCTTTGTGCGTCGTCCCCCATGACGAGCCACTATCCCTAATAACCCAAAACAAAACTCACAACACCAAGGGTGTACCAAAGGACAAAACACCAAAAGTCACGAGTCAAAATACAAAAGCAAGGCATAGACCATCTCGCCAACAATCATAACAAAATACAACACTACTGCATCAGATATCACCCTCCAGAGTTCAAACTAGTAATTCAATCAAATGATCCCAAGTCTACACAAGGAAAAATTGACATGAACCAGTTTCCCACTGCCTCTGGAAGCCTAGAACCAACTACCAAATAAGAGCAACTTAAACGATGCGGGTTCCCGACATAAGCAAAACATGACCAATCATAAAGTCACCTCAACAAGCGGAATAAAAACAAGAGAAAAGTACATACAACACGAAACCACAATTTCCATCAAGAGATTAATCACATAACTTAATTAAACACATTATAAATTACATACCCAATCTACAACTTAACCAGTTCTTTAACACCATCAATCTAACATTAATAATTTCTTCTAACCAAAATATCCTTAAATCATTAAATTAAATTCTACCTTTCTAACTAGTACATCAATGGTTCGCGAAGACGTAATCCATTTATCTAATTAAATCAATTCTATTTACTAACATGGATATACCCTCTTCTATAAAAATTTAACAAATTTAAATATCGTTGTCCACCATTTATCCAAATTATAAATATATCGTTATATGCATATATATATTTAATCACATAAATTTCCAAATAAAATATAATTATAAAACATAAAACTAGCGATATAAATCTATTCACAATCTTATTCATACAAATATAAATATAAACATGATTATATAATTATATAATTATAAATATATATATATATATATATATAAACATAATACATAAAAGTGTGGGAGACTAGAACCAGGGCACGACCTGGAGGCTATTGGTTTAGTTTATTCATTATATAATAAGAAATTAACACATGAATATTTGTTTATTCATAACATAATTTAGTGTTTCAAAGCCAATACAAATCTGAAACCAAAATGGAACCCCAGCAAGGAGGTGTGCACAAGAACAACATGGAGACCAACACACACTTCCAAGTGAGAGAGAGAATCGGTGAGGAGGTGGAAGGGCATGGCCACCATGGCTGCTGCATCATTTTAAAACAAAACTTAATTACCTCAATCTGCAACATTTATTTTCATGCTTACACAGGGATGACTTCCATAAGATAAGGTAAATGTTACCTTTCAAATTCCACTACAATACTACACTTAATTATTTATAATCTGCAACATAATGGTGTGTATATGTTTGTTTTTATTTGCAACAATGAGAGGTTAAGAATGAAGTGAAACCTCCAACTCAAGGAGGCACGCAAAGGAATAAGTTGCGCACAAGAACATGGAAGTTGGAAGGGCGCGACCTGGCTTAGAGTAGGGAAAAGGAAGGTGAGTTTGGAGGAGAGGAAAGATTGGTTGTCATATCCAGCAACGAAGAGAATTTGAAGACATCAAGGGCACAAACAAACTGTTGGAGGACACAAGGATCAATCCATCCATAGATGGAGGGGTGACAAAAGACTTACTTCCAGCTTGTACATCCACACTATATGTTGAGAACCCAATCAAGAAGTATCAAATGGTTTAATAAACAACAACCACAAAAAAAAAAAGAGATGAATCAAAAGAGGAAGGCCAAAGACGGTTGAGCTTAACTGCAATGAGGCTTACTAAGCAGGGCGCCATGCTGGAAAGTTTCCACATGAAAATTACAAAAACTATTGTGCAAAATAAAAGTTTATAGTACTATGGCCAAAATATATTGCATCAACAGGGATCCATTCCCATAAGGGCTCGCCAAAAGAAACACCAAAAGCATGCAACTATTAGGTGAGGCGATAGGATTATATGCTAAACCAATCTACGGTCAGAAGCTAATAAGCGAAGCCACATAAGGGGATGCTTAAATATCTCAGATGAAAATGGCATAGCTTACTTAAACGAAGTTATCCAGCAACAATGAAATATATATATATAAATATAAACATGCATCTGCCCAGTCAATACAAGTATAATGCCCAATAGATAGAAGAACAAGTCCAACCTGATTGCTATGAGAAACGGTGATCAAAACACCCACTTGTTGTCTCTAGATCGATCTTGTTTCTCCAACCACCCACTTCTTCCTAAATCCAAAGTTGTTCTTCTTGATTTCAGGGAAAGCCTAGGATTAGTTGTTTTCAACAAAAATACTCTCAATCCCCCAAAAATAAAATCTGTGTGATCATTTACAGTGAAACAAAAGAGTAATCTCTGCAGCCCCCAATTCCTGTGAAAAGAAAAACCTACCAACCTTAAAATTCAAATTCAAATTAAAAAATTTCATTCTCTCTTTTCTTCCCATTTTAAATTAAGGAAATTGTTTATCTTTTCAAAGATAAAAATCAAATGGAAAATCGTGAAAATCCATAAAAACGGCAAGTTGCCTTCATTTTACAAGTTTGAAACAATGCATGCCTAGGCATGCAAAATCTTTTCCATAAAAACTCCTTTTTACTATCTAGTTAAATTACTTTTTACGTTTTAATTTTCTTATCTCTAAATTCATTTTAAATTCCAAATAAATAACTTATAACATTATCCTACGCAACAAAAATTAAAATAACTTTAATAATAATAATAATAATCTTCCTTTTATTTAAATCTAAAAATTAACATTATTAATAAATGGACAATAATCCATTACACGTCAATAAAATAATCCACATTAATAAAAGTACATATTTTTTAATTATTTAATCATTAATTTCACAAATTAATCTAATAACTAAATAACTAACAACATTTATTTACTAAATTAACAATCCAAATTTAATAATTTAATTTGAAACATTAACTTACGATCATCATTAGCTTAACCAAATACTTGAACGACAATAAACTTAACACCCCAAAAACAACAACAATAACATTAAATTAAAACTTTGTTAAATAAACAATAAAATAAACAACACCAAACGAGACGATACCATACGGAGACGGGGTCGTAGACGAACGACACCATCAGACACAATGACGGGGTGACGAACTCGGACAGGGACTTTCTTGTCAACTTCGTTTTCAACTTCATACCTGTTGGGATTGTAGGACACACTCAAACCTAACAGTGTAGGTGGAGTCAGTGTCTAGTACCTCCATCCTACATCAAACCAACCTCAAGTAGCATATAAATCCCCAGTTACAAGCACACCATGAAAGGTAATTGTGGCATAGCAGGGCGCTCACGAACGAGCGATGCTACACCATCCTTTCACCAAGACTCAAACAGAAAACACATCATCATAAATATCTAGAAACAAGCATTAAGCTATAGCCTCACAACTTAGTGCCACATGAGAGTAATATCATAACCAAATAAAGGTGAACACCACATATCATTATGTCATCAATCATCATAAAATAGTATCATGTGCATCCAAACAAACTAAACTACAATCCACAAAAGTCAAACTAGTGAAACAATCACCAATAAAGTCTCAAGTACATAGAACAACATAAAAGAGTATCAGAAAAGTAATAGCTACACGAGGGGTATTACATCCTCCCCCTAGATCTCAGCTTACTCCTGGAGGCCAGTGAACAAATAAGGAAATGCCTCTCTAATACAAGATGCATCCTCCCATGTCGTTGAAGTCTCATCATTAAGGTCCCATTGGACCCGCACATGTTCAACAAGGAAAAATTTAGTGGCGAATAATTAAAATCGAGACCTCCAAAAATGGTGAATAGTACAAGATAAAAAGGATGTTGAATCGCCAGGTTTTTACAAAAAATTAATTTTGTCTCGATTAATTCGCCTATGCATTATTTTTTAAACGATGCGTCATTGAAATTGATTAGCCAATATTTTATACTCTAATTACAAATATTAATTATATTCTCAAGTAATATTATATTCCTACCATTAATTTTGGGGCAATATTGCCACTAATAATAAATTACCATTTCATTTTAGGGATATTTTAGCCTTGAATAGGGCTTTTATTTATTGCCATCGATCAACTTTTTAATCGGATGGCTAGAGGTTGATTCCGTGAGTTTATATACACATGCATTTTAAAAGACTTGTTCAGGCCAGGAATTTGTTTTGGGCCATAGGATTAGATTTAATCGTGTGGCCCAAAACAAATTTTGGGCCTCAACAAGCCTTTTAAAAGGCACATGCATATAGATGACGGAATCAACTTGCAACCATCCCATTAAAAAGCTAATCAATGGTAATAATTTCACTTTTCATATAGTCTTTTTTTTAAAGTGAGAATTTAAAAAAATGCTTAATCTGTGTGTGCTCCAATGCATTTTCAATAGTGAATTTATGCTTGGTGGCAAGGGGATCTACCCCTTGACCCCGCCTGTATCACGACAGGAGCGCATCGGGGCCACTGTCCCTGGACCCCGCGAGGGGGCGTTGCCCCCTCAACCCCCACAAGGGGGCTTTGCCCCCTTTGACACCTACAAGGGGTGCTGCCCCTTGACCTCGCTGGTGGCTGCCGCCCCCGGGCCCCTACTTCAATATTACAAAAGACAAAAAAAAATGGGGGAACTGCGCCGACCAACTATGCAATTTTTTAAAGGAGAGATTCGCCATTGTAATTAATCTTTTTAGTGATTATTCGCTAGGATTCACCACTATGATTATTATTTTTTCCAATTATTCATTAAGATTCGCCAATATTTTACAATTTTTTTAATAATGTGCAATAGATTCTCCAAGAAAATTAATAATTTTTTTCAAATAAAAGGAAAGATTCACCAGGATTTTACACCTTCACCGAGGGGGGGTTTCTTAAAGTTATTCCTGCTGTTCAATTTCTCTACCCCTGAGAATGAGTCTTGTGTTGTAGAATGGCCACGGGCTGGAGTGCCAGCTACCCATCCTCGACCTGTAATGCATTCCAATCAAGTACATGAGAAACATCTAGATAATAAGGCCTAAGCACAAAAACATGAAACACATCGTGTATGCGCGATAGATTGGGCGACAATGCTAGGCGATAAGAAACGATGCCAATTCTCTCCAATACTTGAAATGGTCCCACAAAATGAGGTGTGAGCTTAGAGCCCTTCCCATAATGGATTGGACTCTTTCACGGACGCACTAGTAGGAAGACACGATCACCAACAAAAAACTGACGGTCGACCATATGCGCATCAATGTACTTCTTTTGCCTGTCTTGTGCTGCTACTAAATGATCTTTGATGTGAGTAACCTGTTGTTCCATATCCTGAAGCATTTCGGGTCCAAGGAGAACTTTGTCCTCAAGACGGTCCCAAATCAACGGGGTCTAACAAGGACGACCATATAATGTCTGAAAGGGAGCCATGCCAATCGAGCTATGTTATCTGTTGTTGTAGGAAAACTCCACCAGATGCAAATAGTCCTCCCAATGCGACTGCTGATCCATCACGTACATACAAAGCATGTCCCCAAGAACTTGGTTGACCCTCTCGATCTAACCATCTATTTCCGGAAGGTATGCCGAACTGAAGTTTAGCTGGGTCCCTAAGGCACGCTGCAAGGATGTCCACAATGCAAAAGTGAACACCGGATCTCTATTGGAAATAATCCTTCATGTAATTCCATGCAGTCAAACAATGTATTCCATGAATATTTTGGCTACTGAAGAAGCACTGTAAGATTATCAGATGAGGGAGAAGTGTGCCACCTTGGTCAACCTATCAACAGTGACCATGATAGCATCATGTCGACGAGAAGTCACAGGCAACCCAAAAATAAAGTCCACTGATATGATATCCCATTTCCACTCTGGAACGAGATGAGGCTATAGAAGGCCAGTGGGATGTTGGTGTTCTACCTTAACTCTCTAACATTCCAAACATCTCGCCACAAATTCTGCAATATCCCTCTTCATGCCAGCCCAAAATTACAGTGAATGAAGGTCTGCATACATCTTCTTAACTCCCAGATGAGTAGAGTATGGAGCCCAATGTGCCTTAGTCATGATTAGGGTACAAAGACCCTCAATAGGAGGTACATACATACGACCCAAATACCACAAAAGACCATCTAATTCTAGCGTGTAACTGGAAAATTTTCCCTCCAAAGCTCTATATGAATCAATTTTTTCCTTCACTTCCTGATACCAGCTATCTGTGGGAAGTGTTGCGAGGATCTAGCTCCTTAAATCTACCTCAAGAGTCAATGTGGATATCTCATGTCTTTGTTGACTCAGAGCATCTTCCACTACATTTTCCTTGCCCTGGATGTACTTAACCTCAAAATCATATTCACAAAGAAATTCCATCCATCTTCTTTGCCTAGCATTCAAGTTCAGTTGCGTAAAGATATACTGCAAGCTGCGATGATCGCTATGAAGCTCGAACCGATGTCCTAATAAGAAGTGCCTCCATCTCATAAGGGCATGAACAACTGCGGCTAATTCCAAATCATGTGTGGGGTAATTCAACTCATGGTCCTTGAGCTTGCGGGACTCATATGAAATCACATGACCTTGCATCAAAATGACTCCTAAGCCTTCCAAGGAAGCATTTGTACACACCATGAAATCCCTAGTAGGATTAGGAACTATTGGGATCAGTGCACTGGTCAACTTTTCCTTAAGAGTCTAGAAAGCTAATTGGCACTACTCTGACCAAATGAACTTCTTCCCTTTCCTCTGAAGAGAAGTGATGGGATGTGCAATCCTCAAAAAGCACTGAACGAACCGCTGATAGTAGCCCGCTAAACCCATAAAACTACGAATCTCAGGGACATTCGTGGGTGTTGGCCAATCCACGATGGCTTGGGTCTTTGAAGGATCCACAACGATACCTTCACCAGAGATGACATGACCCAAGTATTTTACTTCAGTCTTGAAGAACTCACACTTTTCCAAGTTGGTATACAACTGATTGTCCCTCAAGCACTACAACACCTGTCTTAAGTGTTCCTCGTGCTCCTCCATTGTTTTCAAGTAGATCAAGATATCATCGAGAAACACAAGAACAAACCTATCCAAGTAGGTTCAGAAGACTCCATTCATTAGGCTTATGGAAATTGATGGTGCATTTGTCAACTCGAACGACATAACAAGTAATTCATAATGCCCGTAACAAGTGTGAAACGCAGTCTTGTGTATATTAGCTTTGGCTATCCATAATTGATGGTATCCCGAATTAAGATCAATCTTTGAGAATACCTGAGCCCCCTTTATCTAATCGAACAAGTCGTCAATTCTCGGAAAAGGGTACCAGTTCTTCACTATCACTTTGTTAAGTTGTTTGTAATCAATTCACAAACGAAGTGAACCGTCCTTTTTTACAAATATTACTAGTGCTCCCCAAGGGGAAACACTAGGACGAATGAACCCTTTAGCTAATAGCTCCTCTAATTGCAAACGAAGCTCCTGAAAGTTCCTGTGTTGTCATATGGTATGGAGCCCGAGATATAGGCTTAGCTCTAAGTATAAGGTCAATTCTGAAGTTGATGTCACACTTTGGTGGCATCCTCAAAATTTCACTCAGAAAAACATCAAAGAATTCCTTAAGGAGAGGATATTCATCCAATGACACCTCTTGAATCTCTCCCAAATCCAAGTCATTGATTGATACAACAAACAACTGACAACCCTAATGGAAACACCTCTTTAATTGCATGGTCGAGATCATCCATATTGAGATAGGCCTATGTATACCAACGATCTCAACCTCATTGTCAGAATCATCAATACAACGTACTGCCTTGCAGCGACAATAATTTATATCACGGTGAGCACTCAACCAATCCATACCTAAAACATCATAAGAACCAAGAGGTAGGATTCAAAGTTCCACCATAGTCGCAAGTGACCCAATTTTCAAACTACAACCCTGAATGAGCGACTCAACTACTAACTTTACCCCGGAGGCCAATTCGACCTGCCACTTAACGCCTTGCCTTGCTACCACCAGTCTACAACAATCAACTACTGAAGGAGAGATAAATGAATCTGATGCTCCAGAATCAAAGAGAATAGAAATACCAGTGCCATGTAACACACCTGATATCTCAACTACAGTGCCCTGATGTTCAGCTTGATGGTTGTCAACCACCACGAAGACTCGGTGTGACCTACCTACATCACCCACTGTCAGCTCAAAAGTGGCTGGTCTCTGACTAAAACCTGTAGTGTTCCTTTGTGGACATTGTCCGACAATATATTCCTATTGACCGCAGGAGAAACAACATGTGCCCCAACCAAAACCTTTGCCACCTAATGGTGCATTTGACTATTGAAAACTACCTCGACTGGGTGCCGACTGTGTACTGTGTGCAGGCTACTCAAAATGGTTATGCCGAGCTCGTTGCGAATTCTGATTCTTTCTGGCCTAAGATCTACCACTCTACTGAGACTGTGAGTTATTATGCTTTGACTACGACTATTGTTGTTGCTGCTAACCACCCTTGGAGGGTGCACGATAACTCTTGGAAAAACCTACAGCTTCAGGTTGTCCACCTCGAGAACCAAAACTAGATGTCGGTGCACTACCGATCTGAACTCCTGTGTGACCTCCCAAAGCCATTTCCAAGTTTTCCTCCATAAGACGAGCCTTTTCAAAAGCCACCTCCATCGTATTTGGCTTGAAGACTCAAACTCTAATGATTTGGGCGTTTAAGCCCCTGACAAAATGTTGAACTAGCATAGCTTCATCGTCACCAATTCCTGCATATTGCTTGAGCTCATAGAAGCGGAGTTCATACTGTTCAACAGACATTGCCATTTGTCTCAACTCATGGAATTCATCTACCCAATTCTATCTCCAGTGGTCAGAAAGAAAATGGGCCCTAAACCTCTCCATAAATAACTCCCAAGTCACCATGTTGATGTCAAGATGCAATTTCAGCTCTTCAAGTCATCGCCAAGTAGATGCAAAGCCTCTAAGGTGCATGATGGTGCACCTAGCCTTAGTATTACTACCATAAGGATGCATAGCAAAGCATTGGTCTAGATCAATCAGCCATGTTTCTGCCTCTAGACCCCCACCAAAACCATCAAAGGTGGGAGGTCGTGCTCTCAATAGGTCTCTCATGTGACCCGCCACTATGGCATCCTACTTTGTTGCTATTTCCCCTATCTCGGTGATCTCTCCCTTTCTCTTTCCACTCACTGCTCCCCCTCTAGCCTAGGGCCTAAACGGCCCAAAATCTCCTCAACTAGGTGTCACAATTGACCTCCTTCAAGACCTGGCTGCTACAGGTTTTGACCACCGCCTCCCAGATTGTTTTGGGAACTCTGACGTTCCTCACATTCTGAACCATGGGAACTCGGAGGCAATGAACTTTGGCATTTGGCCCCACATCCACCACCTCGGCCTCTACCATAGCCACGACCTCTACCCCGAGGCATGTTCCTGCACAACATTAGAGGGGAACATGTGAGATTAAGAGTTAAATGCAAAGGTTTCCTAATGGACTTAAACTACCTAGAGAACCCAGTGTTTGCAAACCTGGCTCTGATACCAAGTTGTAATGCCCCGTTGCGCGAACCCCAAAGGACAACTAAGACAACTATTATCACACAATTTATTTTAAAAAAATAAAATTAACATATATGAAATGAACATTAATTTCCATTACACGAAAATCAATTTAAATAGATACACAAACAACCTACATCCTCTGGGGTACACGTGGAGACATTATGTAACCTAAACCAACAATAATAAATGAATTTCCAAGTTGCATTATAAACTATGACAAAGCATTCTTTAACCAAAACTATACATCCATAATAATTCCATCATTAAGAAGCATTCACATATGTAAACTCAATGTAAACAAGATTAACTTAATTTCAATAACCATAAACATATAATATAATCATGAGAATACAAAGGAACATATTTCCACATATACAACGCATCGAAATGACGACAACCACAATCACTAATCATATAAGGAATACAAAGGTACAATTATACATTACATATGTTTCCAACACATTACATCATTCAATAACATAAGTTTACATCACTATTTCCCAACACGACAAGGGAGTAATACATCAAATACATGAGTATGATAGAAATAAGGAATATACATCTAAATATAGTGAACTCTGGAACACTCTGCATCAGTGTCACACTGCGCTACATGAACACTAACAAGGAACCCAATGGGGTGTGTAGCACGTTCCACCTAACCGTGTGGACCCAAAGGCCCACCCCTCGTGCTAGGAGTAGACAAGAAAGACCCACGACCAAGACAGATGAGTAGAATGACCACAAAACCAAACCATAGAAGAGCAACCAAAACATAACGTTCAACAACATCAATGACTACAACAAGATGAATGCTTCCAAAGACATGCAAAGACAATTGCAAGGGGTACTATGGGAGAGTGTCATCCGACGGTCCTATTATGGGTTATCCTGGTTGCCTCTCAACAAGCGTTGGCCCCCATCTATGGTTATCCTGGCTACCCCTCACCAGGTATCGAGCCCCATAGGGTGACACGTGTGGGACCATTAGCCTCTCGTGAGAACGAGGTAGCGACATTTCCAACCACGACCTTCTCAGTCCACCCTTAGTCTGTGGGAGCACTAACGGTGTGGACGAGGTATCTAACTTATCTTTAGTTAAAGTTAACCTACCCAACCCACTAGTGTGTTTTATTAGGTTTTCACTTGTTTAACCAACTCATTCATGGGTTATCCAGGCTGTCCCTTTGTGCATCGACCCCCATTGCAAGTCATTATCCCTAATAACCCAAAACAAAACTCACAACACCAAGGGTGTACCAAAGGACAAAACACCAAAAGTCACGAGTCAAAATACAAATGCGAGGCATAGACTGTCTCGCCAACAATCATAACAAAAGACAACACTCCTGCATCTAGTAACACCCTCCAGAGTTCAAACTAGTAATTCAATCAAATGATCCCAAGTCCAAATAAGGAAAAATTGACATGAACCAATTTCCCACTGCCTTTGGAAGCCTAGAACCAACTACCAAAAAAGAGCAACTTAAACGATGCGGGTTCTCGACATAAGCAAAACAGGACCAATCATAAAGTCACCTCAACCAACGAAGTAAAAACAAGAGAAAAGTGCATACAACATGAAACCACAATTTCCATCAAGAGATTAATCACATAACTTAATTAAACACATTATAAATTATATAACCAATCTACAACTTTACCAGTTTATTAACACCATCAATCTAGCATTAATAATTTCCTCTAACCAAAATATCCTTAAATCATTAAATTAAATTCTACCTTTCTAACTAGTAGATCAATGGTTCATGAAGATGTAATCCATTTATCTAATTAAATCAATTCTATTTACTAACATGGATATACCCTCTTCTATAAAAATTTAACAAATTTAAATATCGTTATCCACCATTTATCCAAATTATAAATATATCATTATATGCATATATATATTTAATCCCATAAATTTCCACATAAAATATAATTATAAATCATAAAACTAGCAGTATAAATCTGTTTACAACCTTATTCATATAAATATAAATATAAACATGATTATATAATTATATAATTATATACATATTTATATAAAGACATAATACATGAAAGCGTGGGAGACTAGAACCAGGGCGCAGCCTAGAGGCTAATGGTTTAGTTTATTCATTATAATAAGAAATTAACACATGAATATATGTTTATTCATAACATAATTTAGTGTTTCAAAGCCAATATAAAATTGAAACCAAACAGGAACCCCAACAAGGAGGCGCGCACGGGAACAACATGGAGATGAGCGGACACTTCCAAGTCAGAGAGAGAGAATCAGTGAGGAGGTGGAAGGGCGCGGCCACCATGGCTGCTGCATCATTTTAAAACAAAACTTAATTACCTCAATCTGCAACATCTATTTTCATGCTTACACAGGGACGGCTTCCATAAGACAGGGTAAATGTTACCTTTCAAATTTCACTACAATACTACACTTAATTATTTATAAGCAGCAACATAACGATGTGTATATGTTTGTTTTTATTTGCAACAATGAGAGGTTAAGAATGAAGCAAAACCCCCAACTCAAGGAGGGGCACAAAGTAATAAGTTGCGCACAAGAACATGGAAGCTAAAAGGGTGCGTCCTAGCTTAGAGTAGGGAAAAGGAAGGTGAGTTTGGAGGAGAGGAAAGATCGGCTGTCATATCCAACAACAAAGATAATTCAAAGACATCAAGGGGACAAACAAGCCACTACAGGACACAAGGATCAATCCAGCCATGGATGGAGGGGTGACAGAAGACTTACTTCCAGCTTTTACATCCACACTACACGCTGAGAACCCAATCAAGAAGTATCAAATGGTTTAATAAATAACAACCACAAAACAAAGAAAGAGACGAATCAGAAGAGGAAGGCCAAAGGCAGTTGAGCTTAACCATTACAGGGCTTACTAAGCAAGGCGCCATGCTGGAAAGTTTCCACATGAAAATTACAAAAAACTACTGTGCAAAATAAAAGTTTATAGGACTATGGCCAAAATCTATTGCATCAACAGGGATCCATTCTCATATTGGCTTGCCAAAAGAAACACCAAAAGAACACAACTATTAGGTGAGGCGACAGGATTATATGCTAAAGCAATCTACGATTAGAAGCTAATAAGCGAAGCCACACATAAGGGGATGCTTAAATATCTCGAATGAAAATGATATAGCTTACTTAAATGAAGTTATCCAACAACAATGAAATATATATATATATATATAAACATGTGCCTGCCCAGTCAATACGAGTATAATGCCCAACAAAAAATCTCAAGTGGCGAAAGAAAATGAACCCAAGGAGGAACGCTTTGAAAAAGAGACGAAAGATCCAAAGATATTTGAAGTCTAAAATCTAATACTCGCAACTCATACATACATGCAATACTCTACAACAAATGAAGGAAGAAATATTGGCAACGTTCTTTGAACCAAAACTTACAGAAGAACAAGTCCAACCTAATTGCTATGAGAAACGGTGATCAAAACTCCCACTTGTTGTCTCTAGATCGATCTTGTTTCTCCAACCACCCGCTTCTTACTAAATCCAAAGTTGTTCTTCTTGATTTCAAAGCAAGCCTAGGATTAGTTGTTTTCAACAAAAATACTCTCAATCCCCCAAAAATAAAATCTATGTGATCATTTACAGTGAAACAAAAGAGTAATCTATGTAGCCCCCAATTCCCGTCAAAAGAAAAAACCCCCAACCTTAAAATTGAAATTCGAATTAAAAAATTCCATTCTCTCTTTTCTTCCCATTTTAAATTAAGGAATTTTTTTTATCTTTTCGAAGATAAAAATCAAATGGCAAAACATGAAAATCCATAAAAACGGCAAGTTGCCTTCATTTTACAAGTTCGAAACAATGCATGCCCACACATGCGAAATCTTTTCCATAAAAACTCCTTTTTACTATCTTTTTAAATTACTTTTTACGTTTTAATTTTCTTATCTCTAAATTCATTTTAAATTCCAAATAAATAACTTATAACATTATCCTACGCAATCAAAATTAAAATAACTTTAATAATAATAATAATCTTCTTTTTATTTAAATCTAAAAATTAACATTATTAATAAATGGACAATAATCCATTACACATCAATAAAATAATCCACATTAATAAAAGTACATATTTTTTTATTATCTAATCATTAATTTCACAAATTAATCTAATAACTAAATAACTAACAACATTTATTTACTAAATTAACAATCCAAATTTAATAATTTAATTTGAAACATTAACTTACGATCATCGTTATCTTAACCAAATACTTGAATGACAATAAACTTAACACCCCAAAAACAACAACAACAACATTAAATTAAAACTTCGTTAAATAAACGACACCAAATGGGACGATACCATATGGAGACGGGGTCGTAGATGAACAACACTGTCGAACACAACGACGAGATGATAGACTCGGACAAGGACTTTCTTATCAACTTCGTTTTCAACTTCATACCCGTTGGGATTGTAGGACACGCTCAAACCTGACAGCGCAGGTGGAGTCGGTGTCCAGTACCTGCATCCTGCATCAAACCAACGTCAAGTAGCATATAAATCCTCAGTTACAAGCAAACCATGAAAGGTAATCGCGGCATAGCAGGGCTCTCACGAACGAGCGATGCTACATCGTCCTTTCACCAAGACTCAAACATAAAACACATCATCATAAATGTCCAGAAACAAGCATTAAGCTATAACCTCACAACTTAGTGCCACATGAGAGTAATATCATAACCAAATAAAGGTGAACACCACATATCATTATGTCATCAATCATCATAAAATAGTATCATGTGCATCCAAACAAACTAAACTGCAATCCACACAAGTCGAACTGGTGAAACAATCACCATCAAAGTCTCAAGTCCATAGAACAACATAAAATAGTATCAGAAAAGTAATAGCTACACGAGGGGTATTACATAAAACATACTTTATTTAAGGGAAATTGTTGAACAACTTATGGTAAGGGATACCTAGATCCTTCGCTCAAATTAGCCTGCACAAAAGATCCCATTATTCACAACACTCCCAAAATCCAACATGATGAAGGATGAAAACATTTTTCTATCATTGATTTCAACAAAGGGGCAATGAAGAATTTGTATCATAGCATAGGATACTTGTGGTAATGAAATGAGATAAAACTTGTCTTAAATAGTTATATCAATTCCCAGCTCTTGGTTTTGTTGTTGAGGGTTATCAGTAAATAGTAGTACATAAGACAATAAATTGTTCTCACACTTTAGAGGACAGTATTAACCTTATTTGTAAGTTGGGGCAAGTATACCAATAACTACTCTCCAAAGACATCATTATAGTAATGAGTCAGGAAATCATCATTAGTTGAAGAGTTTCAATTCTTATTGTTTGAGGATAAGCAATCTTGGGAAGGGTGGACTATCATGTCCGCGAAATAGCAACAATAAAAACCCAAGTATTCAAAAACAAATAAATAAAATAAATAAATAACAATATAAATATTGAAAAGATAAATATAAATATTAATAGTTCAAATATTATTATAATTATAGTCATTTAATATAAAACTATAATATTAAAATACATGTAAAACCAATAGAAAAATAAGTATATTAAGAAACAATATATTTATATACAAATATATATAATATATATTAAATATTATAAGGGCAGTAATTGTTAATAAGGCGAGCAATGATTTATTTTAAATAAAGCAGGCTTCATATTACTAAAAGTAGCGATGCAATAAGGAGGCTGCATTACAAGAATCATTGGGTCAAGAAGAAATCGATTAGTAAATAACAATTACAAGAATAATAAAGGTAGCAATTAAAGTTATCAAAGGGAGCGATAGAAGAATGGAAGGTCGTTACTTTCCAAAGACGCCTCTTCACTCAGTCGTGAGGGTATAAATGGAATCATACTCAGCAAAAGATAGAAAGGCAGACCAAGAGATTTTATCAGTGAAGGAATATAATATATCAAAAATCAAATTGGAAACAAGGAATAAAGATCAACAGTTATAAGAGGTCTATTGGCTTGATATATTATTATTAGAAATATATATCTGAGAAGTAAGTTTAAATATAATTATAAATAAATACATATGTGTGTGTGTATATATATATGTGTGTGTATATATACATATATATATATATATTTGTATATACATGTATATATACGTATATGTATATATGTATATACATATACGTATATGTATATGTATATACATATATATACATATACATATATATATACATACATACATTTATATGCAAAGGTAATTGTTGTAGATTAATTAGGAATAAAATATTATTTTATAATATATATATATATATACGATTATGTAATAGTGATGCTTGCAACAATTATTAATCCTTATTAGTAATCATTCTTTTGAACTAATCTATTTTTTCTC
>VDFB02000003.1:771560283-771692057 GCA_007258455.2 Sequoia sempervirens
ACAACATTGACTAAAACCCATGTCTTGAGAGGACCAAATTGGACCTTACCTTTCCATATCCATACAGATGCTTTTGATTTTACTATAGGAGCTATACTTGGGTAGAAAGAAGGTAACAAGGAGTATGCCATATATTACATCAACAAAAATATACAAGGGGTAGAATTCAATTATACAATGATAAAGAAGGAGATGTTGGCAATAGTATATACAGTAAACAAATTTGGGCATTATATTACAGGATATCAAGTGTTCATACACACTAACCATACAATAATCAGGTATCTAATGAACAAACCAATGGTTGGTGGCAAGCTTGTAAGGTGGTTACTATTGCTTCAGGAATTTAACATTACCATTGTGGACAAGCTAGGCAAAGCAAATGTAGTGAAAGATTTTCTATCCAAACTACCAACAAAATCAAATTGTTGATGATTCATTTACATATGAGCATCTATTTTCTCTATATTTGTATACACCTTAATTTGCAGACATTGCCAACTATCTAGTAGCAAGACAAACGCCACCGCATTTCTCCCCCAGAAAAAAGAGACAATTGGTTCATAAAAATTTTCCCTACTCTTGGATAGGTAGATACTTATTTTACACATGGCCAGATAACATTATGAGGAGATGTATCAGAGAAGATGAAGTATATGACATTCTCAGATCATGCCATTATGAACCTCGTGGGAGACACTTTGCAACAAAGAGGATAGCTCTTAAGATTCTCATCACTAGAGCTCTATTATTGGACAACTCTTCATAAGGATGCAATGAAGTACACAAGGGGTTGTGATAGGTGTCAGAGAATGGGAAGGCCAACAAAAATAGATGAAATTCCATTGCAGCCATAGTTAGAAATAACACCATTTGATAAATGGGGATTAGATTATATTGGCCCAATATCACCAACATCCAACAACAAGGAGTACATACTGGTATGCACAGATTACCTCACAAAGTAGGTAGAGGTTAAGGCTTTATAATTTGCTAGGGATGGTAATGTGGCAAAATTTCTGTATGAGGACATATTTACAAGATATGGAGTTCCAAGGGAAATTGTCACAGACCAAGGACCCCAGTTTACATTAGAGTTGATCATAAAATTGGTTCAAGGTTATGAGATCAAACATAGAAAGTCTACACCTTACCACCCTCAAGCTAATAGACAGGTAGAAGTCACAAACAAAGGGATTGAGAACATTCTAACCAAAACAATACTAATTCATAGGAAAGATTGGGCAGCCAGGTTGCTTGAGGTAGTTTGGGGCTATAGGAAAACTTGGAAAACCACAACAGGATTTACACTATATGAATTAGTGTATGGAAGGAAAGCATTACTTCCTATTGAATTTGAGTACAAAACATTATTCTTAAATAACCATTACATTGGGCATGGATTTGTCAATAACATAGCAAGAGAGATTACACAACCTCAATTCACTTGATGAAATTAGGATGGAGACCACACACCACACTTAAGTTCAAAATTAAAGAATAAGATGGCATGATCAGTTCATCAGAACCAAGGAATTTAGTGTAGGTGATTAGGTTGTGCTCTATAAATCAAGATATGAGGACTACAAGGGAAAGTTACAGACAAGATGGCTTGGTCCATATGAAATCAAACATGTTTCCCAATGGAGTAGTACAACTGCACACAATTCATGAAGTCAGGTTCTCCTTGCTGGTTAATGGACACAAACTAAAGTTGTATAAGAAACCACTACAAAAGGATGATTTCCTTCTATCATTAATTCAACAATTTGAGCCTTCACTTGAAAATTCAACTACAAAGACTACAATTTCTACACATGACTCAATAGAGGAGTTGCACAACTCACCTGTTGATGTTACATAGGTATAATTTTTAACACAGTTCACAAGCACACACTGCACAAGGTGGCAAGCAACAACAATAATTTTATACCACAGTCAACAAAGCAGTAGGGAACTATAGCAACACGCTTGAGGGCAAAAATATTTAGAAACAGACCTATTACTGGAGGCACCCATAGAAATTTTCTGACAATCATTTTAAAAATATTCGTTGAATTAATTCCATATCCCTACTTTCCACCTCCATAATTCCATACATGCATCTACACATGTTGTATTTTCACACATGCAACCTATACACATCCTCACACGTAGCATTTCCATAACCTTTTTCACTTACCACATATCATATAGTTCATTTCACATCCCATCTATCATACATCCCACAACCTTTCCAAACCATCATTTACCACACACCATGCATTCATGTCCCTCAATTCAAATTGCAATTACTAACAGTCACATCAAATCAAGCTGAGGCAGTAATCAACAACTTCACACAAGTTAAGTTTGATTTCACAAGAATTCTATAGGTACATGCATTAACTTCTCATAATTAGCATAGATAATACTTAATTTTTTACATGTTTTAACATTAATTCATGCATTATTGATATCTCATTTGAGTTGCCACTTCCCACAATTTAGCCCTCTACCATGACCCATACAATTAAGTGAGGACACTTAATTTCTTTAGTTGGGGGGAGGGGTACTCTTCATTTTCTTGATTTTTAATAACCAAAAACTCTCTGCAACCTTTTTTCCATTCTATTTTCTTCCATTTTTACACAAATACAATATCAAAGGAGAAGTGAAGGGTTAGAAGCAGTTGAACTGAGAAGATACTACATAGTGGAAGCAGTGTAGTTGGTGTGACAGAAAAAAAATGAATCCATAAATTGAACCAAAATAGAGCATAATTAAGGGAATTAGAGAATAACAACAGTATCATGGGTGGTGACATTATTCAGAGGGAACCAAAAACACATACCCAGTTGTTGGAAGATAGGCTAGTATTTTCCATTTTTAGACAAGCTGGATGGGTAGAGTACTTATTGAAACTCATAGAGTTCAATGAAGTCATGACACAACAATTTTCTACCACACTACAAAATGATGAAGCAATTATAAGAGGTTTGAGGGTGGATGCCTTAGAACCTGCCATTGTTGAGGTATCAGGATTGCCACATGAAGAAGAGTTTCCAGTGAGGGAAGATGCCATTACTGCTAGGATTGAATTTAGAGAACATGGAGACAACCTAGACTTATCTTCTCAAGGTACAAAAAGATAATCTTTAGGTCCTCAATATGGGCTTCAATAGCTTCTTACATAATCAAATACTTAACCAATAGGCAACAGTCCATATTAAGCTTTTAAGCCATCTTCACCATGATAGGTGTGTGAATGTTCCAAAATTTATTTACAGCTTGTTGAAAATACTAAGTTCTAAGTATAAAAGGAAGAGGAGTAACACAACATTATCAGATTTTTGCTTAGTTACATTGTTGCTAAAAAGAAGTTTGAGAATTCAATTTCCACATGTTTCTTGGGAGAGTTTCCTAAATTGCAACCATATCAACACCATCCTTGAAGAACCTGTTGTCCCAAAAAGAGTAGAGGAACTTGATGTATCAGAAAGGGAAATGCCCTTTGGCTCCCCTACTGCATCACCTACCTGCAGCATAGGAGAGCCAGAGGAGCAGAGCTTGCAGGACACTCAACCTGCAACATTTGAACAACCTACAACAAGAGATATCGAAGAAACCCCTATCTTTGACAAAACACAAAGAACCAAGAAAAGGAAAGGTGAATCTTCTTCTACACCTACAAGAGGGAAAAATAAATCTACATAGCCTAGGAAGCAATCATACCGCTTGAAAAGGAAAGGTGTTATGAGAGGGCCAGTTAAAAAGAAAAAAGAGGGAGATGTTTTTATGGTTGAGACAAACTCAAAATTGAAGGAGAATTCCCCAGTAATGAAAATACACCTATTATACAGTCATGGAATTTTACAAGCACCTCTGAATCTGATTTAGAGGATGCTTTTGTTGCAAGGAAAACAAGAAAAAGAACCCCAAAGAGCCCTGATTCAGAGAGTAATGAGTATGCAAGTGAGAGGAATTGTCAATTTTCAAAAAAAAGATGAAGTTTTTGTTGAGCAAAAGGATATTGGCGAATAATTACAAGAGGCTATGGAAAGGATTAAGGAATTGGAAGGCTTGTTGAAAACACACTAGCAAAGAGAAAGTGAGAGGGACAAAATAATTAAAAGGTTCTCTGAGAAGGAGTGGAAAAAAAAGTTGAGTTGATGTCCAAACACACCAGGACACTTGAATAGAAAGAGGCAAAAATAAAAAGGCTGAAAGTAAAGATTGAAGAAGTGTGAGACAAGGCTACACAAATTCTAAAGTGCAGACCGCAGGAGAAGTATTTGTGTTTTCAGTTCATCCAGCTAATTAGTGAATTGCCAATGTTAATGAATGGAATTTTTTTGTTTTCAGAAAATTTTTGACTCTACACCAGATATGCAAGACCAATCATGCGAGGTTTACTTACATAATCTTGTGCTCTTAGATTAAACATAATGGAATCCTCTAATGTTTATGGGTGACTTACAAATTAAATCATTGACCTCTTATGTTAGGAACTAATAGCAAAGGGGTGAGATCTTGCAGGAATATACTGGAAAGGAAAAATCTATTGCTTTGTAGTTGAGGAAAGAATCCAAAGATCCCAATGCAATTATTGATGAATGGTTAGAGCTCCTGAACCATAAAGGTGTAGGGAGGAAAATAATGAGTGTTAGGGAACATGACTACATTAGGATGAAGCAACTAGTTACAACATCTATTTATCACACCTTCCAGTTTGTGAAGAAGGGATGGGAGGAATTATCCCCTAAATTAAAGAAAAAAGAACCTCACTCCCTCTATAATTTTATAACCATTATTAGAAGATCTCATAGGTATATAGACATTTCTAGGGATAATGGACTTAAATGGTTTCCATTGACATTTCATCCACCTCTCCTTCTATACCTAGTGCCACATTGGACAGGGAGGAACTGAGATAAAATAAAAACAACAAAGGATATGAGGTTGGAAAAGATTTCATGTTGAAAAGGCTACTATTTGAGATAGGTTAAGGGAGTTGGTGTTGTTGTAGACTCCAGGGAGATCACTTTATAGTACAACCTCCATGACCCAAATGTTGCTTGAGGACAAGCAATTGATTAGTTATGGGGGATGATGAGCCTGATTAATAGCTAGCTTTCTCTGGTTCAGTTCATATCTTTTAAACACTTTAAGCTACTTATTTCATATACATTCCAAAACTTATATACCTTTTATATCTTTGATGCCATCTAAACCAAACTTTGATGAATGGAAATATGATAATGATATGATCATATTTGCATGGATGAATGTGTGAATGTGTATGAAATTCAATATGAATATGTGTTTAATTCATGATTGCTAATGGTATGTGTGCTTTAGATGAAACTGACTCTTTGCAGCCAAAAGAATAAAAATTTGCAGCAACTAGAGAACTCAACCTGCAACTAAAGGATTTCAGGTTGATTGCAGGGGAGATTCCAAGAATGTTGGAAATGTGACATCTGTAGGAATGATGGAAGCGATCATTAGAGTGGTTAGTTGTGAGTCATTAGAGTATTCAATAAGACAATGGAGGAAAGAAGTGTGCAGTAATAAGGAAACTAACATGACTATTTGCATAAAGCACATCTTTGTCATGTCGTTAAAGCAGAGTTGCAAACCTATTTGTCTTATTCTATCTTTTTTAGTTATAGTTTTAGTTGCAAAGACTTTTTCTCTCTATTTTGAAGGAGAGTGGACATCTTCATTTAATTTTTTTTCAGTCCTTATGCAAATAAACCTCCTCCCAAACCTATATAGTTGGATTGATGGTTGGGGAGAAAATCTAGTTGGAAGATATGTTTTGATAGTTATAGTTTTGTTGCATAGACAATATCTTTGTTAGTTTCTTGTTATGAATTCATGAATGAGAAATCTATGAAGATTCTTGTTAGATTGTAGAATTCAGTTATATGCAATAAAGATGTTCCAATTTATTGTTATGATTAGTTGAATCAAGTAACACATATTTGGTTTCTCCTATGGGTACAAAAACTTGAGCAAGGGCCACTCAAGGTACTGTTCACGCACCTTAATTTTTGTTATTAATTTAGATATTTACATTATTTCATTTATTTCAATTTATTCTTCATTACATGCACATGAATGATGTTTAGTCTCATAATTTAAGTTCTGTAATGCATTATTGAGTCATCCTCTAGAGTGAGTCAAGCGGTTAGAAGTAAGAATCAAAATTGCCAATGAAATTGTAGAGTTCAGGTTTAGCAATTAACAGTTACAGTGTTAACCTGAAGGTATCCACAACACCAGTAGCAAATTAAGTTGTTTCCCTTGTTTTGTAGTTTATGCTTTATTTTCCCTTCCAACATTTACTATTTTCTTGCACATGTGTAAGCCACATGTACTTGATGATATAGGCCATGTAGATTCTGTGAATGCACATACAATTCCAGCATTATCAAAAGCTTACAAAGCCTTGGTTGATAATTTAATGGAGTTTTTCCAAGGGTTTACTGGACTGTTCAGTTAGGAACCCTTCCTCTGAATTGTGAGGCCTTATAGTATTAATCCCTCAAAGTCACTAATAATTGTACTTGGTCTAACCATAGGTTCCTAATATGGGACCTCTCTATGAGATCTGACATACAAGGCCTCTCCCACAGGTGCATCTTGTCTCTCTCCAAACTACTTGCAAACCTGATCAGGAAGATATAGTTCAATAATTTATGTCAATCGCCCAATCAAATACCTGGTTTGTCTATAGTATGGGAGATGATCTCCATCATTAGACCATGCCTCACACTACCTCAATTCCCTCCATGTAAATATGACCATGCCATATATAACGTACCTCTAATACAATACATCGACTAGTCTACAATGGGTAAATGCTCAATCATATGTATATACAAATGGATAGATATTTGAGATTTGTCAGCTACTGGTCATGTGATCGCTATATGCTCTCGTGCCCATATGTGCAATAGAGTCACTCCACACCCTATGCTAGCTTTGTATTAATAGACAAATTGATGTAACTAATGATATAAAGTAGCAAATACATAGGGACTCAGTGTATAAACCACCTCATCCTTAATCATCCTCTCAATCACTATCTTGTAACTGATAGGAAATTTGTGACCCCTCATGTTGGGTATTAGTACACTACTAATCACCATCACTATCAACACTAGTAGAGTGTCAAAATATGCTTGCATGTGTCGTAAGTTGATCTCAATGCCATCTCCCCACTATTTGTGTCATTAACAACCCTCTCTCTATGAATTTAGATTTGTAGGATTCTCAAGAGTAATAGTCGCCTCTCCAGTAACAAATAGGAAGGACCTTCACTCATTGTACCACCACTCAACCAATGCAGTCATCATCTCCCTATTTGCCTAAATCTCAGACATATAAGTAACATAGTAGAGTCCAACTGCTCCTAGGAAATCTTGCTCATCATCGGTAAGATGCCACCTTAGCCTAATCACATTCGGATGTCTCTCGCACAACATCAATGGCTCCCACCATCTTGCATCCATCACACATCCTTAGTTGCACATTCCTTACCATTCTCCAAAAAACCCTAGCCAATTGCACCATTTCAGGTATCAATTGCACCATCCCTAGCAATTGCACATTTCCATGAATTAATTGTGCAATTTACTTATAATTGTGCATTTCCATGCAATAATTGCACTAAAACAACGTAATTGGGCTATTTCTGGCTATAATTGCATAATATCCCATAAATGTGCCAAACTTTGACATTTGTGGAACTACAAGACAATTGCACAAATGTGAGGCATTTGTATAATTATTCCCTACAGTTGCGCAACAACACAACAATTGTGCCAAACTTGACCTTAGTTATGCCAAAGTATAAAAAGTTGTGTAACTGTAAAAACCTTCTTTCAACCCTATTAAATGCAATAAATGTGTGAATGGAAAACTAAGATTGGGGTACATACCTCAGTGAGCATGTCGTCTCTTCATCCATATATCTTGACCCTCTTTGTGTGATGGTCACCCTACGGAGTGCCCACCATTCTCTCCACATCTTCATTCTTGAGGACTCTATAATTGACTAATTCTCAAAGGCTAAGAGTGCAAATGAGGATGATTGACCACCCTGTTTACTATTTATAGCCATCCAACCCTAATTTTTCCCATCTCTCCACCCCCTTACCCTCCCTCACCTAATTATATGTTCTCCATTACATCCCCTTTCCATCACTTCACCTCATTCTACCATTTTCTCACCTAATTTACCACCTTCACACCTTCTGACACATTCACTCCTTTTCACAAGTTTGCCCCAATTTATTTATTTTTTGTCAAACTTCTAATGGGGAATCCTACCTCCATTTCTTCATTTGTTGGGGCAAACTACGGTATATCAAGATTTTTTCTTATACTTTCTTTGAAATAACACCATAAAAACACATTGTCTCAAAGAGGGGCAAAATGTAGACACCTAAATTTGACTATCATAGTTCTTCTCAAACATCATCATTTTTCATCACCAAGTCTTGTCAATTTGTCTTTTGTATTTAGTTAAATAATTTCATGATTTAATTAAATTAATATTATTACATATTCATCCTAGATAATTAAATATAATTATTTGATTATTCAAAAAAAATAATATTCAAGGGGTAAACGCTTTTGACCATAGCAATGAACTGGACACAACCATTCAACAATACCACCCCAACGGGGTTTGAACCTTGGTGGCAAGAACAACAATGCCACCTATAAACCATCACACCATGCCAATATCGGCGATTATTCAAAAAAATTAATTTTCCCTCCATTTCTACTTTAATTGAATAAATTCAAATTATTTAATTAAATTGCCTATTTCATCACTTTTCCTCTATTACTTAAATAATTTCAATTATTTGATTAATTTATTGCTCTCTTATGAATTGATTAATTAATTTATAATTATTTAATTGATTTACTTCAATTTTAATCTTTTCTAAAATCACATTCATTGAATAATTATTTAATTAAAAATAATTTTTCTCCTCAACATTATCCTCTTTTAAAATAAATAAAATTATTTATTTTCCCCTTTACACATTAAATAAATAATTTTATTAATTTAATTATTTATTAATTACTCATGCATTTCCACTTCACCATTCAACTCTCACTCACTTCGAGTTCACCCTTCAATCAATTCAGTCCTTTATTCAATCTATTCTATTTTACTAATGGTTAGTCGCACTTATCTCTTCAATCAATTCCCTTAACTAGCCCATACGTCTAGTTCATTGAAATGATGTAGCTAGTTAACTATCCAATCAATTCCTCTCTAGTATTCTCAACCATTGATCTACTTAGTCCTTCATCAAATTTTGACCATTGATCAATATCACTCAATCTATAAAAGAAGCCTTTCACTCATCTCATGGGCCAAGTAAAAAAATCTTCAGAAATCCATACTCATATTATCATTTCTCAAAAGTGCTTGTGTAGAATATGAGAGCAACCATTACTCCCATCTTCAAGTAGCAAATTGGAGAAGCAATGGAGCAAAGCGATGCTAGTGTGTAAGGAATTTGTGTGCAGGTTTGATGTATTATTGTTATGCAATTTTCTTATGCTCTATTGATGTGATTTTTGAGTTTGATTGTGAGTTTGCTTCATTTGTTGTTGATGTTCACTTTCATAGTCAATTTTCAGGCCATACACTAGGTAACACATACATGTGGGAAATATATGAGGAACTTTGAGAGCACATTCACCATATAAATAACATAATTTAGAAAATCCATCAACTTGTAAATTTCTTGATGACATCAATGTGGTTCTGCAACATCAAGTAAGTATTAATTATTTTTAATCTTTTAAACTATTTGATACATTTTATTTGATATGATTGGAATGTTCTCTTCACATAATTCATCATTCAAAAATCCAACATTTTTAGACTAGAAACATTTTCTCTTTGATGCACTCCTTATTCCTTCCTTTTTTCTCTCACCACTGATTCTTCTTTTGCATGCACCCCTTCCTCTTCATTTTCCCTATCAAGAGTAAATCCTACCAACTCAATGTTTTGGATCCTTTCATGGGTAGATGAGCACCAAAAGCATGTCTAAGTCTTTTGCTAGCTAACAAAAGTAGCATATTAAATGATGGGAGTAGCTTCATAATATTCAAAAAACACCTAATTATATATTAATGTGGACTACCTTTATACTTTTCCTAGTCATACATTAGTGTGGCTAAAGGTCAATAAAATTGCCTCCTAAAGTTAGTAAAAATAGTTTAATTTTAAATTATGTTGTATCAAATAATGGGATATTCATTGGTCTTGTCATGATACTCCTACACCAAACTTGAAGGGTTACAAAAATTGTTACTCACTCTGAAAATTAGACTACTATAACTCATGGATTATGTTGTTGTAAGTAAAATTTTGACTAATTATGTAATCTCTCTTTTAATCTATGTGTATTAGTTACAAGTCATTTCTCTACTTCATCGTCCTTCTTGATACAATACAAAGATCAATAAAAAATATCATTGTGGAAATCTTTAATTTCCATTCGTGCTTCCTTGCACCATGATTTTTTCATTCCTTCGCCATTCTCTATTACATTTTCATGGTCAAATATATTCTTATAGTCATGTACATCCTCTTTGAATGGTTTGAGCATTAATTTCCCATAACTATTATATTTTCTTCTTTTTCAAACTTGGTTATTTTCCAACAGTTTCTTTTACCTTAGAGGATAATTACATTGTTCTAGCTTCACACACTACACTTGTAGCAATAAATAATTATTTTACCTCCTCTTCCATGCTTGGAGGATCCTTGAAACTATCACATGCTTCCTACATTTGCAACACTTCTCTACTATTACCACATGTTGCCACTCTTTTTAGCACCAATTATAAAGTATTGTGCATTCTCTCTTTTAATTTGTATATTATGGCTCCTCACTACTTATCATAGTTTCTTGTAGCCTCCTTGCAACACCTAGTTCATTTTCTTAGCTATATCGTTTTGTAACATCACATCATGACCACTAATTACTCCAACTTACAATAACATTAAGATTCTAATATAATGATGTGCATCTACAAATCTCTCTACCATCCTACTTTATTCCCACTACCAACATATGCCTATTGTGTTCTTCCTTATCTAACTTGCAACATCTCTAGAAATGCATCAACTCCACTTATAACTTCAAGCTTTAATTCCTTCTCTTTTGCACCTACTTGCAATACCTTTCCTACTCTCTTCTATACAATATTCTTGATGCACTCTTCTTTTATTGTTGTTACCTGCAACACCTAATTTATGTCCACTTGTAGCTCCTTGGTGGCCTCCTCCATCACCCTTGTATCCTCATCCTTGTGTCCTCATTATGCTATTCAACATTTTGTGATAAGTGGGCCCATTCATTCTCTAAGACTCTTAACAAAAGCATGAGACATATTTTAAACCCCATTTTAATAGTATTTACCTATAGGCTACATTTGATATCCATTCACTCCAAGATTTGGGTGTGAGGGGAATTCAAGTGCAAAAGTAAATTGGAACTAAGTATAACATGGATTCTAATTATATGCCTCATCGAGTCCAAAGTTTGGCAATATGAATATTAAATCCCATGTAATATTTACTTTTTAAATCCAATAATATTAATAATTAAGATAATTAATTGTATTAACTTGGTAAAGGAAAAGAGAAAGTGACTTGCGCTCGCTCTGCAACTTCCCACTCGCTCGATTTCAAATTTGCAAGATGCCTGCAAGTTCTGGGGAGGCTTCTGTCTCCTTGCAGCCTGACCCCCCGCCCAATACAAACAAGATTCATCTACATGCACCACATGGGGATGTGGTGTTTGTTTCATGTGATTCCAACACACTTTCTAGGTCTCCTGCTTGTGGGGACAATGGCAGCCTTAAGGATGTTGACTCTACTAAGAAGGGCTGGAAAAATGTCCTTATGGGGACTAGAAATAATGCCCTTGACACATTCTCTCCTGAAACTGTTCAGACGGAGGAAGGAACGGAGCTCTGCCTGCCTGACACAGTTATGGATGATGTTTCTTCCTCTCTTCACCTTGCTCTAGTGGGTAGATTCTTGGCTTTTAGACCGACTATTGACATGGTCCGTAGATGGGCTAGCGCTCGATGGAAGTTGAAGGGTAGTGTGACTGTTTCTACAATGCCTGGTGGGCTCTTCCTTTTCAAATTTTTGGTGGAAGAGGATTTGATCTACGTTCTCTCAGGAACTTGGGCCTACGGTAAACATTTTGTCTTTGGCTAAATGGAAGTCGGGGTTTGACCCGTCTGCTAAACTCACTCGTATGGCCTCTATTTGGGTTTGGTTTCTAGGCCTTCCATTGGAATTCTAGGATGAAAGGATTTTTTGGTGGATTGGGAACTCCTTTGGCAGCTTTGTGGTGGTGGATGTGGTCACTTAGGCAAAATCCAGGTTGGTTTTTGCTCATTTTTGTGTTAATGTTTCCATTAACAAAGCTCTCCCCAACTTTATTACCCTCAAATCCAAGTGGGGAAAATGGACCCAAGCTCTAGTTTACGAGAATGCCACCTTGTTTTGTCAGCAATGCGGCAAGCAAGGCCACGTTATTGCTGACTACAAGAGTATTGCTTCAAAGGAGCCCCTTTCTAAAGGGAAAAACCCATCCTACCCCCTGATAAGCAAGAGATTCTAGTGGATCTTAGCACCAGTAATGCGAGGGAGAGTACTAAAATTAATGAAATGGATGATTATCCATTTACTAAAGGGTTGTATGAAATGATGAAATCCCCTGACCTCGGGGAAAAGACCAAAACTAATATTGAGGTTGTGCGGGTTTCCCCAGATCCCTTGGAGGATGGAGAACTCTCCCCTCTCAAGGATTTCGGTCTGGTGTCAGGCCCCCTCACCTCTAATGGTGATGACAAGGTAGGTAGGTCTCCTTTGTCCTCTGTGTGTTTGGACTTGGGAAACACAAATTCGGGTTATGTTGGTACTGACAAACCTTTGTGTGTGGCTTCGATGGATGTTGCTGGCACTACCCTATAGAAGGAGGGGTCTGGGGTAGTTACCCCTTCAAAATCCAATTTGGTGGATGCTACCTTGTGTATCTTCTCTTTCTAGCAGGTTGGTGTGGAGGATAGTGTTGGGGAAGTAACAAAATCGATTATCCTCACCCCAAACTCGAAGTCCTTTTCCTCTAAAGCTCAGGCTGATGGTGATGAGGACTAGAAAAATCAAAAGAGGAAGACAAGGACCAAGAAAGTGGATGTGGGAACTGATAGTAGAGTTGGAAGACCTTCAGAGTGACTGTCAAGGCATAAAGCCACTGCCAGGGGCCGACAATCAACCCTTGATTCAACCCATCGAAATAAAAAATGAAGTTCCTTTCATGGAACATGCGAGGACTAAATAGTCCTCAGAAACAGTTTGCCCTAAGACAATACATTGTTGATCTTAAAATTGATGTCTTTTTGCTACAAGAGGTTAAAATGTCTTACCAACCTTTTTTTGTTAGTGCTAATAAAATTTGGTTAGGCTCTACCTTCTACTATAGCAAGGTGGATGGTGCCTCAGGTGGTATTGCCACCATGTGGAACTATGCTAAGGTTGATGGGGATGCCTTTGTGTTCTCTCATAGTTACCTTGTTGTAACTCTCAAAGCTGACAATCACACATGGCACCTATTCAATATCTACGCCCCCAATTCTAGGGGTGGGAGGAAGTTTTATCTCTAATCTTGATTGACAAAAATACTTTGTATATGGTGGTTGGGGACTTCAATTCCCCCCTTTTCCCTTCAAAGAAGCTTGGTGGCCTTATGGACTATACTGACAGCATGAATGATTTGTCAGACTTCATCAGCAGATCTGGGCTGTTTGATTTAGAGTTGCAGGGCAATCCTTTCACATGGTCTAATAATAGAAAAGGCATTCACCTTATTCAGGTTTGTCTAGATCGTTAGGTTTTAGTCTTGGCGGGTTGGGACCTAGGGTGCAATGCTTCCCTTGCTTCGCTCCCTAGAACTATTTCTGACCATAGCCTAATTCTTCTCCAGTGGATGAATAAGACGTTTCTTGGCCCTCACCCCTTTAGATTTGAAATTATGTGGATGACTCACCAGGATTTCAAGAAGCACATTGAGAATTGGTGGAGCTACTGGTTTAGGGTTCAGTTATGTACAAAATTTCCCAAAAATTGGACCTTATTAAAAAATAAGTTAGGGGGTTGTCTAAAGCTACCTTTGGTGACTTTTTTAAAACTAAAAAGATGATCAAGGACAAGCTGGAGGGTGTTCAAAATCTTATGGCTTTGGGCTCTCTCCTTCAACCCTTGCATGAGGAGGAGGAAATGGAAAGATATGTTAAGCAAAGAAGAAATATATTGGAAGCAGAGATCTAGAGTTCAATGGTTGAAAGAGGATGACAGGAACTCGACCTTTTTCCATAGAGCGACCTGCAGGCATAAGAGAAGAAACACCATCAAGTGCCTAATGAATGAAGACAACCAGGAGGTCACGAAGGCTGGTAAAATTGGAGAAATAGCAGAACACTACTTTAGACAAATTTACTTGGACACTGGTAACTCCCCTTCTGTTGATCTGCAAGATAAACTTCTGAGGCACCTCCCTTCTAACATTAGTTAGGAGGATAATTTATAGCTCTACGCCCCTGTTTCAGAGGAGGAATTCAAGGAAGTTGTGTTTGCTATGGGTGCCTATAAAGCCTCAGGGCTTGATGGTTTTCCCCCGACTTTCTTTCAGGAATACTGGGACATTGTCAGTTATGATCTAGTCATGGTTGTCAAAGAATTTTTTAAAACTGGTAAACTGCTAAAAAAATTAAACAAGACCTTCATTGTTCTAGTCCCTAAAATGCAAGAGCCAAAGTATATGGTGGACTTCAGGCCTATAAGTCTTTGCAACACTGTTTATAAAATCTTCTCCAAAGTCCTTGTCAACCGGCTTAAGCCACTGTTGGATAAGATTATGAACAGATGCCAAAATGGATTTGTTCTTGGAAGATGAATCTTGGATGTTGCTATTACGACTCATGAAATAATCCACTCCATTGAGAAAAGCAAGAATCAAAGTACGACTTTCAAATTAGATATTTCTAAAGCCTATGATAGGGTTAGATGGAAATTTCTTTATTCGGTTCTTGCTAAATTTGGGTTCAATGATAAGGTGATTAGTATTGTTAGAGAATGTGTGGAGACAATCTAGTATTTTGTTTTGGTCAGTGGGATTCCTTGGGGGCTCTTTAAGGCAAGCAAAGGCATTAGGCAAGGGGATCCTCTATCTCCATACCTGTTTATTATGGTTGTTGAAGTGCTTGGTAGGAACTTTTTATCCTTACTTCACTCTGGGAAGATAAAGGGAATTAAAGTTGCCTCCACACTTCCTCCCTCTGTTCTTCAACAATTTGTGGATGATACCTTCCTTTTTGGTAATTCTTCTGTGATTGAAGCTAGAGAATGGAAGAGCCTACTTCAGGATTATGCCAATGCCTATGGGCAATGTATAAATTATAATAAAAGTAATATCTATTTTTTTTGGACGAAAGCTAATCTTCAAGTTATTATCTATCCTGGGCTGTCATAGTGCTACTCTTCCGGGGACTTACCTTGGTCTACCCCTCACTGTCAAGGAGGTCACTCACAGCTTCTGAACAATATTTTAGAGAGAATGCAAAAGAATCTTGTTGGTTGGAAAGGTAAACTCCTTAGTAATGCTGGAAAATTACAACTCCTCAAGGCCTCTCTCCAAGGGATCCTAGTCTACTTCCTATCTCTCTTCAAGATTTTGGGCTCCATGGCTGAAAAACTTGAAAGAATCCAAAGAACTTTCGTTTGGATTGGTGTTGAAGAGAAGAAACAACTCGCTCTTGTGAAATGGGACACTGTCTGCCATCCTAAAAGTCAAGGGGGTCTTGTGATTAGGAATATCACCAATTTGAACAAAGCTCTCATCGCTAAGGTTGGTTGGAATCTAGTGCTGGGAAAGGCTGAATGGTGTAATATAATGAAGGCTAAATATCTGAACCACAAACGCTTTTCAAGGGCCCTGGACCTGATGGGCCTCCCATTTGGGTTAAAAATTTGGAATAATATTGTAAAATGCAGATCTCTATTGAAGGAGGGTATTAAATGGAAAATTGGGAATGAGAGATCAATAAGATTCTAGGAGGACTGCTAGCTTGGGGGCAAACCCCTAGCTGACAGGAATTTCAATATTTTGCGAGAGCATGCTAAAGAACATGTTGGTATTTATATTGTTGACTACATTTCACCCAAAGCCAAATGGAAAACTTTGGAATTGAGTTTCTTGGATAGGCCTGACCTCCTCCCTAAGGTTACGGAGCTCCGAGATCTTTTAAATAAGGTGAGACTTCCTCTCTTTCCTAGGGAGGACAAGGTTTTCTAGACAAAGAATCAGTCAGGGGCTTTCACTGTCAAGTCTGCTTACCATCTGTTGCTTAAGTTTGATGGAGATGAGTATTGCTAGAAGAAGGTGTGGAACTCTCAACTCATCCCCAAAATCAACTTCTTTTGGTGGGCCTCCATTCATGGTAAAATTCTAACTATTGATAACCTTGTCAAAAGGGGCTTCCAATTTCCCAATTGGTGCACCCTCTGCAAATCAGAGGAGGAGACAATTTCCCACCTTTTTATCCACTGTCAGTTTGCTTCCCAAGTCTGGCAGAATGTCTTACAAAGGCTCAACATCCATTGGGTCTTTGATAGAAATATTCATCAATTTGTCCTTAATTGGAGGTGTCCCTCGAGACACCCTTTAATCAAGCAACTTTGGCATCTTATTCCACCTCACATTTGCTGGTGTTTGTGGAAAGAAAGGAATAATAGGATTTTTAGAGAGAAGGAGAATAGCGTGGATAGTCTATTGTTAATCCTCAATAAAATCCTTTTGGATAACATTTCGGTCTACCAATGGAAGATCCCCAGTTGCCCTCCAACGAGCTGGGATAAAAATATTGCCACAATCTAGAAATTTCCTAGTGACTTCAAGAAGTTTGATAACTCCAAGAACATTGCCAAGAGCAACACGAAATGGAAAACTCCAAAACCACCTTGGGCTAATCTGAATTTTGATGGTGCGGCCAGGGGGGAAGGCTACTAGAGGTGGTATCATCAGAGACTATAATGGTTGCTTAGTTGTTGCCTACTTAGGGAACCTGAAGGATCTCACTAGCAATCAGGCAGAAAGTTTGGCTCTCCTATGGGGCCTCAAAATTGTGTTGTCAATCTACGTTAAGTCCATGGAAATTGAGGGTGACTCGTAGTTGATTGTGGAAGCCACGAAAGGCACGATAGGTGTTGGTTGGTCCATCCAAGGGATAATTGAAGATATTAGCTCTCTTCTTTTGGGGCTTAGGGAGTTCACCATTCAACATGTCTATAAGAAAGGAAATGAGGTTGTTGATAGTTTGGCTGAGGCTAGGCTTGATCGGGAAGGGCTACGGTGTTGGAGGAAAGAAGAGTCTTTACCCCCTTCGGCGGTGGCACTTTTAAGAAAGGATCTTAACTATATTCATCATGACTCCTAAAATTTATTTCCTATATTCATCATGACTCCTAATTTTTTTTTCCTTAACTTAGTGTGGCTGTTACTAACTTTTGTTAGTAATGTTGGCAGGAGTTTTTATTTGAATTACTAGTCGTTGTGTGGGAAGATTACAAGGGAGATTTTTCCTTGTGACACGTACGACCTCTTTTGGATCGCCGTCGGGACTCATCTTTTCGTTCCTAGTGACCGATGGGGTCATTATTTTTTGAACCCCCTTGAAATTTGTGATGATTTTTTCTGCCTTGTGGATTGTGTTCGATATTTTCAGTAGGTCGAATTTATTGTTGCTATCATTTCTCTTCGTGCCCTGGAATTTTTGCATGAGGCTACTGCTAAGCTTTCCCTGGCCACGAGAAGTGGCATTTATTATTATTTTTTACAGCCTTACAAGTTACCTTCTACTGACCATTTCTCTGCGGTTGTTTCTAGAATTGGTTTTCACTGTATCTGCTCTGTTCTACCTTTCATTGTTCTGGCTTTTTGCAACAATTGTGTTGGCACTATGGGTGGGGACCGCGTGCGTGTGGAGCCGGATAAGTGCGATGAATGGAAGGCGGATGCAACCGTTTGACATATTTGCAAGGAGGATGGAATTTCTCAGTATATGGAATCCATGACTGGCCATGACAAGGGTCTCTCCAAATAATTCGTTACCTCTTGGAATGCCAGAAGGGTCACCATTGGTGGCATTTCCTTCGAAATCAATGAGGAGGTAATTGCTAGGGCCATGGGTCTTGCTCTGGATGGGCGTACATGGAAGAAAACCACCAAAGTTGTTGACTAGACCAGCCTCAATTTGTTCTTCTAGGGCGACGAGCAACCTGTCAAACTGCATGGAGGCTACGACTGTTAGGCGCTTCTTGAGCCATGGGACAAAATTTGTATGGTGGTGATGAAATATTTCACTCTCGAAGGAAGGTACGGTGTGTATTACTACTACCACTTCAATTTCCTCAATCACCTTATGAACCACCATAATATTTCCATTTCGTTCTTTCTCATTCATTCTCTTGAAAATACTGTGAGTGATGTGGTTGAAGCCATGAATTCGAACAAAAATTTCACCATCCTCCACCAAGGGCTTATGTCTAGACTTTACCATTTTCACTTGGCCCTCTGCCTTCCTCGACCCATCACTGTTGAAGAAGCTCCTTGACCCATCGTTGTGGAAGAGGCTCAGGTTTCTTCTGCTCCCCCATCTGCTAGCATTATGGACACCCCTAGCCCTAGCAAGAAAAAATGTATCAAAAACCTAGCTTTGAAAGCCTCTCCACTGGACACATCCCCATCTTAGGGGCCTGTGGTGAAGAGTAAAGATAAAAAAATGTATAGCCCCCACCCCGAAAGCTAAGGCCAAAGCCTCCAAGAAGACAAAATTTTGACTCCAATAGATTGACTCTGACATTGAGATCACCGAGGAGACTAATACCCCTCACGGGTCAAATAGACTGGTAATCAAGCAAGAAAAAGTGAAGAGTTTTAAGGAGGCCTCAGATTTTGATAATGGGAACGGGAGTGAGAGGAAGAGTTGAGAGGAGAAGGAGGTGGGGGAGGAGGGGGAGGAGGCCCTTTTGGTTTCTGCTAGTAGCTCCTCCCATGTTTCTGAAAGCCTGAAAAGGGGCCCTGCTAGCATTAAAATCAAGGAGGTCAAGTCTTGGGCCTCGAACGTTGCTAAAGGTAAGGCTCCCATGGTGGAAGCTTGTAGTAAATAGGATGTCGTTTGGGAGGAGGTTGACAACCTGAAAAGCAAAGTTGAGAGCTTGGAGAAAAGGTTGCAGGAGGTGATGCACTTTGCTTTGAAGATTATGTACAGGTCTGCCACTACGTTATGTCTGCTACAGAAGGACAAGTCTGTAGATGATGAGGAGAAAGAAGCCAATAACAAGGAACTACTTAAGTTCCTCACTAAAGATTGGGCTACCATAACTCTTGTTAAACCATGCAGTGGGAAAAAGGATTAGTTCTATGGGGGTGTAGGTTTTTTGACAAGGATTGGTTGAATCAGCCTTCAATTTTGTTTTTTTTTTTTCTGCTAAAGACATTGTTAATGTGTTTATCTTCCTTTATGACTGGTATGACCCTTGGTGGTCTATGGCTAAGACTGTTTTATATCATGCTTTCATGATGGACATTACTAGTAGTTTAGTTCATTTATGTGTTTTTTGGATTTTTTTATATGATCTACTTTGGATGATGGTCTGGTTTTTGACTTGTTGTCACTGTGTTGTTAGTGTTACTCTATTGTGGATGGTCGGTGGTGCGTTGTACTAAAGGGACAACACCCTTGTTTTGCTGCTTTTTATATCAAAAACTTGGTAAAGTAAGATGTTTAAAAAGGAAGAATTTCACTCTAATTTTACACGAAGTTTAAGTAGTTTGTGAGGTTGTTAGTGATGCTCTTGTGATAATGGAAACATATACTTAGAGCTCTTGATTTTAGATTTCAACTTTTTATCTTATATGTGCTAGTTGTGTTAAAATGAATTATATATTGTTATTTAATACAACACCTTATAATATAATTTGAAATGTTTCATGTTCCAAATACACAACAATTAATTAAAGAAAGACAACACATACCTATTTAAAATTTAAATCTAAAATAATTACAACAAAATTAAATCTAATCATTTCACATTCTAAAAACTACATCAATAAATAAATAATCGAAAAGCCAAAATTAATTTATAAAACTATAAATATAAAAATAAATAAAATCATATAAAAGTAAAAATAGATGCCTAAGTTTTATTAAAAACATGCAACTTGTGCCATAATTAGTCAATAGGCTTCCCCTTGGACTTGCCAGTCCACAAATGCTCGGAAATCCTATCTCATATAGTTAAATAGTTTCCAATTGTTGTCAAATGTGTTCCCACTCACTGGTAAACAATTTAAAATTCAATGCCAAGTTTGCAAGTTTAGATTATAGAAGTTAGAGTGAAGAGGCATTTGATGCCGAATATCTTAGATAGAAATGTTGGATTGCTCAAAATGTTAGACGAGTATTAAATTATATATACTTTATTTTGGCATTGCGCTTGAGATATGAATTTAGTGGTCTTTTATTTTCCCATCTAGAGTGGGGCTCTCTAATTATTATAATATAATTATATATTATATAATACTATTTGATAATATATATTGAATATTATAAGTATTTAATTATATAAATTAATTTTATATTGAAAAAATATAATATAAAAATACAATAAATTAAATTAAATTAAATAATAAAATTTATATAAAATAACATTACAAAATAGCATTAAACTATATAATATAGTAAATTATAAAATTATATTAAATAATATATATTTAATTTATAATTATATTATATAAATATTAAACTTATACATTATAAAATTATAAATTAAAAGTAGATTTCATTATATAGTAAATTATACAAAAAAATTACTAATACAATTTAAGTAAATTATATAGTAAATTCAAAACATTATTAATTCTAATAGTAACACTAATTTTAACAATATCAATTATAGCCTTAAATTAAATTTATTAAATATATAATCCTAACTCTTGTTCTACTTCTAATTCTAACACTAACACTAATTTTGATACTAATTCTAACACTAATTATAACACTAATACTAATCCTAATTCGAGCACCAACACTATTCTTAATTTTAACACTAACACTTATTTTAACACTAATTCTAACTCTAACATATATAACATTAAGTTAACTTTATTAAAATTATATAATATTAACACTAGTTGTAATTCTAATTCTAATCCTAGCTATAAGACTAACACTAATTCTAACTCTAACCCTAATTTTAAGTCCAATTAAAACTCAAGCCCTAATCGTAACCCTAACCCTATAACTAGCACTAATTGTATATTAAAATCTAATGGTAACACTTATATTGATACTAACACTAATTCTAACATCTAAGCCTACCCCTAACTTTGAATCTAGCACTAGCACTAATTATATCACTAACATTAATTCTAACCCTCATAAACACTAATTCTAATCTTGAACCTGACTCTAATTCTAACTCAAATTTTCTTAACTACGTTGATATCAAATGAGATGTTTTCTAGACTGGGAGCTTTTTATAAAGAAAGGTTTACTATGAGTTACTCTCTACAAGAAATATTTTTATGTTATTAAATTATTTTGTGAAATTGGATTATTGTGAGGATTTTAAATTAAAAAATGTTTGTTTAGTTTCTTAATGAATTTTATAATGGTGGAGATTGTATATAAATGTTTTTAATGCTTTGGATCTATTTCTATTGGTATTTACATCGAGATGTGTATTACAATGGCATCCACCCAAAAACAATGTGTAAGGAAAAACTCTTTAGCTAGAATAACTCAAGTTTAAGATTTTTGAGTGAATGGTACAACTAACTGTGGGGACATTTATATCAAGTTTCTAAAAAACCTCATTCTATTAGCTAATTTGTTAGAATAAAGCATATAATTTCTTATAAATTATAAATTAGCAGGGCATTTTACTATTTACATGTGTTTTCTTTCTATATCTATTAGTAGCTAATATTCTTCTCGAATAGTCTAAGACCTCTATAAATAAGAGGCATATGTAATCAGTTCAAAATCAGAAAAATAAAGTTGTAGTTTTCTCAACATATTGTTGAGTTTTTGTCTGTCTCTGGTTTTGCCTTCTAAAAGACCTCAATACTCTATTTTGAAATCCTTATCTATGCACTACTCTTCATTCTCCATTTCAGCATCTCTCATCACTATGTACGCCCATTGTCCAGTTATCAATGGAGTACATAGCGATGAGACGTTTCAAAATAGAGGATATCAAAGAGTAGTTAGACACGTTGATACAAAACTTTTCAATGGCAATGAAAGAAGATGGAGGAAAGTGAATTGAAGGTGGAGGAGGTAAGTTAGTTGATAACTATTGATATATTGTATGTTTTTTAAATAATTTTTGCAATGCAATGTAGATATGTAGACTACATGGCAATTCGTTGTGTGTCACAACTTTGAAGGGCTTCTCATTTACATAACTTCTAATGTGGTCCGAATATGTTTTGAGTGAGTTTCAATTTAGGCGGGTCCTGTTTAAGTCAGGGTTCAGCCTGATCTTTTATTTCCTTTCCCTTGAATTTCTAATCTATTGTGTTATTTTTGTAATTACAAATGTGTCTGCAGATGTTTAATCTTAACATAGTTTAGTTCTAGCACAGTTAATCTCACACAATTATTGAAGATGAGATGGATGAACGATCTCCCATAGAGAAGCAATAGACAAAGCCAAAAAGATAATATCACAGTAAGACTATTTACACAGAAAATAGCTACGCATTGTATTCTAAATTGCATATTTTATGACTACTTAACTCTTTTTCAGATATTTTAAACAGGGAGAAATAAACATTAGAGAAGCTTAGTCTAATAGGACAAAGATATGCAACAGACATGTCCGAGCTAAGTTTGAAAAGCAAATTTTCCCCAAGTTCTGTAGTTTGGAGAAAGCCATAATTATCTGTATTGCCAAATTGTCATATATGGAGAATTGGACTTGGCAGCGTAACAACAACATTTAACAAATTTTTGAGTTCTTTTTAACTCAATTTTCTTGCTATTTTGTTGTACTATCTCTACAATTTCGCTATCTTCTTGATGATGGATCAGAATGAAATGAAATGTCTAGGGAAATGAAAATTCTTACCATAGCAATAAAGTGCAGATCCAATTCAACTTGCTTCTCACCTGCCTTCATATGCTTGTCTGTGAAATACATAGTTGAGGTGAAGATAGATTCTCTCCACAAGTTGAGCTAAAGCTAACTTAAACTTATGTACAAATTGAATAATTAAATACATAGAGGTGGTACTGATTATTTGTTAGAAAATTTAGTTAAACAACTAAAGTACCTCAAGATGGAACATTTATCTATGATAATAAAAAAAAATTCCACACAATGAAAAAGAATTTGGACAGTAAAAAAACCCAATAACCCTTAAGCTTAGCTCAGGGAGAACTATAAGGAGGAACTCCACTATTAATAAGGAAAAAGCAAGAAAGGGTGTTGAAGAATCAACTGAAATGACTCAAACAATTTGCAATAGGAAAAGGTAAATTATTGTTTCTATTAACATTTTTGTTCGTAATTTTATTCTACTTTAGTATTTTTATTACTAATGTTTTCTAATAAATTAATAGAATTAGCCTAGAGCAGTTTATTTAATTATAAATATTTAAATTTATTATTATATGTGCAATATTATCTCTTTGATATGGTTTATAAGATAAAATAATTTAAAAGGGTATCTCAAATTTGTATTTAAATGGAAATATAAGGTGAATGTATAGGAGTATGAGTGTAAAGATAATATAGGGATAAATATGTGATAATAAATGTGTATAATGATGGGTCAAGATGATGGAAATGATCCCAACCTCATGCAAGACATTTCTTGAACAAAAATTGAGGATTTATGGATCTTGAGATCATGTATATAATATGAATTTTATCTCTATTATTATAAATTTCTATTACATGTGATTTAAGAATACATATTTTAAGATTTTGGTGTCCCCATACGTAATGATGTAACTAGATTTTAAAGGGAAGTTTTAAAAAAATAAAAATTGTTTAACATAATACAACTAATTAATTTATATTGGAGAGGAAGACTTGAAAGTATAATTGAATAGTAAGGATTCTTTGAGACACATTAAATAATTCTATTAGATATTTGAAGCATAGAAATAATATATGGTCATATTTTCCCATCTTATATGTATAATCCATGCCACTTCCTTAGAACTATTTAATCATAAAAAACTTAAAATTAATTAGTCGAAATTAAATTAAATGAAATTAAACTATAATGCAATATAATAAAATAAAATTGACATATAAAAAGGAAAAATATAAAAATAAATATAAAAAGGATAATTTTAATTCATACAATAAAATACAAATTAATATATAACTTTTTTTTTTGTATTGAAAATAGTTTACAGAATTGATCAACTGATCGAACAATCAGAAATACAGCCTTATGAGATATACATGGTTCTTTCCATGTTATACATAGTTCTTTTAAGAGTTGTTCTCAGCTCATTTACATGTTATACATGCTGTGCATAATTCCTTTACATAGCTTTTTCCAATCACATAACTTTAGGGAGGAAACAATAGTACGTTAACCTTTTAATCATATTTCAGATTTTCTATTTTTTCACTACTTGTGCTGCAACTTTAGGATCATCCTTCAAGATATACTTTAAACTAGGATTGCAGAAAAGCCACTGATTTGCTTGGATCAGATCCTCGTTCTTGATCTCCACCTTGCCATTCTTCATCAACTTCTGAAGCTTTTCTTTGGAGACCTCCAGCAAAGTAGAAACCTGCACATACACATTATGCTTTGTGAGTCTTCTATTAGACTCAATAAGTTCCCTTCTAGTGCCTTAAAAAAATTCAGCATTTCTAGATTTCCAAAGATGCCACAAGATCTCAGTAGTAAGAATTAGCCAAAACATATTAGGAGCCTTTCCTAACTTATCCATTTTCCCCATTATGATATCTTTTACCTTTTTTTCTTTGCTATCCCCCCACCCAAACAGATCAATTTGAAATAGCTTCCAAACTTCCTTAGCATAAAAACAGTCAAAGAATAAATGAAAAATAGATTCAGAATTTTTGCAAACTTCACAAATAAAAGAATTGCTTTTAGGATCAAGACTTGGCAGTTTTTGTAACAACATCCACCTGAATCCTGCTTTTTTGGGCTCAAGAACACTACCCCAAATATTGATGAAGATCCTTTCCCACTGTTGTGGATTTAAGTTAAGATTCCAATTTTTATTTAGCTGCTCCGTCAGTTTAGGAGAGCTATCAATAGCTTTATAAATTTCTTTAGTTTTCAACTTGGTTAAGTCCTTGTCTTTTAGCCACATTAAATCTTGACTATTATTCACCACTCCAGGAGTTACGAGATTTAAGTTATGATTCTTTAGTCTTTGATATGTTCTTTTTTGGGTTTGGGGGAGATTGAATTTGTGTTTTAAGGTTTCCCAGCTGACCAACCCACCATTCTCAAAGATGTTGCTGACCAATGAGACACCTTTTCTATTCCACTCTTTTGCTGAGAAACCCTGTAAAAGAGCCAAAGGCTTATTGTTATGATAAATATTCCACCAGATGGATCTATTAAGAATGTTTTTACTCAGTTCACTGTCAATAGGAAATTTAGAAAGCAAGCTCACTTTACAAATCTCCCAGGCTTTCCACAAGCTCTTGAAGACACTAGACCCTGCCGGTGAGACTGGGAACTTGCCAAACAAGAGGTCTGTGATAGGAAGATTCTTCCACACTTTTGAACTGCTGGGCACCCCGCTAGAGATATTGTTCCTTATCAACACCTTCCAAGGTTCATCCCCCACTAGACTTTTACAGATCCATTTGGCAGCAAGGGCAGTCCCCTGCCTCTTAAGGTCTTTCAACCCCAGCCCACCTTTCTGTTTGTCTATGCAGCACCATTCCCAACAGACTGAATGTCTTTTCTTTCGTCCTTTTCCATCTGACTAGAGGAACTGCCTTATGCGCTTTTTAATCTCATTAACTTGGTACCCACTAAAAAGCTAAACCGAGGCATAATAAATATTATAAGAAGAAAGAATTTTCTGGCACACCCGAGCCCTCCTTGCTAATGACAAGTACTGCTTGTTCCAGGCCTCCAGCTTTCTGAAAATTTTACATTTCAACCACTCCCACATGTCTTTTAAATTAGGGCTAAGAGCAAATGGTATCCCAGGATACCTGACAATAGTACTGGGCCCCCCCATTGGAATTCATGCTCTTCCAACCAAGCTGGCTGGTGTGTTTCCCAACTTAACAATGTGGTTTTAGCCTTAGATATTCTTGCGCCTGCTGCTCTAGCATACAGATCCAACTTCCTTAGGAGGTTTTTGAAGTTTTCCTTATCTAGTTTCACAAACAATGTTGTGTCATCATCAAATTGAGCATTTATTAATTCATCCTTGTTTGGGAGGGAGATGTCCTGTACTCTTGGGCTCAAGGCTCAAGGTGGAGTCCCTTAGAATATAGTGGAGGGCATCTATAGCAATGACAAATAAGGAGGGAGCAAGGGGGCACCCTTTCCATATGGATCTTTGAAGGGTAATCTCTTCCGTTAGGTCCCCATTGACCTCAATTCGTGCCGAGGCATCTTGTAGGAGGGTTCTAACCATTTGACACAATTCACTTGGAAAGCCAAATGCATCCAACACCATCATAATGAAGGGCCATTCCACCCTATCATAAGCCTTCTCAAATTCTAGGAGCATGCCAATGTTTTGATTAGATGCCCTGGCCCACTCCATTGCTTCCCAGCTAGTTAGCAAGTTCTCTAAAATGAATCTCCCTTTTATAAACCCAGTTTGAGTATTGTTAATGATTTCCAAAAGAATCAAAGATAACCTTTGGGAGATGGCCTTAGCCAAAATTTTATATGACACATTTAATAGAGTTATTGGCCTCCAATTTTTAACCAGGGTCTTATCTCCCTCCTTGGGGATGAGCTTTATGATGCCTTGATTGATTTCTTTTCCCAGAGATCCAGCTTCAAGGGCTTCATTGTAAACTTGTAGTAGGTCTTCACAAACCCACTCAACATTCACCTTGTAAAACTCAGCAAGTAGCCCATCTGGCCCAGGTGCCTTATCATTAGAGATTGAGAGTATTGTGTTATTGATCTCTTCTTTTGACAGTGGCTTACACAACATATCAGCCATTTCTTTGGTAACTTTCCTTGGGATTAACCTCCTACACATTTCCCTTGCTTCATTGCAAGGTGCGATGTTGCATTCTAAAGTGAAGAGGCTTTTGTAGAACTGAAATTTTTTCACTTTGATGCCCTCCAAGTCCTTAATCAGTCCCTCTTCGTCCCAGACTGCACTAACCTGCTCCTTAATTTCCTTATCTTTCGGGACTTTGAAGAAAAATTTTGTACCTTTATCCCCATGGGCTGCCCAGTTCAGTCTCGCCCTCTTCTTTAGATGTTGGTTCCTATAGTTTTGGAATTTTCTTAACCCCCCTCTGATGCTTATAAGATCTTCATTTATCTCCACATTTTGGGGATCACTTTGGATCAGCCCTTCCACATGAAAGAGTTTTTCTTGCAGCAGGCTTTCTGCCAGCCTTCTGTCCTTTGCCTTCTTAATACCAATGGTTTGAAATATCCTTTGCCAACTTTTTAGATTTATGTTCCATCTTTCAATGGCGGGCTTTCCTTTAAGGAGTCCCTTGTTAATTTCTCTTAGGGTGAAGATTGCACTAGTACAATCCTCATCCCTGAGAAGGCTGGTATTGAGAATAAACTTTTTTGCTTTCTTGGGAGGGGAATTGATTTTACCCCTATAGCCACCCTTGCCATGATTGGGTGATGATCAGAAAGAGTCCAGGGGTTAACCTTAATTCTTGAGCTAGAGCCTTCCACCACGTCAAAGGAGAATAGGTTCTTATTAGCATAAAACCTGTCTAGCCTACAATAAATTCTTCTACTACCACTTTGAAAGTTGCACCAGGTGTACCAAATTTATTTGTTATCTTTTTTTGCTCCGTCAAGAGGGTCAATTAACTTTAACTTGTTTTTCATCTTATACCAAAAGAACTTCTCATTTCCTTTCCACCCCATATCAGCTCCCCCAGCCTTGTCCTCTTGATTCTCCACCATGTTAAAGTCTCCTCCCAACAGCCAAGGGATGTTAGGGAGCCTTCCTAAACCAATCCCACAACTCACATCTTTTCCTATATTCATTCGGGGCATAAATGGAGCATACCCACAATTTTACATTCTCAATTTCCAAACAGACCCAGACTGCCCTATTATAAGGTGAGCTGCCCTGATCTTTCACCCTACTTTTCCACTTATTGGCTAGCAAAATAGTAGAGCCACCTTTGCCTTTCTCATGATTGGTAGTAAATGAGATTGAATCCCTCCAAATGAATTTGAGGTTAGAATCCAGGTTAAAGTTGGTTGCCTTAATTTCCTGCAGCATTACTATGTCCTTGCTTTTGATTTGATTAATAAACCTTCTTACACAATACTTTCTATCAGGGGATTCCAGCCCCCTCACATTCCATGAGACATAGTTAAGATTCATCAGCATCCATGGCTTGTGTCTCATCTTCTAAGCTCCTGAAACCCTCAAAACACTTAGGGAACTCACTTCTTTTTCTTTTTTCTCCTCTTTTGTATGGGATCATGCCTTCTGTCTATTTCTTTTTCCTCCCTCTTTTTTTCTGCCCAAGCCACTCTTTTACAAATGACTTTTTTCCTCCTCCTAAATCTTGCTCAGAGCCAACCTTAGAATCCTGCTTTACACCACCAACATCCAAGTTCCTCGGCAGGGAAGATGTATCTTCAACAACTTGTTTGGCCTGGAGAGGGTAAGCCTCACTAGGAAGAAAGAATTTCTTTGCCTCCTCTATATCCCAGCATTGGGGGTTAAGAATTAAAACTTTATTATTATTTTCCCCTTTGGGGGTTAATTGCAAAGAGGTGTCCATCGCCACCTTTGGGCTCGGGTCCAGTCGACACTGGGTCACATTGGAGATGGGGTTAGAACTTGTTGCATGGGCAGAGTCTTTCATGAAATTAGGGATCAGAATTTCCTGTCCTGAATCCCCTTGCACTGGCTCAGTGTGGACTGGATACGAGGCCAAAGGCTTGGGAGACTTATGACTTATAAAATTGGAGTTACAGTTTGCAGTTGCCACATTTTTTAAGGTCAAACCAGGTTGCATCGACTGAAATTCATTAGGCCCTTGTCCCTGGGCTTTAATTCTAGGGCTTGCCTCTTTAAGATTTTTCTTGTTTACACTGATTTGGTTTTTTATCTGCTCCAAGACTAGCTCTTGTGCATTAAGCCTGTGGTCTGAGGGCACAGGCCTTTCCTCGAATGGGATATGAGCGACCCTTGATTTAGGATGAGCACAGCTTGAAGGATTTATTCTTGGGCACCTGGGTGTTAATCCAGGGCCATCCTCAATCGTGGGGTTTTCACTTTCCATCATGCCCTTTCCGAGCACCAGGCACTCTTCCTCAGGCGACAGGTTTAATACACTTTCAAGAGCAGTAGAGTCATCTCTGTCATTTTTGGAAGTTATGAGCATTTCAGGGGCAATAGGTTCAGATTTATCACCAAGGGCAGCCAAGTCCAAGTTCATAGTTCCCTCGGGCTCCCTGGTCTCCGCCATGCCGGCGAGAATATTTAAATTCACAAGAGGCTCTCTTTTTTTTTTTAGCAATGTTCTAAGGTTTAATTAAAGGACAATTCTTTCTCACATGCCCCTCGCATTTGTAGAGGAAGCATGCATTCAGGCCACCAAGTAGTTCAATTTGAAAATTTAAAATTGCATTCTCAGTTTCGATTTCCACTTCATCCAGAATCTCAATGCCCGGAGTTATTGAAACTAAGACCCTCACATCAAGGTGGGGCAAGGCATTCCTGGAATCTTCTATTCTCAAGACCCTACCAAATTTTGCCACTAGACGGGGGATGAAATTCCACAAGATTAAAGGGAGGTTTTTAAGGGTTAACCATCTTGGGTAAGACAGAGCAAGCACTTCTTCGCACAGGAGATTGGATGACCAAGGAACAACCCTAAAGACTGCATTTCTGACCGACCAGAATTCTTTCTTAACTACATTATCTTGCATTTCAGAATTTTTGAAGATTATTAAGAAGAGACCTTTTTGAATCATTCTGTAGAAAGAATGAGAAATCCCCAGTTTTTTGTTCCAAATATTTATCATCCACTGGTCGAGGTATTTCCTCGTTGGGATTTTTGTAATGTCTGAAGCAGCGAAAAATATTGCAACATTTCTTAATCTAGAATCTTCATTCCCCAGAGCCGATGCCATGTCATCATTTGGAATCCATAATTCTTTTCTCAAGTCAAGAGGAGGGCACTTACCTGGTTCAACACCTGGGTTAGGGATTTGGCTACATCCTTCACTGTCTACCATCAGAAAGTGAGCCGACTCTGGGAACGCACACTTACCTTTTTTTGCCACTATATCCTTGAAGGACCGGCCACCATTGTCAACCCCACCAGGAGGGTTTAAAGGTTTGACAACTGCTTGATTGTTGTGGATGAATTCCGCAAGAGAGACACCTTCCGCCATGGGAAGCCCCTCACGAATGCTCCCAGGGTAGCGAGGAAAATCAAAAACCTAATATATAACTTTTTAAAAATGTATATATTTATATATTGCATTATTAATGCTATATTAAATTAAATGATAAGAAGATGTCACTTCACTCAAAAAAATTATACAATAAAAAAATAAAAAAAAATATTTCCATTATTTTCTTTTATTAATTATCACAAACTATTATTATGAAAACATTTTACATGAACACCTCTATTTTATAAAGTTACACTTATGAAGAATAAATAAAATTAAATAATGATTACTTATGAATCATGATAGATAGTAAGGTTGTTGATTTTGTAAGAAAAATATTTACTTGAGAAGATGAACTTCTCATACTTACTTCAAGACTTGAATCCATAACACTATAATATATAGTCCATTTTAATTATGTTATAATTACATCTGATTCTAACTCTACCCCTAAATCTAATTCAAACTCTAACACTAACACTAATTCTAACTCTGCATATATAACCTTAAGTTAACTTTATTAAGTATAGGATTAGTGTTATAATTGGGGCCAAGGCTCAAGTAGGCTTATGGTTCAATTGGGGTTATGATTTGATTAAGGTTGGAGTTCACTAAGGGTAAGTGTCCACAATATTAATTCTAACCCTCATTTTGATGATAACCCCAATTACACTGAGAGGCGTAACCCTACAATGGCAGGCTCCTAAAAAAAAAAAAGAATATCTCTTCAAAATTCTTTTCTAAAAATTAAAAAAAGAAGATATAAATGTAAAATCTAAAAACAAAGATATATTATAATAATATATTATATTAGATATAATATAATGCATATTATATATTAAAATAGATAATATAATATATTGTATATTAAAATATATAATGTAGATAATATAATATTATATATTAAAATATATAGTAATATTATTAATATTATATATTATATAATGTAGATATTAGCAAAAAATCTAAAAATTGAGGAATCTTAAAAAATAGAATAAATAAAAATGTAGATAATATAATATACTATATATCAAAATATATAGTAATATAGTTAATATTATATATGATAAAATGTAGATATTAATATATAATATATGATATAATAAAATTAAACTTGGGTTTAGGGTTAGGTTTAGAGGTACAGTTATGATTGGGATTAGAGTCAGGGTTGGGTTATAGTTTAGGGTTATGATTGGGTATTTAATTAGGGTTAGGGTTAAGAAAAATAGTGTTAGGATTAGGGTTAGATTAGGGTTTATGGTTTATGGTTATGATTAGATTTAGATTTATGGTTATGGTTGGGATTAGATATGCAATTGGGATTAGGGTTTAGGGTTACAATTAGGGATTTGGTTAGAGTTAAAGTTAGGATTATGGTTTATGGTTAGGGTTAGGGCAAGGTTAAGGTTACGATTATGAACTTAATGGTTAGGGTTACAATTATGGTTAATAGTTAGGTTAGGGTTAGCATTAGGGTTAGTTTTTTTAGAAATTTTAGGGTTCTACAATAAAGCTTGGGATTATGGTTACATTTATGGTACAATGAGGGTTAGAGTTAATATTAGGGTTCAATTAGGGTTATGGTTGGTATTAGGGTTAGCTAGTAGTTACAATTAAGGTTAGGGTTAGGGTTATGGTTAGAGTTATGGTTAGGATCAAGGTTAGAGTTAAGGTTAGGGTTAGGGTTAGGGTTATAGTTAGGATTGGGGTTAGGGTTAAGGTTACATTTCAATTATGGTTACAATAAAATTAGGGTTCAATTAGAATGGGTTATGGTACAATTATTAGTATTAGGGATCAATTAGGGTTATGGTTAGCATTAGGGTCATATAATAGTTAGGGTTAGCATTATGGTTAGAGTTACAGTTAGGATCAAGGTTAGAGTTAGGGTTAGGGTTAGGGTTACAGTTAGGATTAGGGTTAAGGCTATGTTTTAATTATGGTTACAATAAAATTAGGGTTCAAAATTTACAAAGGGTTATGGTACAATTAGTGTTAGGGTCAAGTTAGGGTTACGATTAGGGTTCAATTACAAAAGGGTTATGGTAAAAATAGATATAGGGTTAGGGTTAGGTTGGTACTTTTACCTTAATTAAATGATTGAGATTAGAGTTGGGTTAGGTTATAGTTTAGACTTATGATTAGGTATTTAGTTAGGGTTATGGTATATAGGGTTACAGTTAGGAATTTGGTTAGAATTAGGGTAAGGTTTATGGTTTATGGTTAGGGTTAGGGTAAGATTAAGGTTACAATTATGGTTAATGGTGAGGGTTACGATTATGGTTAATGGTCAGGTTAAGGTTAGCATTAGGGTTAGTTTTTTAGAAATTTTAAGGTTCTACAATAAATCTTGGCATTATGATTTAATTCATGTTAGGGTTAAGGTTAGTGTTAGTGTTAAGGTTACAATTATGATTATGGTTAAGAATTTGATTAGGTTAGAGTTAGGGTTAGGTTAGGGTTGGGGTTAGGGTTAGATTTATGGTTAGGGTTGGGATTAGGGTTGTGGTGGGTTAGATTAGTGGTTAGGGTTAGGGTTGTGGTTAGGGTTAGATTTAGGGTTGTGGTTGTGGTTAGACTTAGGGTTGTGGTTAGGGTTAGAGTTAGGGTTATGATCTATATAATATACGTTGAGAGATTAGGGTTAGGGTTGGGGTTAGGGGTAGGGTTGTGGTTAGGGTTAGATTTATGGTTAAGATTAGGGATTTGGGTTATGATTAGGGTTAGGGTTAGGGTTAGAGTTTTGGGTTAGCATATATACCTTAAATATAATCTATAAGGTTTAGGGTTAGGGTTAGGTTTGTGGTTAGGGTTATATTTAGGGTTGTGATTAGGGTTAGGGGTTTGGTTGGGGTTAGGATTAGGGTTTGGGTTGGGGTTAGGGTTAGGGTTAGGGTTAAATTTATCATATAACCTTAACCCTAATTGGATAGTAACCTTAACCATAACCATAATTAAACCCTAAGCCAAATTGTTAGGGTTAAGGTTAGGGTGCACATTGAGGATAGTGTTAGGGTTAGATTTAGAATTAAGTTTTAAGGTTATTGTTATGGTTAAGGGTTGTTTTAATATTTAGCTTAGAGTTGAAGTTAGGATTAGGGTTAGGGTTAGGGATAGGGCTAGGTTTAGGTTTAGGTTTAGGTTTAGGTTTAGGGTTATTAGAGTGAATGCAACTAATTAATAAAAGAAAAAAAAATTAGGGTTAGGTAATTAGGGTTGGGGTTGGGGTTAGGGTTATGGTCATGGTTAGGGTCATGGTTAGGGTTATAAGGATAGGATAAAGGTGAGGGTTAGGGCTAGGGTTACGATTTCGAGAAAAAAGGGTTAGGTTATGATTAGGGTTAGGGCTAGGTTTAAGATTTGGATTATAGTTTAGGGTTTAGTGTTTGTCTTCAGTTTATGGTTACAATTAGGGTTAAGGTTAGGGTGTGAGTTAAGGTTAGTGGTAGGGTTAGATTATAATTAGGATCATGGTTTAGGGTTTAGGGTTAGGGTTATGTTTATGTTTAGGGTTACAATTAAGATCATGGTTTAGGGTTAGAGTTATATTTATGTTTAGGGTTGTGATAAAAAGAGTTTGGGTTACGATTAAGGTTAGGGTTTTGAGAAATAGTGTCATAGTTAAAGTTATGGCTAGGGTTACATTAATGAGAAAATGATGGTTTACTATTCAAGTAATGGTTAGGAATAGGTTTATTGTTAGGGATAGGGTTAAGGTCAGGGTATGAGTTAATCTTATGATTAGGGTTAGGGTTAGGTTTATGATGTTAGATTTCAAGAAAAGGTATAAATTTAAGATTAAGTCATAGTTGGCTATAATGAACATGAGAAAAAAAATCTATTTATTTTTTGTGGGAAAATAATCAACTATGACTTAAACTTAAATTTAGAGATTACCCTAAACCTTAACCCTAACCATAAACCTAATCCCAAACCTAACCCTGAAGAAAACACATAACCTAACCCTACCCCTACCCCTAACCGTAATCGTAACCCTAACCCAAACCCAAGCCCTAACACTAACCACAACCCTAACCCAAATCTAACAATAATATAATAGTAATATTATAATATTTACCATAATCATGACCCTAAATATAATCCTATGCCTACCTGTAACCCTACCCCTAACACTAACTTTAAACCTAATAATAAAATAATTAAAAAATAATATAATATTTACTTTATAATAATTATAAGAGGTGGGACTTCTTGCGGGCAGGGGATCTCACCTGCAGGGGATTAGTCTCGCCCCAACTCGCCCCAGGCACCCGAATTACGGGTTGATGGGCCACTGGGCTGGGTCGTGCAGACACCCCTATTGTATAAAAAAATAGTATAATACATATATTAATAAAATAATAATAATATAATACTAATATTAATAATAATATAATACTAATATTAATAATAATATAATATTATCATTTAATAATATTTTAATATAATATTATTGACTGTGTAGTGCGACCATTGAAACTAGCATATATACCTTATATATAATCTATATAATAAACGTGGAGAGATATCATTTTTGAGGCGTATTTTTTTACAATTCAAAAAAGCAAAAAAACAAAAAAAAACACCTCGAATCTCTCGGTGTTTATTATATAGATTATATACAAGGTATATATGCTAGTTCTAACTCTAATCATAATTGAAACCCTAACCCTAACCCTAATCTTACTACTAACACTAACCCAACCCTAATCCCAATATATGTAAGCATGATGAAAATAGGTGCCTTGAGAAGGATAGATTTGATGAAACCAAAATATCAAATAAAAGATATTTGATGAAACAAAAAAATCAAATCAAAGAGATTTGATGAAACAAAAAGAACAAATAAATAAATAAATAATAAAAATAATTCAAAGATTTGCATACAAATAAATAAATAAATAATATTTTTGATGGCAAAGAGAAATCAAAGATTTGATCATAAAGGTAAATCAATCAAAAAATAAAATTAGAGAATGATAACTTTAGGCATATTTTATATATATTACTATTTAATATATGTATACTAGTTTATTTATAATAGTTGAAATATTTTTATAGATTTAATTTTAAAAAAATGAAAAAAATTTAATAAAAATTGAAAAATATATAATTTTTTTTTTTGAATAACATTATATCTAATTACTTATATGGTACAATTGTATAAATCAAAATTCATATTTTAAATGAAAACATGTTATATAACTTATTAATTACGCAATATTAAAAGTAAACCCTATCATAGTGAGTCCAAAGCGAAGGGAAAGTGCAGGGCATGTAATTTAAAGCATTACAAATTTGTTTAATTAGTTTCGTCGCAATCAAAAATCCGGTGCATTGTAGGAGGTGGAATTTGCAGAGAAGCAAAAGCGGGAAGGGAGAATCGAGATGCCAAAGCGGAAGACAGGGGCGAGGAAGAAGGCAGAGAAGCAGAAAGCGAGGCAGAAGGGCATAAGCGAGCAGCAATTTCACATAGAACTGGGGAAGCATCCCTGCAATTCCCTCTATACGTGCGATGTGTGCTCGCGCGTGCAAAAGAACAGAGCTTTCTGCTACTTTTGCGCCTCCGTCAGCAAAATACCCTCATGTGCGCACTGTGGGAAGACCAAATGCATGGCCTCCTCCTCCGATTGCCTCCTCCTCCACCCTGCTCGCAACGTTTCCGGTATTAGGTTAATTCACATTCTCTTTTTTCATCCTTCTAAAACACATATTGATGATAGAGAAATTGCATCTTGGAGTACAACTGTGATTTGACATTTCTAGATTAGGATCGCCATTCTCAAGTTTCAAATAAAATAAATTCAAGTGGAATGCAAAGAACCCCTTACGAAAGCCATTAAACAAGTATAATAAGTTCTTAAGATTATCAGTAAACAAAAACTACAAGCAGTGCGGATTTTTAGTCCATACGTTTCAAGATAACTGAAACCATTATACTGATTTCAACCTGTCTCTGGTAACGGTAATTATTCATCAATAACTGAAGAAAATATTAGAATAATGAATAACTGAATTAATTTGTTATAGTAGGAGTATTATAGATGCTCAAGTTAAATAGTTAGGTGTAAAATAAATCAGTTTGTTGTCATATTTAGGTCCATATTTATAGTGATTTCTTCTCTTGAATAATATTTTCTGCTGTAATTTTCGTAGTTTCATGATGATATAGGAGCGGGATTCAGTGTGATTCCATTGTTGGAGTGCCCAAGAAGATGAGAACATATTGAGGGCCGATTCTTATAGAATTAGAGTAGAGTATGATAGATAGTGTTTGTTGTAGAGTGAGTAGCATAGGCATGGCTGGCTGGTTTAGGAGCTCAAGTTTGTCAAAAGAAGAAGAGAGATCGGCCTAAAAAGAGGCTATTTTCTGTTATTGAAAGAGAAGGCTTCAAGTCGCCAAAATTGAAACCACTGTTTTGCAAGGTGAAAGTGCCTATTTGAAGGGACGGTAAAGATTTTGGTGCTCTAAACAAATAAAAAAGGGCTGAATTTGTTGCGTACCAAAATATTGGATTCCTTCAAGTTTTATGGGAGGAAAAGGTTTTTACAACCATGTATTTTGTTTGGAAGAGAAAAAGAGGAGTTGTTGCTGTTAATGTTTGGCTATTTGGACTTGCAAGGTATAATGATGAAGAAGAAATCATCCAACTATTTGAATGACTATTAGATGTGTTCAGATCATCAAAGCACATACAAAATGGTTCTAAGAGGAGAGGAGAGTCTTCAATATGCCTCCATTTGGATGTTGGTGGAGGAGAGGTGCTTGAGGTCTTAAAAGGATAGTGCTCATTTAATATATTAGTGGATGCTTGGTTGTAGGGAGGATGTTGAGATATTTTAAGATGAAAAATAAAGTTTGTAATTGTAGGAATATTCTAAATGTCTAGGAAAATTCAGTTCTTCATTAAGGAGGGGTGTTAGAATAACGAATAACCAAATTAAACGTATGTGAATTTTGTTGGTAATCTGTCAAAGAGGTAGTGGTGCTAGTTTTAGTTTTGGAAGTTTGTTAAAGTAGGAGTCTTTGTAATGTCCTGTGCTTGAAGGGCTAAATCCCGATGGATGTCCTAACTTGTCATGCTGGCAGGCCTGTACTTGACAACCAGATGGGTGGGGCTCCACAACCACGTGTCCATTGTGCTTGTGGCTTCTATGCCTTCACCTCTAAGGCTGGTGGGACGCAAACCAACACCCTGGGTAACCGCCCTCACTACTAGGCCGATCTTTTGGTGTAGTGGTTGGGTGGAGCATGGTGGGCTGTAATGTCTTGTGCATGAAGGGCTAAGCCTCGACGGATGTCCTAACTCGTCATGCTGGCAGGCGTGTACTTGATAATCAGATGGTGGGGCTCCATAGCCACGTGTCCACTGTGCTCGTGGCTTCTATGCCTTCACCTCTAAGACTGGTGGGATGCAAACCTCACCCTTAACACCTTGAGTAGCCGCCCTCACTATTAGGCCAATCTATGGAAAGGACTTTCCCTTGAAGATGCAACATGGGAGGGGGTGGAGATTTTTGAACATCTGTAATGTCCCCTCCTAGCCTCTGAGCAGTGCACATGACCTATAGCCTATTCTAGAGTTCTTGTAGGCTAAATGGTTCTGGTAAGGAAATTCAGTTCTGGTTCTTAGTGTTGGGTTTTCGGTATTCTGGGGAACTTTCTATTTTTAGCAGGGGTCTAGTATTGAGCTTCGGTCTTTAGTGAGGCCTTTGAGCATATTAGTATCTCTTCGGGTTGAGTCTTGGGTACTACTTAGTATTTTTAGTATTTTCTAAAAATAGTAAGTCTATTTTTGGGTAAGCTGGACCTGGTCAGGGTTCTCTTAGTAGCATATTCTCAGTTGAGGCATTAGGTTGCTAAGGTTGAAATATTTTAATATTTGCTTTTCCCTTCGAAATTGGATTAAATATAAAGTGACTTTATATTTTTAAGTTGAGGGTAAAGGGAACATAAAAAGTACCAAGGGCGAATCAAATGCGTTTTAGAAGGGTGAATTAGAGGAGGACGCCCAAGCTAATGTTGAAGCCAAAAATTAAAATAAAATCAAAAGCAAATAGTATGGCGTGGGTTTTAGGGTTTCCACAAGGCTGGTCGCCCTAATTTGCCATTGAGTCTTTTAAATGTTCTTTGTGAGGCCTCATTTCTCATGGATGATTTTGGTTGCATAAGGAGATGTTGCTGATTTTTTCGCCAGGATGTCTGAAAGTGAGTGTTGAGGACGAAAACCTTTGACACCTTGGATTGGTTTCGGTAGTGCAAGACTTGCCCTAGCCGGTGAAAGCGTGGTTCCATTCTGGAGCCACAATCTGAGCTTCAAGTTGCAGTTTTTCAGTCATTTAGGATGAAGATCTTTCAACTTTTTTGATGAGTTTCAGTTGGGTTTTGGATTGCAATTGTTTCCTCTCATTTTGGCATGGATTTCAAGGAGTTTTGGAGTGTTTTTTTACTAATTTCTGGGCACTTAGCACCTGGACCTAAACCTGGTTTTTTGCTCATAGCTTCCTAATGGCTTAAGGATTCCATGTGGGTATTGGTTCTATCAATAGCTCTCCTCAAGGCGCCGTTAACAAGCATTGGTTCGCAATTTTTGAAGGAGTTTTGGATTTTATAAGCTAGGTTGACCTTTTGCTGCTAGTGCCCTTTTTTGGGTGTCTTCATTGATTCTGGTCGCCCTTTCAGAGTGCTGCAAAAGATGTTTTCTGGAGCTGTTGGAGTGGAGTTTAAGGGCGTGTTTGCTTAGGGCTCGAAGGTCCTTATTGTGGGTGTTGATCGAGACCAAGGGGAAGATCATTATCTGCTGTTTGGTACTCAATTTCCAGGTCTGAATGCCTTCTTTCTGAGTATGTCATTCTATCTCAAAGACTGAAAATTTGTGTTATTAAAATCTGATTATTGAGAGTTCTGAAAGTGTCCTTTCCAAAGCATATTTGCTTCTATTTTATGTACTTGCATTATTTACTTCATGCAATGTCACAAAACATGAATGACACATGAAACTCTATGCATTAAACACTCTCAAACAACGCAAACAGCAAGCAGTGAGAATAGAAAAAAATTGAAGTCTTATATTACAACATCCTAACCTGAAATTGCTTGAGGACAAGCAATTGGTGGCAGGAGGACTGTGATTAAAAATTCTTATTTTTCTTTCTAAGTCTCTTAATTTCACTAAGAGCACTTATTAATTTTGCTTCAAGATCAACTTTAGCTTCTTCATCATATTGCTCATCATCAATATCTTCATCTCCATTCTCAGGTAAGAGTTTACTTCTTTAGCCATAAATAAAATTTCTTCTACTAAACACATATCACTAACTTCTGATGAACTATTGTGATCATTCGAATAAAAACTTTTAGCAGATTTCTTATATTTATTCTTCTTACCTCGATACTCCTTGGAATGTTTTGATTTCTTCTCACAATTGCTGTCCTCGTTCTTTTCATATGGACATTTGGATGCGAAGTGACCTATCTTACCACAATTGAAGCATTTTAAAGACAACTTGCCTTTGTATCTACCGGAACCCTTCTTCAACTTACGCATGAAATGTGCCTCTCCAGAATCTAAATCATCATTAGAACTATCACTTGTAGTAGACTCCTTATCTTTTCCTTTCTTTGAAACCTTAAAAGCTGCCTCCTTTTTGACTAATTGATAATGAGTAGTTCTCATCTCATAGGCTGTAAGAATACCATGAAGCTCATCAACTATTAACTTGTCAAGCTTCTTCATCTCTTCAATCGTTGAAACCTTTGCATCAAAACGCAAAGGAAGAGACCTTAAGATTTTTTGAACCACAATGGTCTCTTCAATCTTCTCTCCTTTCCTGTGTGCTCTTCAATTGGTATCAGAGCGGGGTTCCTCGGTTTGAAAGCTTAATCGCTTGGAGGTTGGTCCTATTTGCACATGGGTTCGAATGAAGGTCTTGCTACAAACAAAGTTCCTTTGATGGTTCTAAATTTCTAATTATGCATTTTGAAGTGTTTGCATACCTACATAAAGTCTCTTGGATTTGATATTTGGCAAGCTGTGGTTAGTGGATACACAATTCCTACAACTCTTCCAACTGATGCAGCTAATAAGAGAGCTTTTAAGAATAATGCAAAAGCTCTGAATGCAATTTTATGTGGTTTGTCAAAAACTGAATTTGTAAAGGTTATGCATTGCGATACTGCACATGAGATTTTGGAGAAACCGCAGAAAACGTATGAAGGTGATGTTAAGGTTAAGAAAGCAAAGCTTCAAACCCATAGAAGTCAATTTTAGAGTCTCAGTAAGAAGATGAAAACATTGCTGCTTATTTAATGCGAGTAGATGAAGTTGTGAACACTATCAAGGGTCTATACTGAGAGGGAGGGGTGGGGTGGGGAATCAATATTTCAAAACTTTTAAAACTTTAAACCATATAAATAAAAAATCAGAACATTAAGAGCAATATGAAACACCATGAACAAGATAAACACCAGGATTATGTGGAAATCCCTTTCAGGTAAAAAACCATGGCAAAAAATTGCTTTTATTATCTTCAAAGGGCACCAACTCAGTTACACAAGTGAGCACCAACCCACTAAGAGCACCAACTCTCCTTCGAAGCACCAACTCCAAGAGGCTAAAGCACCAACTTTAGCGTGAGCACCAACTCACCAATGAACTAAAGCACCTACTCCAGTGATGCTAAGGCACCAACTTCAGACTTAAAGAAATCTTGAAATTGAACACAAAACTCCTTCCACCTGCACTTAATCATCAGATTTCTACGTTATGCAGAAACAACCACTACTAGCAAATCTGAAAATGGTTTCCAAGGCCTCCTTCAGACACGTCAGATAGCTCACATGCAAACTTCCAGAAATAGTTGGCAATTTTAGAAATACCACATAGAAGCCAAAAGACTGTCACTCCTCACACAAGACTTCAACACCAACTTCATAGTTTATGACTTATCATAACAAGAAAAATGGAACTTTCGAATAACACCAGCTCTTAAGATCCGTAGTTACTCCAATCTTTTCATGAAATATTGTGGGTTGAAAGGAACATTTTCAATTACACACCCTGAAAATGAATGCTGAAGATAGACATACACAATCTTAATCGTTCAACTCATTGAAAAATAATAATACTCTGAGCTCCACGGGATACCACACTTCACATGATAGGCACAAAATGGTCTTTTCTCAACCGCAAGCTCATCAATAATTTTTTGCAAAAAGAAACGTTGAGGAATATCTCATTCGCCTAGCATCCTACAAGCCGCCCCATGCATATTTCTCTTAGTCCATAAAAATATTCAAAACTCTGCACCTTCACGCATAAAGCCAGGATATACTGAAAAATCAACACCTACTATAGAAGCGAACTCTTATTCTTATCAAGCATATCTTCACATCTTCTTTATGATAATCCTTCTTCACAATCGACACATCCTCAAAACTTTCCCTGTGCAATAGATTACAGACGCACTCATAGAAGCAACAATGGCATATTTAGTAATCACATATCTTCCACACTCGGTTCTCAAAAAATAATACGTTTTCCTGGAGATCATTAAATAGAGGTATCACATTCAACAAAAGTTTTGAGTCTCTTTGATAACTATATCGATACTAAAAAATAGCTCCTGAAAAAACATCTCCACTAAACACCTATCAGAATTGAAAAGCTCACACATCCTCAATCTTTTTTTTTGAAAAAAGAAGATAGAGGATAGCGATTTTTATTAACACGACTTCTGTAGCATAACGAATTGAACTTGCAATGCCAGGAGTAACAAATATCTTCTTTTAATAATGACGACCTGAAAAACATCATGTAGATCTGCCATAATAACTCGATGCCTTTTATTCAAGCCAAAAAGAGACATTTCAAAATGCCACGACCTTGACCAAATAGCCGCCCAATGATTTGTTTGAATGAAGCCATTTCTAAAAGCAATGCGAGACTGAAGATTAAAAACAAGGATATAAATCTCAAGCCGTCACAAATAATAGAGAGCCGCCTTGACCATAAATAAATAATTGCTCTCAATAGACACAAAGAAAGTGTCATTGATTTCAACCTTTATGCCATCACATCACACTTTGACTCGATAAAGGATTTCATATGCTCTAAAAAGCTCGATTAAATTTTTTCACGCACAAGAATAATAAAGGAGTGGACAACATATATTCGACATAATGCATTCTTCTGAAACGTTTTCTATTCCTCATTTCACCGCATCGTAATCATTTCTCAAGCCGTCGCTAAGAAAGAATAACAAATAAAGAGTCGACTAACTCATGAAATAATGAAGCCGTTGCAAAAATAGACAAGCATGCAAAAAACAATAAGCCGCCTTTATTAATAAAAAATTCAACTCCAGGCAACACGTCCTTTTTTCAGCTCACACTATTTTAAGCTCGATTAAATATAGTATTGCTGAGGAAGAATTAAACTTGAATAGTCTGAAGCATCATGTCCTCTGACAGTATCGATGGCACCATAGAGTGCATTCATAACCATTGACTCTTATCGACATTCTTTTTTACTCAGCCAAGATAAAATAGATTCACAACGGTTTGAAATTTTTTATGCACCCATACTACGTCGAGCCCATATTTAATACTGTAGCCGTCTCAACACATTCGACATTCATATTTACAAGATAAACTGCCACATAGAGAAATCTGGCAAGAGTCACAAAGTAGACTAGCAAGTAGGTGAAGCAAACAAGCAGGTAGCTCGACTAGGCAGGCACGTAGCTCAACCACACAGGCAGGTTGCTTGACCTAGCAAGCAACCGGCTCAACCGAGTAGGCAAGTAGCTCAAGCACATAACCGGGTAGCTGAAACATGAAAACACCTTGACATCAATGACAAAATATTCTAACAACAAGTACCAACTATTATATGATAGACAAATTCACTGCTTGGCAAAGGCATTTGCTGAATGTGTGGTGACCCTGACAATTGCTAATATATGGTGGTGATCGGTCATAATTGCACAATGAACAGTAAAATAAATCAGTGAATGCAAAAATATTGTGGTGATTTCTTACTATTGCAAGTGATGGATTTGCTATGGCATAGACCAACAGTAAGGGAATTTGAAAGGACATGACTTTTAATGCTTCATTTCTAGATTTGGAGGCTTCCAGTGCATTGGAGGACCATGCCACCACTTGGAGGAGGTTAGGAGTACATTCAAGTTTCTTCAAAAATTTTAAAGTGGAAGACACCATTGTTGGGAACCAAAAGCATTGTTCCAGTTCATAGTGAACCATTGGAGTTGTAATTCCTTTGATTCATATGAATTTACAAGTAACACAATAGGTAGAAGGGCTATTGACACCTACCAAGCTGGTTTTTCTCCTCCACATTGGGGTTTCCTAGGTGAAAACTTAAGTGTTAAGTGCATATGCTTATGTTTGCGTAAATTTCCAATTTATGTGAACATGGTTCAGCTTTGAAGGAGTAAACACAATCATAAAACAAGAGTACAATAAGTTTTGGTGATTTGTAATCCACAAAGCATAGTTTTGTAGATGATTACAGATCATTCTGGTGTCAAAGCAGAATAAGTTAATGGAAAAATAAGTGGAATGTCAATTTGAATGACAATCAGAAGGTCTTTTAATAGAGAAAGTTAGTCCTGCAAATGTAGAGATTGGAACACACCGTCAGAACTGAGGAATAAGAATGGGTGACATTAATCAGAATATTAATTATAGGGTTGTATTCCTAGAGAGTCACATGGAACAAGTAATAAAACACCAGCAGCGGATCACTCAACAACAAGAGCACATGGCCATACAACAAGTTCAAATGACTAAGGAGCAGTAATATACCAATTCTCTAGCAGAGCTCTAGCCAAGAAATTTGGTATTAGAGAGGATGGAGAAGAGGGGTGACTATGAGTGTTGATGTGAAGAAAGACAACCTGAAGGAAAATATGGAACAACTCCATTCAAGATTGAAACCAGGATTAATAGCAAAACCTCTGAGGGACAAGTTAATGCAGAGATACTAGACACTGGATCAAGCAAATGGAGATGATTTTAGTGTTCATATTGTGAGTGAAGCTTAGAAGGTTTCTTTTTGTAGCTTGAAATTGAGTTGACATGCTTTTGTATGGTGGGAGACCTATCTTTCTTATCCCGTGAGAAGAAAAAGAAGCTAACAATCTACAGTTGGAACTGTTTATAGCTGGAAAACTTGGACTCAGCAAAAACTCGACAGACCCAAAATTTGTGACTCGGTAAAGACTTGGGAAAGAACTCGACAATTTAAAAAATTGTTTAAATTTCTTTAAAAACACTTTTTTTTTTGCAAAATTCAAAGTCAAAATATATCCAACAAGTCCATAAATGAGTACAAAAAGTGTTTTCTATTAAATTTGATTCATTTAAATACAAATTGAGTACAAAATCACATCATCATGTGAAATCCTGATACAATAGTTACTTGGCAACTATAATGAATTTAATGATGATTGTCTTTGAAAATCATCATCATAATTCATAAATTGCATATTACAACATTTGACATCTTCCTCTATCCTAGTCTAGTGAAAACTTGAGGAGAGGTTCTAATCTGCAATGTCTCCTCCTAGCCTCTGAGTAGTGGACATTACCTCTAGCCAATTCCTAAGTTCTTGTTGGCTAGGTGGTTCAGTTAAGGGACTTAGTTCTAGTCTGGGTTGTTGTTTGCTGGGAGACTTTCTATTTTTAGCAAGGCCAGTTGGATGCTCACTGTCGACAGTGAGCCTTGGTGCGATGACAGTTACTCTCCAGTTTGAGCCTTTGACGACAACTTACTATTTTTAGTACTTACTAAAAATAGAAGTCTATTTTTGGAATACTAGACCAGGTCAGGCTTATCAGTGCAGCATATTTAGTTGATAGAGTTACTTTGGGAAAATCATTTTAATATTTGTACTATGCCTCGAAAAATGTGCTTAATAAGGTTCCTGTATATTTTTATTAATAAGGGGATATAAGGGGGGACACTTTATAAAGTGACCTTGGATGCCTAGCATAACAACTTTAAGTTGTTTTTAAAATGTCATACTTAAATATTTGCCTTGGGCACCCAAGTTAGGGGGCAAGAGAATTAAAAATAAATTCAAATAAAAAAAGGCTCATGAGTTAGGCGTGGGTTTTAGGGTTGGAGGTTCGCCCTAACTCAAACTTGAATAAAAGATCATTTTGGAGGCTCATTTGGGTATGTTGGAGTTTGAGAAAATACAGGGATATGTTGCTGGTTTGAAACCAGAGTTGCAGAATGGGATTTGGGGACGTCAAAGGATGGATCGTCTGGGTCAAGGAAACATGGCAGAATAGCAAGTAGTTGGTAACCAGGGAGCTTTGGCAAGACCACTTATGCCAAATTTTCCACCGAGGATAGAAGCTCTGGTTAACCCCGAGCTCACATTGTTGGAGCAGTAGGATCAGTTTAGACAGGATTGGATTGATGCAGGGCCTTGATTTCAGATGGACATGTCACTCAGGGATTACATTGACTTGAGGATGAGACACTCTAACCATAGAGGGAATAGGGACCATTAAAATGAGTTACGGAGAAAGGTTGGGAAGCTTACACTTCCCTACTTTGATGGGTCCGGGAAGATGGCTGCAAGGGCGTGGGTGCAAAAACTTGACACCTACTTCACATTGAATCCTATGCCTGAGCTTGAATCCATACAGTATGCATCGATACTTTTAGATTGCATTGCTCATGAGTGGTGGTATAATGGAATGATAACTTTGGGGAATGCACAAATCACTTCCTACAGGGTGTTCACTGGAAGGCTAATTGGGAGATTTGATAAAAAAGATCTTGAGTTGCACTTCAAGGAGTTAGCCCAACTCAAACAGTGGGGTTTTGTAGACTCATACATTGCTGATTTTCAAAAACTTTCTGTGTTAGTGACTGATATATCCGAGAGGAGGCTTGTAGTATTGTTTATTGATGACTTTCTGACCCATTAAGGGGGTGGATTAAAGCCTTCAATCCTCCTAGCCTTCAGGAAGACATTAAAAAGGCTAGAGATATGGAGACATCAATGTTTAAGAGCAAATTTCAGTCAAAGAGTTCTCTGCCCAAGAAGGACAAGGACAAAAAATTCACTCCAAAAGAGCATGAGCAGCCCAAGAAACAATACACTAAAATTGACAGTGAGACCCTTAATGAGTTGAGAAGGAAGGGTCTATGTTTTACTAGCAGAGAACCATACACACAGGGTCATAGATGTGCTTCTAAGGCTAAAGCTTTGCTGATAGAATACCAATCAAATGATGAAGGGGTTGCAGAAAATTCAGAGCAGCAAGCTGCAACTAATGAAAGTGAAGAGGAAAAGGCTCCAGAAGAAGGTGAAAAGGTGGGGGACAACAATGTGATGTTAGCCCAACTTCATAGCTTCCAAAAGAATGAGTCTATGCGCATTAGAGGTGTTATTTAGGGGCAGCGTATGGTAGCCCTGATTGATACAGGAACCACCCACAATTTCATTGATGAGGGCCTTGTAGCATGTAGAGCGCTTCCGACACAGGAGGTTGGTGGTTTTAGAGTTATGGTGGCAGATGGATTCACCATTTAGTGTACTAGGATGGTTCTGCAATTGAGTGTTCAGTTGGGCAGCCATGAGATAAAAGAAGATTTCTATGTGGTGGGCATAGGTGACGCAGATGCAGTGTTGGGGATTCAGTGGCTACGTTCGTTGGGAGAGATTACTCTCAACTTTTAGACCATGGAGTTAAAATTCAAATCAAGTGGTAAGAATGTCATCTTGAGAGGCTTGTCCAATGGAGGACCATGTGTTGTGACCTTCAAACACATGGCAAAACTTTTTAGACATGATTAGTTTGAGTGGGCAGCGGAGTGTATTGTTATGCCTATGGTCATTGAGGAGGTCAAAAGGACCTATCCACCTGATATACAGGAGCTCCTTACCAAGAGAAGCAAGGTGTTTAGTAGTATACCTCCAGGGAGACCACCTGATAGAGGTATTGAGCATGTCATTGAGTTGGAGGAGGTAGCCAAACCTGTCATAACCACTCCCTATCGTCATCCGAAGAGGCAGAATGATGAAATTGAGAAGGCTATTCAGGAGCTGATTGAGATGGGGCACATAAGACCGAGTAAGAGCCCATTTGCTTCTTCAGTTGTATTGGTGAAGAAGAAGGATGGGACCATGTGCATGTGCGTGGACTATAGAGAGTTGAACAAGAAGAAAATTAAGAACAGGTAATCTCATTCCTTGCATTAATGAGTTGATAGACGAGCTACATGGGGCAGTCTATTTCTCCAAAATTGACTTGAGATTAGGTTACCACTAGATTAGAGTGAGGGAAGAGGATGTGGAGAAGACAACCTTCAGGTGCCACTTTGGACACTTTGAGTTCTTAGTCATGCCTTTTGGATTGACAAACGCACCAGCCACTTTCCAATCATGTGTGAATAGAGTTTTCAGCAAGCAGCTCCGTAAGTATGTCTTGATATTCTTTGACGACATTCTTATCTTCAGTAAGTCATGGGAGGAGCATTTAAAACACTTAGATGAGGTGCTTGACATTCTTGAGAGGGAGTCATTGTTTGCAAAGGAATCTAAGTGTGAATTTGGCATGACTGAGTTACTTTACTTGGGGCATATCATTAGTGCAAATGGTGTGCGTGTAGACCCTGATAAAATTAAGGCAATACAAGACTGGCCACCACCTACAAATTTATCACAGCTTAAGGGGTTCTTTGGGCTATGCGGTTTTTACAAGAGGTTTGTGAAAGGGTTCTCAAAGGTTGCTGCCCCACTTACAGATTTGACCAAAAAGGGGGCATTCACTTGGTCCGAATCGGCACAGAGAGCTTTTGATCAGTTCAAGGTATTGATGAGCTCATGCCCCATTTTAGGTATTCTAGATTTCACTAAACCATTTGAGCTAGAGTGTGATGCTTCAAGAGAAGAAATAGGGGTTGTCCTAATGCAAAACAAACATCCAATAGTATTTGAGAGCAGAAAATTGAGAGGGGCTGAAAGAAATTATTCTATATATGATAAAGAAATGTTAACCATCATGCATGCCTTGGCTAAGGTTAGACAGTACCTTGTTGGGGGCCGATTTGTGGTTAAGACGGATCAGAACAGCCTCAAATACTTCTAGCCTTTGACTTTGACATTGAGTATGTAAAGGGGAAACACAATATAGTTGCTAATGCTCTTTCTAGAAGGTCACACTTATGCATTATTTCTGAGATAGCAGTAGATTGGGAAGAAGTAATACAAGCTGATTATGCAAAAAACTCATTCACTAACAATATACTAGATGGCACTTTGAATGATGAAAGGTATAGTGTGAAGGATGGGTTAATTTACTATAAAGGACGGATACTCCTTGTGGCTGAAACTAAGTTTAAGGAGCAGACTTTGAAGCCATTTCATGACACTCCATTGGCTAGTCACCTAGGTTTTTACAAGGCATACATGGAAATCCGTGAGAGGTTCTCATGGAAGGGGATGAAAGATGACATAACCAAGTATGTTCGTGAGTGTCAGGTGTGTCAACAGAATAAAAATGAGCACACGTTTCGTGCTGGTCTGCTGCAACCATTACCCATTCCCGCTCAAAAATGGGAGAGTATAACTATGGATTTCATCACAGGACTTCCCAAGGTGCAAGGGAAGGATTGCATTTACGTGGTAGTGGACAGGTTGACTAAATTTGCCCATTTCTTTGCTATATCAGCAAGGTTTACAGCGTTACAGGTGGCAGATTTATTCTTCAAGGAGGTGTTTACACTTCATGGGACACCTAGAAATATCATAAGTGACAGGGACAACAAATTCATGAGTTTGTTTTGGCAGGAATTGTTCAAACTTTGTGGTACAGAGTTGACTCCCAACACTAGCTACCACCCCCAAACAGATGGACAAATTGAAATTGTTAACAAGTGGGTGGAAGGTTACTTGAGGAATTATGTTTCAGGGCAGTAGAAGGCTTGGGTTAGATGGTTGCATTTAGGAGAGTTTTGCTACAACCCTACCTACCATATGTCCATCAAGATGTATGGGTATGAGGCTCCTAGCTTCATTGATTTGATTTTTGGTGATTGTAGAGTGCCCTGAGCTAAGGATTTTCTATAGGAGAGTCAGGACATCATGAGATCATTGAGAGAAAATATTTAGCAGGCTCAGAATCAGCAAAAGATGTACGCTGACCGGCATTGGATAGAGAGGAAATTTGAGGTGGGTGACATGGTTTATTTCCGATTACAACCATACAGGCAGTCCACTCTCAAAAAGAGTGGAGCAGAGAAGTTAAAGCCCCGTTTAGAGCTACCAGGAGAGTTGGTGAGGTGGCTTATGCGCTGGAATTGCCGGAGGATAGTAGAGTGCATAATGTATTCCACGTATCACGCCTTAAGAAGGCACTCAGACATAATGTGGTACCTTCAACATTGTTACCCCTATTGGATGAGGAGGGGAGGTTGGAGCTTATACCAGAGGTAGTTATTGACTTCAGAGAGAGGACTGTCAGGAGGAGAGTGATCACCGAGTACTTGGTGAAGTGGTGGGACCTACCTGTTGAGGATGCTACATGGGAGAGTGAGCAGATACTTCAGCATCTAGCGCTACGATTGCTTGAGGGCAAGCAATCTTTGGGGAGGGCGGACTGTAATGCCCCCTCCTAGCCTCTGAACAGTGGACATTACTTCTAGCCAATTCCTGAGTTCCTGTTGGCTAGGTGGTTCAGTTAAGGGACTCAGTTCTAGTCTAGGTTGTTGTTTGCCGAGAGACTTTCTATTTTTAGCAAGGCCAGTTGGATGCTCACTGTTGACAAGTGAGCCTTGGTGCAATGATAGTTACTCTCTAGTTTGAGCTTTTGACGACAACTTACTATTTTTAGTAAGTAGTAAAAATAGTAAGTCTATTTTTAGAATACTAGACCAGGTCAGGCTTATCAGTGCAGCATATTCAGTTGATAGAGTTACTTTGGGAAAATTATTTTAATATTTGTACTATGCCTCGAAAAATGTGCTTAATAAGGTTACTTTATAGTTTTATTAAAAAGGGGACATAAGGGGGGACACTTTATAAAGTGACCTTGGATGCCTAGCATAACAACTTTAAGTTGTTTTTAAAATGTCATACTTAAATATTTACCTTGGGCGCCCAAGTTAGGAGGCAAAAGAATTAAAAATAAAGTCAAATAAAAAAAGGCTTATGAGTTAGGCGTGGGTTTTAGGGTTGGAGGTTCGCCCTAACTCAAACTTGAATAAAAGATCATTTTGGAGGCTCATTTGGGTATGCTGGAGTTTGAGAAAATACAGGGATATGCTGCTGGTTTGAAACCAGAGTTGCAGAACAGGATTTGGGGACGTCAAACCTCTTATTCTAAGACTAGCCCTAGCAATGAAAGACCTTGCTTAGGTTGGTGTTGGGTGATTTCAACTAGAGATCACAATGGTGCTTCAAAGATGAAGATTTTTCAATATTTTTGAGTGGTTTTCAATAGGTTTTTTGGTGTGGGTTTGCTGGTTTTGGTGTGGTGTGCTTTCTCTTTTAGTTTGGTGTGATTTTGGCTAGTTTCAGGAGCTTTCAATTTGAACTGGAGAACCATATTTTTGCTCACAAATCAGAAATGAAGGAAGATATCAAAATGGGTGTTTAATCTTTTCATCTTTCTTGGAAGGGCAATCATTTTGAGCACAAGATTGGAATTTTTGGAGGAGAAATCAATTTTCTAGAGCAAGTCGACTTCTCTAGGTTGTACGGCCTTGGCTGGGAGTGGTACGGCTTCAAGGGGTTGCTGGTTTCATCATATTTCTGACTATCTTGAAGGAGTTTGTAGCTGGTTTTGAACGCCTTCCAACTAGGGCTTGCTGGTTGATGTTTTGGTGTGGGCGTAGCTAACAAGGAGGCCATTATTTGCTGTAAATCATCCATTTCCAGGTCTGAAAAAAACATTTGCTAAGTCTATTATGATTGGAGATTGAAATAAATATTTCTGTTTTAAAATCAGATCACTTTTGCTTCCAAAAAGGTGTTATTTGCAAGTAAATCTTCCTCTTTATATTTCTGTTCATGTGCTTTATTGAAATATCAAATGCAAATGTGAAACCCTTCAAAGCATTGCAAAAACACTTAAAAAAACAGTCAAACAACAAGCAGCAAATAGGGGAAAAACAAAAATAAATTTGGGGGTTGATTATTACATAATCTTTGCACACTGTTGTAGTCTAGTGAAAACTTGGGGAGAATCAATGATATTATGATAGTGATAAACATAATTCATAATTGTCTAAGACTCTAAGTTGTCGATTCCAGTCTCCACTCCCAAATTGCCTCATTGTAATCAAATTTATTGAGATCCCATTAACTAGTGGGAGTCTAGGAGTGGAGATCTCAATTGGGTTGAGGGGTAGTGCCCCTTGTGGGGGTTTGGGGGAAACGCTCCCAATGGGGTCAAGGGGCAACGCAAATTAAGGCCTTTGAGACCACATAAAACTTCTTGTCACACACCATTTCACACTTCTATCACTTTAAAGGATAAATTAGGTATTTGGCATATTTTTATGAAGAATATTTGCTCTCCAAGTGTTATGTGAGGAAGTGTGAGGGGCGTTCATGCATTAATAGGGCAAAGTTATGAGTTTTAACTATTTTTTTCTGATTTTTAATTTTTTTTTTTGTGAGGGGCGTTCATGCATTAATAGTGCAAAATTGTGAGTACTTTCCAAAAACTTGGCAAGTTTCTTTGGCAAGTAAATGGCACTAAAACTTGCCATCTGTTTTACTCAGCGAGTTTTTTGCGAGTATGCCATCTATGGTTTCAAATATTTGCTAAGGAAGAATTTCTATTGAATTGGCCACGAGACCTATCAAATGATAAAGTGGCTCTACTATAGGCAAGGAAGTGGTCAAAATGCTATAGATTACACAACTGAATTTTGTAGGCAAACCATGTTGCTTAGTATGGATTTTGAAGTAGAAGGTGTCCTTAGCAAATACCTCAGCAAGTTTTATTCATACCTTAGAAGGCAAGTCATCACTACTAGGCCAGCTGATTTGGATGGGGCTTGTGTATTGGCATATTGCATCAATGAAGAAAATAAGCAATATAAGGGAGAATCTTCCAAAAAGAGAAAACAACAAGATAAGGAACAGCTCGAGGAAAAGAAAGGAAAACCCTTCAAGAAATAGAAAGGCAAGAAGACCAATGCGAAGACCCAACAATAATTATTTGTATTGCAATATTGATGGCCATACTGAAAGCAAGTATTGGAGGTTGCACCTTGAGTTTCATACAAAAAACAAGTCCAAGGACTCCATAGGTCCATAGCTACTGTCAAAGAGGAGGTGAAAATAGAGGACATCTTAGATTTAGCTGAAAAATTAGTATGCATGGCTACAAGAAGATCATGAGCAAACAAGAAGAAGAGGCAATGAACCAACTATTCATTCTAAAACTCCAAGTGAAGAAAACAAGGATAAGAGCATTTGGAGGGTCCAGTTCTCAATGCAATTTGATTTTTGCTAAGATAGTTAGAAAGCTTGGTTTGAAAACTTATGGTCATCCTCAACCTCACCCTTTGGATTGGGTCAAGAAGGGTGTGGAGATTCAAGTAAAGCAAAGGTGCTAATTTCAGTTTGCTATTAATACTCAATATAGAGATGAAGTAGAGGTGGATGTGATTTCACTTGATGCATTTGATATTGTGCTTGAGAGTCCATACTTGCATGTAATCGATGCTATATTTACGCAAAAGGCTAACAAGTACCAATGGTTGAAGGATGGAAACAAAGACATTATCCATGGACACAAAAGCAAAGCATGGTTTGCCATGGAAATTACAATCAGGCACTCAAGCTAATGCAAGAAACCAAACATTTTTGTCTTTTGCTTTTGAAAGATAAACAAGAAGAGAGATTTGGGTTTTCTTCTGTCTCATAATTTCAAGAAGACCACAGGTTTAGAAGAATTGTTGGCATCATTTGAGGTTATTTCATGAGTTTAAGGGGCTGCCTCCTAGGAGAGAGATAGAGCATGAGATTTATTTGTTTCTTGAATCTCCTCTACCCAATATAGGATTATATAGACGATCATTGATGGAGAGCAATAAGGTGAACAATAGCTTTAAGAATTACTAGAACAAGGTGAAATATACCTAGCACTTTGCCATATGGATTACCTATATGGTAAGTAAAAAGGATGGATATTGGAGAATGTGCATAGATTATTTTGCTCTCAATAAGATCACTATTAGAACTGCTATGCTCTCCCAATGATAAATGACTTGCTTTATCAATTGCAGCATGCAATGCATTTTATGAAATTGGATCTAAAATCAGGTTATCATCAAGTATAGATGAAGGAGGACGATAGGTGGAAAATTGCTTTCAAGATCAAGCAAGGTTTGTACGAGTGGTTAGTTCTTTTGGATTATGTAATGCACCAGCTTCATTTATGCGTTTGTCAATGATGTGTTGGGAAAGTTCATAGATACATGTGTCTTAGTGTATTTAGATGACTTATTGATTTTAGCACAACATGGGAGGAACATTTAATTCATTTATGGTTTTTTGGATGTGAAAGAAAAACAAATGACGTGGAATTTGAAGAAGCGTGAGTTTGCTAAGGAGTCATTGACATACCCAGGGAATGTGGTTGGAGGAGGTGAGTTGAGAGGGGGTCTTGTAAAGGTATAGGCTATCAAGCATTGGCCCATGCCAAGGAGTGCCACAAAGACAAGGTGCTTGGTAGGAGGCACCCAATTTAGTTTGGACTTCTTTATAGCTGCTTCTTCGCATTCAATTATATTGCTGGTTAGAATTTTCATTGGAGTTAGGTATATGATGATGCTTTTCTAGCATTAGCCTTGACTAGTTTGCTATTCCCTTCAAGGTTGAGATGGATACTAGTGAGCCATTTTGCTACAAGGTGGCAAACTCATTTGCTATCATTCAAAGGTCTTTACTTGAATGGTAAGGGGCTATCTAGTGTATGATGTAGAACTTTATGCATTAGTCCAATCTATCAAGAAATAGAGACACTAACTACTTGGCAAAGAGATTATTGTGCACATTAAGCCTTTAAAATACTTTTAGGCTCAAAACAATTTGCAACAAGCACACCATTACAAATTGATGGATTTTCTATGATAGTTCCATTTGGTGATCAAATTCTGTAATGTCCCCTTCTCAAGTCTAGTAAGTTTGGTGTCCATTAGCCTATTATCTAGGTTCCCGTAGGCTAATTGGCTTTGGTAAGGGGACTCCAAAGATCTTGGAGAGCATAGGTTCAATTGTACTTGGTTTTTGTTGATTGCAATGAGCTCAGTTGAGGTTATGAATTGCAATGACACTCTCAAAAGTGTTTCATGACTTTTGGGGTATTCTGCAAACTTCTTGGAGAGTATGTCTATTTTTAGTAAGTCACCAAGTTGACTCCAATCATCTTCCTATTGCTTCAGTTTCATCATGGTGTGGTCAGATTTGGATTTCGATGACATTGTAGTACTTTCCACAACTTGGGTGAGTTATTAAGTTATTTAATTAATATTTCACTTAAGTTGTCTAAAGTTGAGAAATAATTAAAAGACAATTTAGTGTAATAGCTCATTGGAAAGAGAATTGAAAGTTCTAAAAGTTGGATGCCTATAATTGGGGGGCGTTTACACATGAAATATTATTAGTCTTTCAAAAAGGTCTTTTGAGGGAAAAAATTATTATAATTTTTAATTGGTTATTTCCTTCCCAAAAGCTATAAAAGGAGTTATTGGGGGCTCATTTGATTTATGCTATGGAGAAGATACTGTTATGCCATCAGATTGGAACCTGAGAGTTCTTTTAGAGATCTTCAGAGGATGAAAACCCTCTCTAGATTGCTGGTTTCGGATTAGAAAGATAGTACCTAGCTGGTTGAGTGTGATTTCATTCAGGAATCACCAATGAGTTTTCAAGCAGAGTATTCAGTTTTTGGATTGATCATTTTGGAGTGTTGGCTTTAGTTTTCAGAGCATTTGGAGCATTGTTTGGCTTTACAACCTCTTGTTTCAGGCTGTACATCCTTCCTTGGCCATACCACTTTGTGGGAACTTAGTTGCTGGTAATACAAGTTCTTTTAATTTGTTTTTTGAGATGATTAAACTGATACAATGCAGACTGTACAACTTTGAGATGGCATATTGATCTTTAATGAGGCTGTACCATTCACTGGAGTTGTTTGGAGGGTGGTGTGGGAAGTTTTGGGCTGAAGCGCTTAGTTTTTGAGACATTTCTCACCATAAAATGTGGTGCCTAGTCCCTTGGAGGAAGTTTGTATGAGTTTATGGCTGTATTTTAATGTTTATCATGCTCTAGAGGGGGCCATACAGTTCCATGGCCTTGCTGATTCAATGATTTCAGTGCTATGACAGACCTGTTAATGTTGGACAGTCATTTCCAGATTTATATAATTCATCTTTAGGGAAAGGTAACTTGATCGAATCTGTTTAGAAACATTCTTCTAGCTTGTATTCACACTTGGTGTGTTTGGGTATGGACTGATGAAGTTTTCTTGAGCATTTGCTTGCTGCCTAGATCAGTTGCAGCGTGTTCATAGAGTAATTTCAGACCTGTACCAGCAAACATCCTTCAATCTTTGAGGTATATTAGTGTTATCTACAAGCTGGGTGTTTGGTTTATGATTTGGGGCACCTCGGGTTGTTTCAATCAGTTTGATTTCATATCAACAATTTTTAACAGCAGATGTATCTTTAGTTAGAAATGATTTGGATGAGCAAACATTGTAACACTAGATGGTAGTAGTGCCAGTGAAGCTTTCCCATTGAAAAGAGGAAGTGCCTTTGCAATTACCGCTGGATAAGCGGATGATTCATTTCTTGTATTGTTTATGCATCTCATTGAATAAGTGGTTTGGCTGGCTTGCCGCCTGATGCTTCTTTCCAGTAAGTTGTAATTCAATAAATTGTAATTCTGACATTGTATGCTCTTCCCTTGCCCAATCTAGGATTTAGGTAATCCGAAGGTGGAAAGAAAGTTGTTATGCTTTCATTTACTTTGAAGCTAACATATCTTCAATTTTCTTTTTGAGGGTGGTTAGTACAAATACAAGAAGCGAAATACCAATGTGGTGGCAAACATGTTGTCTAGGCTATGTATTTCAATGCCCATATAAGTGCTTGCTACAATGTATTTTTTGATGGAATTTTCACAATATTTCAATTTGAAACATTGGCAATTTTGTCAAATAGATAACACAATAACTGAATTGAATCTTCCCAATGGCATTGCATTTTGCAAATATCATAACAGTCTCAAAGCATATATCTTTTCATCATAATAAGTTTCAGTATGAGGTTCATTTATTACATTAACATATGGTATGAACTCATTCAACACACTACATAGCAATTGCAAAACCTTTTACAAATGGTATTTCTGAATAATAACAGTGTAACAGAAAATACAACTCAGTAGTATTTATATCAGATGTATTACTCAGAAAATAAATACCCAGATGGCAAGATGGATTCAATATGAGGCACTCCCAGGTATGGAATCACGCCCAACAAACCAGACACTTCAGAAAATGGAAGATTGGTGACTGATATGTTGCTGCCAGTAGAACAGAAATCACACCCGGGTTAGCATTCACGCCCAACAACACGCAACTCTCTGAGTATGAAGGGTGGCGGCACAAACAGCAGCAGCAGTTCACACCAAAACACACGCCTGGCAGACTCTTTGACACCCAGCAAGACTCAGATGTATTCTGCAAGCAACCACGTCCTCCCTTATGACTCCCAGCCACTCCAAACTTGGTGACCAACTGTCAGACTTCCATGTTTCTGATATTGCAGACCTCCATGACTTCAGAAAATGCTCCAGACTTAGGGCGACAGGGTTAAATATGCTACAGTAGCTTCATTCCTGCCCACGACCCCCTGATCAAACCCTTGACCTTGCTTAGAAATCACGATTTTAGACTTGGAGAGGTGTATGTCCTGTGATAGCCACAAATCTCCGAGTTTCCAGTTGCCTAACATGAGAGGTAAATCCTCATGAAACTGAATATAACATTTCCTAAATGCAAATCGACCCTCCTGACTGACCTCCACCTTTCCATTGCTACGACAACAATAAAACCCTTGGAGTCTTCAAAGAATGGCCTCCAAAACTCTCCTTGTAAATGTCTTCAAAATTGGAAGTTAACCTCAATCTTCAATGTGTCTGAAATGTAAATCGTTACTCCCAAATTTGTCTTCGTAGTGTTAGTTTTTTTTAGATCAGAAATGTAAACAAGCAGAAATACAACACATAAGACAGTGAACACAACAAGATACCCTGGGAAAACCCTCCTACTCGAGGGAGAAAAACCCAGCAAGAAATGATCTCTCTTATATATATATCAGATGAATAAGAGCAGAAATCTGCTTACAACTCAGGCCCTACTCAAGGCCGAACTTAATACAATGTATAGAGACAATTCTCCTTGATGCAAAATACAAAGGAATATAATTCTTCTTGAAATCTGATCTGCTGCTCAAGGATGGTGATTTGCTGCTGAAGAAATGATGAGCTGCTGATAAAGTGCGAACTTGAGAGAATTGAATTGGATTAAGTTGATGATCAAAATGGGAGGACTCTATCCTCCTTATATATCAAGCCAAGTGACCTCTCACTTAGGTTGGCTACTTGAAAGAATATCATTTAAAATATGTAGGCCGACCTGCCTTTAATTATGGGAGAATAGCTCCCGAAGGTATAAAACACTAACACTCCCTCTTAGCTAGGGAGGTATTTTCCAGATATCCTCGTCATGGAGTCTCTCAACATGACGCCCACAATGGCTACACCCATTTGTGGAAAACCACATCTCAGTCTCAGAGATGTCCAAGAGTTCATCATGGAGTCTCTCAACATGATGTCCACAATGGCTACACCCATATGTGGAGAACACACATCTTAGGTTCATCACGGTGTCTCTCAATGTGATGTTGTCATGGAGTCTCTCAACATGATGTCCACAATGGCTACTCCTATGTGTGGAAATGCATGTACAAGTGTTCATCACGGAGTCTCTCAACGTGATGTTGTCATGGAGTCTCTCAACATGACGTCCACCATGGCTACTCCCATGTGTGGAAAGAAACACAAGAACAAGGGTACATCACAGAGTCTCTCAACTTGATGTCGTCATGGAGTCTCTCAACATGACGTCTCATCTCAGTCTCAGAGATGAACAAGGGCTCGCACCTCGTATTTCTCCATCTCAAAGAAATATACATACAAGGGCTTTCACCTCATATTTCTTTGTCTCAGAGAAATATACACTACAAGGGTTTTCACCTCATATTTCTCCGTCTTAGAGAAATATACATTACAACAAATCTTCATGATGATGTGACTCGCTTTGAAGCTCCAAGTACTTGCATCAACCTCCTGACCTCCTCATCCAAGATTGCCTACAACACTTGCCTTAGAGAGATGGTTTCCAATGCAAACCTCTGGTATTGTAGAGAGTTCAGGACTGTCCTTCTCGACCTTATCCCAAATCGCTTTATTTTGAATAGGTTTGCGAAGCTACCAATGTCAAATCCAGATTGACTGTCTATGCAATTCTGTTCTCAATAGCTGAAGAGGTCTTCCAAGCACCTGGCCTTGCAACACTACAACCCACTTAGCTGACACCACCACTTCTTCTCAGCGAGTCACAAAACTCCCTCTTGATCCCTGCCTCAGAGATTGCAAAGAAATCCTCTAGAAGTGAACTCCCCTCCATTGACTGATCTCAGAAACTGAATTCTTTTCCCGTAACCTGAATTCTTTTCCCGTACATGCTCTCAACTCGTGCCTTGAATTCTCCAAATTTAACTCCCTCTGAATGTCATTTCCTCCTCTTCAAAGTAGCTAATTGCAATGACAATCTTGTGCCCTCGAGAGATGTCTCCAGTGAAGAATCATGAGAGTTATGTGCCACCAACTCAATCCCAAGGCTGCAAGCTAAGTTTTCATGTTTGTTCATTTCTCCAGCCGGCATGACTTCCTCATAGGATGCATTAAGCTCTTCTTCCCTTGAATTCCTTATGCAATCTCTCATCATCCTTTTGCTCCTCGATCCATCCTTTTCAACATATCATATGATAACAATGAATATGGTAGCATGACTCTCGTTTTTCCCACAGTCCCTTGAGTAAATCACCTTTTGCCCCTTATTGCAATTTTTGAACCTCCAACTGTGATAATATAATTCCGGCACCTATAAAGTCCTGAGAATACTGCCTGCAGGAACAAACTTAATATAGCTTTTTTTTTTTTTTTTAATACTCAGAAATTCTTTCCCTTGATTTTATCCCTTGAAACATCTTCCATACACTTGCCGCTACAAGCTACAGACCGTGTTAGAATACATAGCTAATTAAAGAAGCTTCGGCTATCATGTATAATCTTGCTCAATCCCGACTCCTTTGACATCCACTATTGAATCCAAATTCTTCTCTCTGCCTGGCGTCTAAGCATTGACCATTTATAAATTGCGACTCCCAAATGAATGTGAGCATCAACAATTGCATTCCAGATATGGGATGGTGCTATCTAATGAAGTAGCGGACCTTATTCAAGTCGTAGCAATAATGATCACCAAAATATCTTTAACTTCTCCTAATTTATATGGTGCTCAAGAAGGAAGAACGACAACCAATGTAAGAACCTCATTCGATAAACCAATCTTCTTTCGAATCACATCTCTTCCATCGGATTCACCAAAAAATGAATTGTTGAAGACTATTGAGGCCACGAGATATTCCTAGGTATCGACAGTTTATTTGAAATTCTCAGATATTTAAAAAAAAACTCTTTCTTGTTTCTATGACCTCGTTATGAAAGATTTTAATTCTTTATATCAAACCACGACCAAACCAAGGTTCTGAACAACTGTGTCAATTTTGAAAACTCTAGGAAGATTTAATACAAGACCTGTCTTCCTTAATCATTCAATACCTTCTTAAACTTCCGATTGTTCTTATTCCTTCATCAAACACGACCTTGTTCCTTGTGTCTTTGACACCGCCTCAAAATTAACTCGCTATTCCAAATTTTGACTCCACACATTGATCACGGCTCTTCGCAAGGAACTATTAATATTGCAAGCTTGAAAGTATTGACATCTTCAGAAATGAGTCGATAGGGTTCAATATTATATTTTAATTTCCAGTGTAACTCCAAATGTCACATGCCAATGATAATTCTGTGTCCATTGTCATTCCTTGATCCCGTGAGGCAAATATCTCCAAGGATGCTGACTTCTACACAAATCTGATCAGGTCTTGTCTTAATCCCGCTCTGATACCATGTTAGTTTTTTTTTAGATCAGAAATGTAAACAAGCAGAAATACAACATATAAGACAATGAACACAACAAGATACCCTCCTACTCAAGGGAGAAAAACCCAACAAGAAATGATCTCTCCTATATATATATTAGATGAATAAGAGCAGAAATCTGCTTACAACTTAGGCCCTACTCAAGGCCGAACTTAATACAATGTATAGAGACAATTCTCCTTGATGCAAAATACAAAGGAATATAATTCTTCTTGGAATTTGATCTGCTGCTCAAGGATGGTGATCTGCTGCTGAAGAAATGGTGAGCTGTTGATAAAGTGCGAACTTGAGAGAATTGAATTGGATTAACTTGATGATCAAATGGGAGGACTCTATCCTCCTTATATATCAAGCCAAGTGACCTCACTTAGGTCGGCTACTTGAAAGAATAAATATTATTTAAAATATGTAGGCCGACTTGCCTTTAATTATGGGAAAATAGCTCCCGAAGCTATAAAACACTAACACGTAGGAGACCCACAAATTTGATAATATCACCCACTATGGAAGACTTGAATGATCTCCCCACAAACCAGCTAGGGTGGAATCGTTTCACCATTGAAACTGATCTTCCACAGAGGGTTTTCGTCCTCCAGAGGCTGAGATGAACCAGGTTCAATTTCGAGAACCACAAGGGTTTCAATTAGAGAAAATAGAATAATCTGAACATAACCAAATGAGCTCCCATAACCCCCTTTTATACTTTTCCTGCCATATTGTCTAGAAGCTTCTATTTGAAATTTACTTTTTAATTTAAACTCCCTTTAGCTCTGAAAATGACCTTTTTTATTAAAATAATGATAATTTGACACACAAGGCCCCTGTTTTATGCATCCATGATTTAAAACATTTCATCTTGATTTCGATGAGCTATAACACTAAGGTACCTTTTCAATATATTAAATAATATTTGACAACCTTAATAAAATAATTAAAATAAAGCCATTAATATACTCATTTTGCAGAAACTGTTGAAATGCATCGGAATTGGGAACTGATTGAATTGGAGTGATCCCAATGAAGAATAATGAACCAACCGAGCGACTTTTTATAAATAGACGCCTTCTCCAAGATTCTTGGAGAGCACACTAGAAGCTAGGAATCACCTCGGAAAGTGGCATATGAGTTCTCCATACCACCGGAGTTCATTGGTGACATCCAATTACCCCTCTAATCAAGCTGACACCAACCCACAAAGCCATCACCAACTGCAAAGCAAGAAAACCTGAAAATGGGGACATTACAGTCCGCCCTTCCCAAAAATTGCTTGTCCTCAAGTAATGCCAACACACCCTCAATAACATTCGACTGAAACCAATTGATACCACGTGTAATCCTTGGGTCCCAGGTCAATCTCTGCAAATGCCCACCATGCTGTCACTGCACTACTTTGATAAAAATGATAAACTCATCACGCTCCAGTTGCGCTCTCAACTCCTGTGACCCCAAAAAGTGATCATCACCAACACCCAAACCGGAATACTTGTCAGGGTTGAAATTTGGATCATGAAAAACCTCCTGCCAAGGTGTCCCAGTGAAGCCCACGTCTGTAATCCCGATGTCTAACATGATCCTGGTAACACGAAGTATAATTTGCTCAACCCCACAGGAAAACCCTCAATATATCTCAATTTTCTGCTCTATCTTTTTGAGAAAACATAAGCTGCGGTAGAGACATGATGCTCCTTTCTCCAAATGACCAACAAATATGAGTGCAACTATTTGCAAATATCATCATTTTCTTCTAAAATCAGGGACAAAATAGTTAGCATGCTTGTTTTAACATTGTCTAAATGTCGTCTTTCGATTCAGGTTAAGAAGTAGTGGAACATCTGAAGAATCAAATCATCACATCTAAGATCAATCATAAAGACACATGACCTAACCCTTGCCATAATTTCTAAAATATTAGCTCTCTTTCCAAAGGTAGGGCCTTTGACATCATGTAACCCATGAAAGCTCTCCACAATCAACTGAAGTATTTCCCTCATAATGTCATCATCATAGGTTGCTTCAGTGGCTGTAATTCTTGTGACCTCCGTAATGCAAGTGACAATTGCAAATCTTACCTCTTCATCATGATGTCTCATAAGCACTGGCTTAACCAAAGAGTGCACCAATGGAGTCATAGCTTGATGCATCAAATGAGAGGGTAATTGATCAACCTTGCATAGACAATTTCTTGCTTCCTACAATGTGCCGGGAATAACTTCTTTTGACTAAAGTAAGTGTTCTAGCTTCTTACCTATAGGTTTTAGCTTCTCTTGAAAGACTCTGGTAGCCCCCTGTTCTTTCCACCATGTATTCCATCTCTTTTCAAAATCTACCTGATTTATCCTCACCGATTCAAGCAAAGAGTTCATTTGATCACTGAGAGTAGCCATGATGCCCAACTGAAATTCTGATATGAAATTGACTACTTGCAACAAGGATCACACCCAACAACACACAACTCTTTGAGTATGAAGGGTGGTAGCACACATAGCAGCAACAGTTCACACCAAAACACATGCCTGGTAGACTCTTTGACGCCCAACAAGACTCAGATATAATCTGCAAGCAATCACGTCCTCCCTTATGACTCCCAGCCACTCCAAACTTGGCGACCAACTCTTAGACTTCCACGTTTCTGATATTGCAGATCTCCACGATTTCAGAAAATGCATCGGACTTAGGGCGACAGGGTTAAATATGAAGAGCACAAAAGATTTACTGAGAGGGGGGGGGGTGAATCAGTAAATCAAATACAAACTTTTATTTTTTAATCTTTTCAAACTTTTTACTATCAATTTTTGATATGAACCAATTTCCCCAAATTGACACAACTTTATTGAAATAATATTTTTAAGGTAGGCACCAACCTACAGATTTACACCAAGATGATTTAGTAGAATGTAGCCTACAAGGAACACCTAGACCTTTACAAATTTAGTAGACACTTGCCTACAAGGAGCACCAACCCCTAATGCAAGGCACCAATCCTTGACTTGATGGAAGTGAGACTGCCTTCAATCTGATCTGCACAAACCCAACTCTCCAATCTGCTCTATGTGATAAATAATATCACCTTCAGCCCACACAAGGAGATGGGAATCTGACTGAACTGCTAATCTTCAAAAACAACCACACAGCACTTTAGATTTGGATGACCAATATGTATGTCTCTTCAAGAGTTGCACCTATCTTATGAAAGAACACATCTGTTTTGTGCACACTTTTAAATCTGCCTTTTCAAATCTGAACCAAATTAGTTTATATCCCTTAAGAGATTAACACATATTCCTTCAAAAGACAAATCGAATGTTTAACATCTTTCCAGTTACGCCTCTTGAGGTTCTCTTTAGAGCTGTTTAGTTATCCAACGTTACTTTACAATTGTTCATTCACACGCCTTTTGTAAACAAATCATGCCTTTTTTACTTTATTCGCAATTGTTCATTACTTTACTTTATTCGCAACTGTTCATTCACATGTCTTTTGTTAACATCTTTCTTTACTTTATTTGCAACTGTTCATTCACACGTCCAAATCGCGCCTTTTTGGAACAGATGTATACTTAAAGAAAATCGCATTCTTTGACTTGAAAAAGTCGTATCCTCCAAACTGTTATGAAAACGTTTCTTTGAGAAATACGTACGTGTTCTTTAAACATGCCTCTTAAAAAAAAACGTACATGTTATCTTAATCATGCACTTAATAGATTTATTATTTTTATTCCTTTTTTTTGTTTTTGGGCTGTAGCTACTCTTCTTTGTTTTCGGGCTGTAGCTATCTCTTTACTCAGACTTCAATCTGTAGTTGCTATAAACATATGCCAGGAACATAGTTTTGTTTGATCTGTATTTATATTAATACCAGTTCCATATCAGATCATAGTTTTCTAATTGGATCGAATGAATACATTTCACAGAATTGAATTTGTATTCAATATTCTGATCAAACTCCAATATTGAGGTCTACTCCAATGACTGTTCCAATGACTGTAATAATATCTTTTTAGAATCATCTCATAGACTTCACTGTGATCTACTTGAGATCTGCATTCAAATATGTTATCTTCAGTTACTCCTATCATACTGTTCTTGATATAACTTTAACATCAATGACAACATTTCCAACAAAATATGCTACAACAACTTCATTCCTGCCCACGACTCCCTAATAAAACACTTGACCATGCTCAGAAATCACGTTTTTAGACCTGGATAGGTGTATGCCCTATGACAACCACGAATCGCCGAGTTTCCAGTCGCCTAACATGAGAGGTAAATCCTCATGAAACTGAATATAACATTTCCTCAAAGCAAATCGAGCCTCTTGACTGACCTCCACCTTTCCGTTGTTACAATAACAATAAAAACCCTTGGAGTCTTGTAAGAATGTTGCCCAAAACTCTCCTTATAAATGTCTTCAAAATTGGAAGTTAACCTCAATCTTCAAATCGCCTGAAAGGTAAATCGTTACTCCCAAATTTGTCTCTGCAGGAGACCCACAAATTTAATAATATCGCCTACAATGGAAGACTTGAATGATCTCCTCACAAACCAGCTAGGGTGGAATCATTTCACCATCGAAACTGATCTTCCGCAGAGGGTTTCCGTTCTCCAGAGGTTGAGATGAATCAGGTTCAATCTTTGTAAAGTGCCGTGCCAAAACTGATCCAAAAACCTTGATTTTCTGCCTTTGGAATTTTGACAAGCACTTTGCTTGCAACCTTGAACTTGCTGGTAATTGATTTCAGATTGTACTTGAAATACTTTTGAGGAATGCAAATGAGATATAAATGCTCTCCAAATGATTCCAAGTGTCTACTAAATGTCCTAAAGATGATTTGCACTTTCTTTTTGTATTTTCAAATGCATATATATGAAATGCTGATGTAAAATATAAACCTACAGCCAAGGAACATTTCTACAAACACTTGGCATGCAAACTAACTTAATGAAATGCAATTACATATAAGAGTCATTTTTACAAATATTTTGCAAACAAACTCCTTATCCCTCCAATATCAAATTTCACTAATATGAAAAGATTACAAGCTGGTTATAGAGTGCAATCATGAATGCTTCACTAACCTACATGACTGAAAATGAAATGCAATTCAACTTGCTTGCTACAACCATTCATATGTAATTCCCTTGAGTTGCTAATGACTGTAATTACAATGAAAATAAGCTGATTGCTTCAGCCATTGATATCTAAATGCACGATGATGTTAACTTGTATTACAATGATGAAATTATTGGAACCTGGAAGTCTGCAACAGTCCTCATAAAATGCTCGATTCTCTTGAAATAAGCTACAGCTTGACTCCAAAATGGTGTGCCTTCATCCCCTGACTCCACACGTCCCTTGAGGAATTTTCTTAGAATTTTTATTGCTCTCTAGAACCAAAATTGCACCTCTTCTAGCAACGCCCAGCCATGAAGGAATATGCATAAATCATACTCAGAAATTTGTGCCACTTTCCCATATGCAAAGTAATTTTCCTTAGCATGAATTCGTGGTATTACATGGACTGAAAATCAACTCCAACAGCTGCAATGTACTTCTTCAAAATTGATTCTCTTCAAGGCAAAGTCGTCCCTCTCAAAGCTGAGAAATACTTTAACTCCAATCTGCAATATGTGCTAAAAATCGATTTCTCCTCCAAGCTGAGAATATCTTCAAAATCTGAGAATGATGTGCTCCAATTGATTTAACTAAAATTGGCCAAAGGCCACTAATTTTGCCAATGAAGTCCAAAGTGAGAAGTCTGAAGTAACTCCTCCACAATTCCAAACTAGGGTTGATATTTCACAACCGAAATTGGAAGTAACCAGCTAGGTTTGGTCTTTCACAAACGAAGACTGGAAATCAACAAGCTAAGCATTCAGCTCCAACAATGTAGTAGAAAGTGTATTCAAGTCAAGATGCCCAAATGCATAGCCAAAGCCTCTTTTTATACTTTTTCAGCCTCATCACCAAGAGGCTTCTAGAAGATTCCCGATTTATTCCTTAAGTGACTTTATTATTTTATTATTAAGTCACTTAAGTCACTTTTTATTATTAAATTAATTAAATAATAAGTCATCCCTTTTGATATTTTTATTTTTTGGAATAACTTAATAAATAATTAATTTAATAAGACCTCTTGATTTAATTAAATCATCAATTAAGCTATCCTCATGAAATATCAATAATTTGGGAGAACTTAATTAATTAATTTAATTAAATCGCCATACCTCCAATTCGGGGACACGACAATCTCGAGAACGACAAGGGTTTCAATTAGAGAAAATAGAATAATCTGAACATAACCAAATGAGCTCCCATAACCCCCTTTTATACTTTTCTCGCCAAACTCTCCAGAAGCTTCTATTTAAGGTTCACTTTTTAATTTAAACTCCCCTTAGCTCCGAAGAGGACCTTTTTTATTAAAATAATGATAATTTGACACACAAGGCCCTTGTTTTATGCATCCATGATTTAAAACATTTCATCCTGGTTTTGACGAGCTATAACACTAAGGTGCTTTTTAAATATATTAAATAATATTTGGCAACCTTAATAAAATAATTAAAATAAAGCCATTAATATACTCATTTTGCGGAAACTACCGAAATGCACTGGAATTAGAAACTGATTGCACTTGAGTGATTGCTATGAAGAATAAGGATAAATGGAGACGACCGAGCGACTTTCTATAAATAGATGCCTTCTCCAAGATTCTTGGAGAGCACACTAAAAGCTAGAAATCACCCCGAAAAGTGGCATATGAGTCCTTTAGACCACCCGAGGTCATTGGTGACATCCAATTACCCCTTTGATCAAGTTGACACCAACCCACAAAGCCATCACCAATTGTAAAGCAAGAGAACCTGAAAACGGGGACATTACATACAATTACATATTTGAAGCCTTAAACTAGGGAAGCCTACAGAGAAGAATATGGACAAGACTCAAATTTTAAGAGGAAGGAGTTGCAAAAGACGATCAAAACTTCTACGTCACGAATGTGCTATTTTATAGGTTGGGTAGGTTGTGTGTGCTGAAGGCACAACAACTTTTAGTTATGAGGGAGGTGCATACCGCCAAAGTGATAAGTCATTTTAGTGTTGAAAAAACAGTAGCCTAGTTGCAATGGTATGTTTATTAGCATAGAATGCAAGTAGCAGTAGCAAAGCTCGTTAGAGGATGCAAGTTATGTTGCACTTGCAAATCCAATATTTAGAAGGATTGTACACCTCTTTTAGTGCCTACTAAACCATGGAAAAGTGCCTCGATGGATTTTTTTGGTGGATTGCTGCTGCAAGCATGGAAACAATTATCTTTTTGTTGTGGTAAATAGGTTTTGTGTTTTCTAACCTTGTGCATGAAAATGATTAGCAGAAAATAGACTACAAATCTATTTTTTGCTCATGTATGGGTGCACTATGGGTTATCAAGGTGTTTCAGATAGAGACAGTCATTTTGTTGGTAAGTTTTGGGCCACTTTATGGGAGAAAATGGACACTAAGCTCGAAAAGAGCACTACCTTCCATCCCCAATCAAATGTGAAAACTAAAGTAGTAAATAGAACCTTGGTACAGCCATAAGAGGCTATAACAATAGGTTTCCATAGGCTTGGGATTAGTCTTTGCCTTACATGCAACACTTATACAACAAAGCAATCCTTTCCTCTATAGGGAAGTTACCTTTTGAAATGTGCTAATGTGCCAACTAGAACTCTTGATATTGCACTTGAATAATAGGATAAGCAAGAAGGAATTGACTTGGAGGTGGCAAAAGCAACAAAGTTCATTGAGAAGATTTGCCAAATCCATCTCAAGGTAAAGACACAACTAGAGAAGATTTAGTTGAAGTACAAGGAGAGGCATGAACAATATTGTGTAGAGAATGGTCTTAAGGTGGGAGACAATGTGGCTATCTCTAGGAAAAGAGTGGATGCAAGGACAAGTCAAGAAGGCTAAACCTCTAATTTATGGGTCATTCACTATCTTAGAGGTAGTTCGGGAGAATGTGTTTAGATTGTACTTGCCTCCATTCATGGAACTCTACTTGGCAATCAGTTTTGAATATCTACAATTGTATGATGTTGGATGATGAAGAAGAAGATTTGGTGCTACCTTTGTTGTAAGACTTGGTCTATGACAAGCAAGCAATACTTCATGAGGTTGTGGTTTGTCAACAAAAGTAGATAGAGACTAGGAGGGGAGTCTAAGAGTCTTGTCAAGTGGGGCTCAAAGGATAATCGATCAATCATGCTTGACGGTACTCCAAGGAAAAGGTTCAAAGGGAATTAAGGAACGATTTTTTTTTTTTTTTTCAAAATTTGAAAATGTGTGAATACTTACTATTTTATGATAAGAGGAATTTGTTGCCTAATGAAAGTGGTGAAAATGTTTGACAAATGTGTGATTGCCAATATATTGCGGTGATTGACAAAATATTGTGGTAGTTGGTTGTCTATCACAACAAATGGTTAAAATTATGTAGTGAATTGTAAAATAATGCCGACAAATGCAGAAATACTATGGTGATTTCTTACTATTGCAAGTGGTGAATTTGCAATGGTGTAGACAATTGCTAGGGTATTTTCCATTTTGGAAGGTTCGAGGGCACTAAAGGACCATGCGACAACTAGGAGTACATTCAAGCTTATTGGGAGCTTTTGACAAAGTGGAAGAAACAATTTTGTCAAGGACTAGAAGCATAGTTATAGTTGACAATGAACGATGGTTGAAAGTTTGAAACAACCATTGGAATTGTAATTCGTCCTATTTGTATTGATTTACTAGTAATACAATTTGTAGAAGTGTTATTGACACCTACCAAGCTGAATTTTTTGCTTCCACATTGGGGGTTTCCTAGTTGAAAACTAAAGTGTCAAGTGTGTATGCTTGTGTTTTGCATTGATTCTAGTTTATGTGAACATAGTTCAGCTTCCAAAGAGTAAATAGTAGTTCTAAAATAAGAGCATAATAAGTTTTGGTGATTTTTAATTTGCAAGCACAATTTTGTAGATGGTTATAAATTGGTGATGCTGATTTGTAAAACATTGAGTTTATGCCCCAAGTGCTCACCAACAATGGATTTTTATACCAAATTAACATTGTAACCCTCAAATACTACCATTATTCACTTTAATGTGATTGTTAAAATAGTGCTAACAAGCCCAAAAGCTTATAACAACATGGATATACCAAAAATAGGTATCAAACATGCAAGATAAGACACAATACACGAAGTTCTCCTTAGGAGAAAATTGGATTTTGGTGAAACTCTTTAAGAAGAGTATGCCATAAGCATCTCAATCACTATCTCATGTATCAAACACCATTGTTACATTGCCATTGGATCCCATTGAAGCTTTGGCAACAATTTGAAGATTCTTCACGCTTGTTTACCACCATGCAACTCTTAAACCCTTACTTTTCCACTTTCATACATGAATTGAACATCAAAAGAATGTTACCCAACTAAACCAACCCTTTGGAATTTGAATTTGCAATAATTATAGCTTCCTTGACCCTTTCATGGCATCCATAAGGTGAAAAGAAAGTGAAATGGGTATATTCAATTGCAAAAACCATTGAAATTTCACTCACTTGGTGCATTAGAATGAATTTTCTATTGTTGACAATAAATGTTTGCTAGTTGTTCGTGAGTTTGTTGGGGCAAACAACTATTGGTTGTGCCATTTTAGTACATTTCCCTCCTAATAATAGTGATGACCTTGCCAAACCACCTTTATACTACATGTTGACATTTGCAACTTGAACAAAAGGACACAACAATGTTTTGGACCATTTGTGATACCTTCCAATCTGCTTTACACATTTCCATGCATCATAAGGCACTATCTTTGTGAGAAAATGGTTCCTAGAACAAGTTTTGAGATGAACTATCCAAATGACTCCATTGGTCTAGGTTGTTTGTCTTGATTTTTTGATTAGATGCACTAAGATAGTTTGCCATTAATCTTTCGAATAAAAGAAAATCACAAAGCACTACCTTATACTACAACCCATGTAGTGAAAGCATAACTCATCTATATGTAGAAGGTGATAACTAATACTACTATTCACAAATTGATCATCCACAAATAAATCCAAATCAAGAGCATAGAATAACCACAAGATCCTTCTTTAGTTACTATAAAATGCAATTACAAAGAGCATCGAAGGCCATAAGAATCACAAAAATGTAGCTAAAGTAAATGGCAAGATTAGAATTTTAATAAGGCAAAAGGTAGCTAGAAATTTTTTAAGAACTAATTATTTTCTAAAGACCAAAGATATTTACAAAGGAGCAAAGACTCATGTATATACAAAAACAAGTGACAACTTGTGCCACACTCATCGATTTGGGCCATACGACTTAAGCACAATGGGAACATGTTTGTTTGGTTGCTCAGGTCATTGGATGATCTAATGAAGATGCTTGTTCAATGGGTGATATTCTTTCATTTTAAATTGTACTTGATGGATGCAACCTAACTTGATTTGAATAGCAGATGGGGCTTAAAGAGGAAACATTGTGTTGAAAAGAGAATCTAAAAGATTTTCATATTCCTTTAGAATTGCAAAGCAAAGACCACACAAGATAGAATTGTTCTTGGTAGTTGTGATTGTTAGAATCCTTGTGTAAGTGCTTCGACCATCAAATCATGTTGTGAGGAGAGACTTATTGTGAGCGCTATCTTAGGTCTCTTGATTTTATGTGGGTGTAACATATGTCCCTTCTGTTTGTCATTTCATTAAAATTGGTGGGCTCATAGACAATGGAAGTGTGTCAAAGCAAGCTCTCCTTCAAAGTCCTTTGGGGATGATATGTCAACAAGAGTTTGCTACTTAGTTTTTTAATGGCATGCAACATCTTCAAGAAGCCTACATGCTGTTAGATGAGAAATGCATCTATGGTCGACATTCTTTAGAAACTTTGGTAGACTAGTAGAGTTTTCCAATTAACTGAAACATAGGTAATAAAATTTGGTATTGAGGGTTGTGGCTGCAATGAAGTTCTTTGGACTCTATAGAGCTTAGTCGAAAAAATGTTATAGTCTCTTAGATAGTAGAGTAGAGCATGTTTTGGATGAAAAGTATGTACAAGTCAAGATGTGTTTTGAGACAAGGTAGCATCGACACTACTTGGGATATTTGTGCTTAAATTGGCATCCATATTTTCTTAGAGAAGTTTCTTTCATGTTTTATGTAGTATTTATTTTATGTTTAGTGATCTTATAGCTGGGTTTCATTTTGGTTTGAGCAAAGTGAAGTATTAATGAATTTATTTTTATCTTTTCTAGAGGTAGCAAGGGTTAAGGGACCTTAAAGGAAATATTATTGGATGAAATGCCAATTCCTAGTTGGTGTCAATTGTAATGCCCCACCTGAAGCACAAGGCAAAACTTGACCGAACAACTTTTTTTTTTGAAACACAACAACCACAACACCAAAGATAGAACACCAACATGTACTTGCACAACAATGTGCACACAAGTGTCACATGAACATAACGACACAGGGCAGATACGACATCACATGTCGCACTTGAACAACGTGCACACAAGCGTTGCATAAAACACAACACAAGAAGGCCTCACCATTGCATAAGCAAGGTGGAAACATCAGAAGACTAACCATTTGTGGGATAAATCCACCATGAGAGAGAGAGAGAGAGAGAGAGAGAGAGAGAGAGAGAGAGAGCATCTCCTACACAACGATTGGTTACAACCCACAATTGCGTTCTCCTACAATGAATCTAGAATAGGATGAGGGAATCATCAACCTCCAATCCACATCTAGACTCACTTAACCAACCAACACAAGGGAAAACCTTCACCAAAGGATGCCAAACTAGGAGATACAAACTCTCCACCAATTGGAATGACGATGGGTCACTTCTAGACAAACCACATGCTTCCCAAGATGTCTAGTCGCAATGTAACATCACACCAACACCAAGACATGTAACTAGGTTAAAACACCAACTTTTAGAACTGGATTACAAGCCATCTCATGAGAGAGGTCCACTTACAAATTACATTACAAGTACATTATAAGTACATATGAAATGACTCAAATGTCCTTTAACAATTAACTTACATTCAATTGAACTAATTACAAGGCAATGAACAATTAAAGAAGAGGGTATCGATGTTGCTTTGCTCCTCGAACCTTCGAACCCCAACGGTGGTTTCCACGCAACCCTACTACGTAAACCAACAAGGCTCACTCCCACTATGCTAGGAGATGGTCACATGGCCCAAACACACTCAAACAAGACACATTGGGAGAGAGGGTATATACTCATGCCAATCATGGAGTAAACATTCATAATGCATATCCCACAAGGATATCAGAGACAATCAAGCATCACATGATGATCCAAATCACAAAATCCATTGGCATGAACACAATGACATACATAAGAACTCACATTGGGCACATTCACCAATGGAGGAAACCATCATCACAAAGCAAAAAGGACTAAGTCCTTGAATCAACACATTTACTGAACTCACGTTGAGGCACGAAAACCAATGCAAAAATACAATTTTTCCAAATTTCGATGACACTTTCCCACAATACATATTATCACATTTCACAAGGTTCCATCATTTCAAAACATCCAAAATCACTCGTTTTCATACAAAACTTTCAAATTTTCCAATATTTTCACAATGCAAGAAACATGAAATTTCCCAAATCCACTGTTAAAATTCATCAAAATTTAAAATTTTCAAAATCGAAATTCTAACAATACCCTTTGGTGGCAAACTTGCCCAACACCCCTCTTAAGCTATAAAATAGACAATTTCCTCATTTCCCAAAAAAATGGGCATGGTAACACTACCATTTTAAAAAAATTCAATTTTTAAACAAAGCAAATAATTTACATATTCAAATTTCTAAATGAAGCAAGTTGGGAGGATTCTATACTCCCCTAATCATTCTTCTTCAAGCAAATTTGAAGTAAATTGCTCAAATGAATTAAAATAATGAAAAGCGCCAATAGTGGCATGGTGTGATGGTTAAGTTGTTATGTTGTTGTTCTTGCCATCAAGGTTCAAACCCCATTGGGGTGTAATTGTTGAGTGTTTATGTTGGGGATGAGGTCCCCTATTTGTGACCTCACCGGTTCATGGCTCCGGGTCAAAAGTGTTTACCCCTCTTTAAAAAAAAGAAAGAATTAAAATAACTCAATGCCCTCCAAACTTTGAAATGAGAAATACTCTAAACACATTCTACGGATGCACGAATCCACACATGAATACGATCTCCCTATTCCTATCTCGATGCAACAAATCTCACTCTATTTTCCCTCCAATTGCTCACCTAATCACATAAACCATAATTTTGGAGAGAAGAGGGTTTTTTCCTCTCCAATTTCTCCAAAAAAATACATGGAATGAAAAATGAAATACCTTTTTCTTTTTAACCCCTTTTCTTTTCCAAATAAAATAATAATAATTTCTTTTTTAATTAATCACATTTAATCCCTGATTCCACCCAATCTAGAATAAGACATTAGAATTTAGTCTAACTGTAATGACCTATCCCTTGTGTAATTTTTTTTTTTTTTAATTTTACTCCAAACATATAAAGGTAACAAGTAACAAAGGCATTACAATAAAATCTTTCCTTTCGTCATTGATAAATGTATACAAGTTACGTTATATTTCCACATGAATTCCATTTTCATTGCAAATATAAAACATAGTACAAAAGTAAAACAATTACATACATAGCTCGAGAGCTTTTGAACAAATAGTAGTAAAACAGTCCAGGTTCCTTTCCTTTCAAATTTTGGTGCATCGGCCGCTTGCTGTGGAGGAGAAACATCACTCGGGCGCTTTTCCGCCAACCACGGACTTATAATGCGGTCCCCCGCACACCTATCATTTGATAGATGGCCCTCCCTTCGAAAGAAGAGATTGGTAGGGTATCCGTTAACGAGTTCCAACTGAGCATAGTGCTGTGTCCTACACAACTAGAACCTTGCTATTTCACAATCTCGAACTAGTATAAAGGATCACAATGAACTGATAGTGTAGTCTCAACTAACTCACATCTATGTGGAAGTCGTACATTTCACGACTTTGGCCAAAGTATTCTCATTGAGTACTTTGAATGAAGGTCACCTATCATAAACACTACTCAGGGCTGATTTGACTTAAGGCTATCTTACACTACGCATAGGCTTAGTCCTTCATTGGATTATCTATCATCCCAGACTATCCTACGACAATCTAATCTACTAGAAATGAACCAGCATAACAAGTAAATCACTTAATCCCTCCTATACTCGAAATCTTTATCCTAGGAGTCTCTCAAGCTTACCTCAGTTAACCTAATAACTTTAAGCTGACTGAATATACTTGACTCCTGTCCTCATTTCGATCCTAGTATATATTAGCTAGTAAAGCCATATTCTCCTTATATGGAGATCATACAATTAATGCAATCATACAAGTATGCATCTTTTAACCTTTATACAATCTACTCTCTAGATGTAAACGGATATGCAACTTCACAAACATCTTCCTTTTAATGCACAACAAAAATACAGATTATGATACAATTCCCTATCTATGCACAAGCAATAAACACAAACGCAATAAATGTTCAAGGTTCATAATTGAAAGTGATAGTAGAAGAATATCCCATGCCTGGTATTTAGCTTTTCCCAAACTAATGATGATTTCTCAGTTAGTTCGCACAACACTTCCAACACTTCTAACTAGTTTGGCAAAATCCCTTTCAAGACTCTGCCTTTCACACTCAGAATTTCTCTCACAAATTGCTAAACTTCTCACTCAAAAATGTGAACTCAAGTTGATAATGGTCACAATTGAACAGAGGAATAAAACTCAGATAAATCAAATATGAAGAATTGATAATTCTCAGCTCACAGAATGATATATTTCTCAAAAAATAAACTCTCTAGGAGAATGTAAATCAGTAAGGAATGATCAATGAATGATGAACAAAGTGTAAGCAACAACAAGAATAGAATGATCGAATGTCCTCTCAAAGAGTAATAGGGAGGCTATTTATAGAGCTAGAAAACCCATCGACTTCCACTTCTACAGGCATGTAAGTTGCCAGGACTATATTTTGAATATTTCAAATGATAAGTGGCGGATTTCTACTCACATACTCAACACCTCAAGAAGTGATTCGACCTCTGAATTTGCCAGCAGGTTGAAGAATAATTCAATTTGCACATGATTAAAATGAAGGGATCGACATCTACAGGTATGTTACCAGAAATGGCGCCAACTGTGAAAATGATTCATCAAATTGGAAGTGGTCTTGGCTATTCACAAAACACCTTATCCCTTCTCAGGCTGCTCGCCCCTATTTCTCTGCTATGTTGATTTGTTCTTCCAGGTGAAGCACACTTCCCAGGTGAGTGTATTTCCAACGCCATGGCATATCTTCATGGCAAATGTTTTCAATAGTTTGAAAAGCAAATATTTTAATTTCCAATAGTTTGCAATATTATTATTTCAAGTGATAGGAAATATTTCGATTTCCTATGTTTTCAATGTTTTAAATTTATCAAAATAAGAATAGCCCGATTCATGATTGGTGAATAATAATTGGCTAAAAGATATTCATTGATTTTCCATAGTTTAGACTTTAATATTCACTCCAAGTAAGATATAATCTTTTATCCACTTTAAGAGATTTATAATATTAAACTATATATATATATATATATATATTTAATTATATATTTATATTATAGTTTTATTTACTTTACCATATATATATATATTTAAATATTATAATTTAAATATATTTACATATATATATATATATGTTTTGGTAAGACTGTAATATATATATATATATAATATTAAATATATATATATTTACATATATAAATATATATACATATACATATTTATTTGTTGAATACATATATTGCGAGCCAGTCAGCATACTTTCAATATATATATCTATGTATATGTGTATACATGTGTATATGTAAATTCCAAGGTAAATATTATAATAATATTATTAATATCCACATATATCATTGGTTGTGGGTTTATATATACATGTATATACGTTTGTATATTTTCCTCTATGTGCACGTATATATATGTATACCATATCGATGCATTCGTATAAGCATATCCATTTGCCATCATACATTTGTATCGATACGAATATACCTATGGGTACATGCTGTACTATATACATGTATATATGCTCACCTCCTAATAATGTTACCATCTTCATGATCGTAATAACATAAACAGATACATGGATAAACATCACTTATACATGCATACAGATGTAGACAAGACTCCTAATGCCAACGTACAAGCCTATGGATGACTTACCCATAACTCAAACAAACTGACTTAGCTTACTCAGTCTAAGGGACGTGTGTGCATGCTCAAATGGTTCTTGTTACTGTTTACCCGACCAAGCTCCTCTCCCGAGTGATATTTCTCCTCTGTTGGAGGAATGGTTCGCACACCTGCATTCAATGACATGCTAACGGGAGTCATATGCTCACAACATAACAGTATACATAAAACATCTTAAAAGTTAGAATAAACATTATAACTTTGCATGTATATTCATCAAGAATAACATCAATAGAACTAACATTTAAATGAGACAATCATTAAATGGTAGACACATTCATATTGATAACAAGAAAACAACATGTTTTATTCATCACATTGATTCAACCATTACAATCAATTGCCCTATGCAATAGTAGCTATACAACCGGGGTGTAACACTAATTTTCTATTCCACATTTAAATCATGTTTTAAGTATATATATAAAGCATATTTCACATTACTTGCGAAAATCAAGATTAAAATCAAATTAAATTAATATAGCTCATTTTTCCGTTAATCTATTTGAAACTCCCACCAATAACCCCCAAATCCCAAAACTCAATTAAACTCATTCTCCAATATCATTCAGCCTATAATTTCTCAATTAAATCCATATAAGTATTTAATTGAATTAAATTGTGGAAATAGGAAATTTCACAAAACATCAACCACACATTCACGAGACATCCACAAAAGGGTTACGGTATCTGAAATCATGCCAATGGCTGTATCCAAGGTCAAAATGGGTAATTAACTAGGGACTCGCTCTTGGATTGAGTACGTGTAAGGCAATACAATAATGGCCAATGGGACTCATAGTATTACATCTCTCAAATTGATTACATATAAATATCATTCATTACATATAGGAAAGAGAGCATAAACAAATATTCAACAATTGTGATATTTATGTTACCAAGAAATACATAGTGATATACACTCTGTTTGGAATTATAATATTAATAACTGTCTACTAGAAAATGTCTGACCTGAGATTTGGTTCAAAGATATAATCCTTTCCAGCGCACTAGCAAACAGTAATTAATTGCTGCAGTACCTAATATTATCATAATAGGAGCGGTTGCTTAACTTTAATCTCTAGCATTGGTCCATTCATACAGCCCAAAGATTACTGTAACAATTATTAAAACTGTATCCTCAGATCTTCCTTCCTGGTAATTATTTTAATATGTGTGAAAGTAATGTATCAAGGCCTTGTGCAACAACGAACTCTGCCCAGACTCCTGCATATTTTAACTTCTGCTCAACATTAATATCTTACTCACACGACTTATTATGACCATGACTTCCCATTATTTTCTTCCACGACTACCCCTTATATCAGCGCTATGCAGGAAGTACTGAGTCAGCAAATAATGAGAAGGGTAGTGTATAATCGGAAATGTAAATGCCACGTTATCCTTTGAGGAAGCAACTTCTTTAATCATTGTTTCCAAACTTTCATTTAATTGCTGTTGTCTTCTTAAATCCTGGGATGCTTGTAAATACTCCACGTTTGTTCCTTCTTCACAAATGTTTGAAGTGCCTCCCTTAATACCAAGATGCTACCTATTCCGCTATCCCGCCATCCCTATCAATCTCTGAAAGGAAAGACTTAATATTCAAAACTGTGATTCGGAGGAAGCAGCTAAAATTAAAGAACCTGCGGCCCCATTAATATCAATTGATTCATCTTGAATTGAATTTGAGCAAGCTCATGATAAAGGAATACCGTCCATGAATGAGAAAGCCCAATATCTTTAAAGTAGCATTACTGATTTATTTCACAAGTTTTTGGGCCCGCACCTGGAACTTTCAACTTCTTGCATGAGGACTCATGTCTTCCCCTTCAACATTACTTCTAACTCGTGCTTCCTTCCTTCACCGTGAATGACTTCCACCTCTATGCCACCTGCATTGCATATCGTCTGAAATTATTGGGGTATCAATAATATATTCTTGTGGCTTGAGATAACCCATATTATAATGTGTATTTCATTTGCTTTGGCCTGTGATAACAATTTAGTGAGTTGAAGTGTTAAGGGTTGTTGATGCTAGTAAAATCGTCTAGAGTCCCTTATCGACCCCTCCAAGGATTAATACGACTCCTCAATACTGAATAACCAACAGTGAAATTCATGACTAGTGCGGCCTTCTAAAGGGGATGCAGCTGCTTGAAGAAGTCATGCTTACTTTTTAAATTACGACACCCTTGAATTCCTCATGAGCTTTGTTCACGGCTGGGAAAGATATAATATAGGTGCATAATAAAAATGTTTCCTCCAACTAATACCATAGGAAACGATTCCATAGAATTAACTCTCAAATTCGAAAATTCAATTGATTGGCATTATCAACTTTCTTGGTTTCAAATGTATTGAGGAAGATGTTGCTAATTTAAAAACCCGCACATAAAGCCTAATAGCAATTCGACCCCCAAAGAATATAAAAACCTCTGCTTGCAACTAGAAATATAATATTTTTTTAATGTATCAGTCTCTCGGCCTGTCATCCTAGCATTAATACTTCCACAAAATATGAATTGATATAGCCACCTTATTCGACCAAAATGGTACAACCAAATTTGCAATAGAAAATAAACTGAGAAATAAATATCGATTCAAACCATACTACAATTCTGAAAATATCACACAACTTTGAAATTTGTCTTCATAGAAGATTCACAAATTTCGACTATTAACGATCATGTGCAACTGCGAAATCTGAGTGGTTCCACTAATTAACAGCCAGGGTGGATAATCTCACCACTGGAGCTGATCTTCCTTTAGAGGGTTTTCGTCCTCTAAAAGGCTGTGGTGAACTCCGTTCAACCAACAAACACTTGCTCTCCAAAATCCAGAACCCGCATGTTTGAAACAAAGCTCTTGCAATCTTTTATTCATTCCTTTTCGTATCTACTGTCTTCTTGAATTCCCCCCTTTTTCCATTTCACCTTTAATTTAGTTCTTTTTCAAATTCAAAAGTAACTTATTTAACTTTTCTAACTTAAGTTACTTTTCCACCACTAAAATAATTAATTTAAGTCGTCTTTTAATTTAACCCCTTTTGACAACTTAAAATTAATTATTTAATTATATGTCGACTCATAAAAATTGGGGACATTACACAGGTGGAGAAATACCTAGTACTTGTAAGTTTGTAACCACTCAACGCACACGTCAAGCGTACCTGCTCCATATATATAAATAGCCGAAGCATTGAAAAAATACCCCACAATGTACATCATATCCATAATTTCATTGCATTTAAACGATAAATTTCATGATATCATTTAATTAGAAAATCTATGTTAATGCATATATTCATGAACTAAAACATAAAAATAATCACTTGAGCAAGCCTGCATCATGCATGCATCCTAGGAACACCTCCAAAATGAAATACATCCATAACCTTTCAAGGGACTTGGCATAATATCACACACACACACACACACACACACTTTGGTGCCAATTACATCAAGCATAACAATAAAATAGCCATAGAGGAGATAAAGAATCAGGACAAAAAACAATAATATCAAAACATGATCATCTCAACATATACGAAATAAAATTTTAATTTGAAGAACAATTAAATTTGCATAAAATTGTAATGGGGCGCGTGGGCGGGAGTGCGAGCGTGCAAACAGGTTTGAATTTTTCTGGTGATTCTAAGGATGGGGGAGCTGACTCAGAGGACAATGAGGATGGCTTTTGCTTCTGGGAGATTTGGTGGCGACGATTTGCTCAGGAGGATTCGCATTTGGGGGCATCTGTTGCCTCTAAAACCTGGCTCACGGGAACTTGCTTGGTTTCGTTTCTTACTGTTTTCTAGCGGAAGGCCTTGTTAGTTGGTCTTCGTTGGAGCTTGTTTGGGGATGGTGGTGTGGGCAGACTGTTTGCTTTTGGTTTGCCTGAGATCTCTTCTCACATGGTGCCGACTGTCTCTGTCATTCGGTCTGTGGGAGTCCTCTCCCTTTCACTGTTGCCTCCTTTGTTTGGCTGTGCGCTTGTTTTGTTCTTCCCCTCATTCTTGCTCCCCAGATCTTGGTTGGGGACCATGACTTAGTGGGGGGTCGTAACAAGTGGGGGTGTTGCTGCTCTCTGTTGATGCATGGGCTAGTTTTTTCTTTGGTTTCGGGTGTATCCTCTATTGTGCTGACTGTTGCTTTGCCTTGGTTTGGGGTGGGTTGGCTGAGCCCTTGTTGTGTTCTTATGCCTCTCTTTTTTGCTCTCCAGATCTTGGTTGGGGACCATGGGTTTGAGGGGTTTTTTGAACGATTGGGGTTCTGCTTCTCTCTTCCCTTACTTGAGCTCTGGTTTTTCGGCTCCATTGCTTTGGTGATGCCTTTGGCCTTCTTGGTTTCTGCTACTTTGTTGATGGTGGCGAAAGTTTTTTCTCTTGATGGAGAGGTGTTTGAAATCATTTTGAATTTGTGGATTTATGGTGGCTTGATGGCTTCAGTTTGGTTGGGGCTGAGTTCAAAGTTTATATTGGCCTTGTTGCTTCTTCCGCCCTTTGTGGCTAGGTATTTTCTTTCCACTGGAGTGTGTGCTGTCTCGCTGGCTCTACAATTTGGGTCTCCTATCGAGGCAGAGACACTTCCTATTGAGGTGGAAACCTATCCTTTGGAGGTGGATAGTGGTTCTGTGGGCTTGGTGGGCTGCTCTTGCTCCTTTAGCTGGTCTTCTCCCTTGGTGCTCCTATCGAGGTGGATGCCACTCCTATTGATGTGGAGTCTTGGTGGGGGTGTGAGTCTTTGCTGCAGTGGATAGATTTCTCTTGGTTACTTCTACTATAGAGGTGGAGGGGTTTGTTGGAAGACGGGGTTGCTTGGCTCCAACAACACTACCTTATTTAATGACTCTAAAATTGGATTCATAAGTGAAATTTTTGCTGCTGTTTGGCTGTTGGACAGTTTGGGGTAGAAGTTGTTTAAGGTTGCTGAGTTCACTGCTCATTGGTTGGCTTGGCAGATGCTTTACGGGGCGCTTGAAGCTCTTGTTGTGGTCTGGTGGCCTGTTATGCTAGCTGCAAAGCCTGATTTAAAAGATATTTTTTGTGGTTCAGGTCCATGTAGACCCGGTTTTTTGGCTTTGAGGCTTGTTTTGCTGGTTGTGGGGGTCTTGGTCCCACTTATTTTTGCTTGTAAAGGCTCAAAGATTTTCTAGTTCTCTCACCCTTGGGGTGAATGCTGTTTTATGGCATGGCTGCCTGTCCTTCTTTTGTTGCTTTGCTTGCTTCGTTTGCAGTTTCTTACTTTTGTCCTATCTTGTTGTTGTTCCATATTCTGCTGTACTAATTGCTATATAATCTTGATGTAAAAGGGTCAGGGCCCTTTCAAAATCCCTGCTTACATAATAAAAAACATATACGAAATACAATTCTCCCACTAACATCATATGCTAGGAATAGGTAGGCATTGCATCAACTAATTAAACTTGGAAAATAAAAATATTATATGAATTTAAAAGATCAAAAGTTAAGCATTTGCTTTTTCAAAGGGGTGGCCATGTATTTATGGTCTTCGTCAATAGGGTTGGGGAGGGAAAGCACATTGATCTGTTCACTGGAATCATCTTGTAGAATTTAGTTCACCATAATGATATTAGTAGGAATTTAGTCTGGTCTATTCACCATAATATTATCAACCAACACAAGTGGCTAGGTGGAGAATACATAGGGGTGTGCGACAGTCCTTCATTGGGGGAGAAGGAAATCCCTTTTCTTCAATTCCAAGCACTCTCAAATTATGTGAAGGTTAGTATAAAAAAAGAAGCTAACATCTTTCATTATTTATCCATCAAACTCCTTTTATCATTCTCACCTGTTTGATTCAAACATGAAAAAGCATTATAGATGTTGGCGTTTAAATTCGCACCTCTGGAATGTGAATTTGAAACAGACAGCTATGCATAGTAAAACTGCTCTTCAAATTAGGAGGGGAAGCTCCCTCTTGCTGATGGTGTGAAAGAAAGTAAATTAAAACTAATTTGCCTATCTTTTTGTTTCAGCTAGAGCACAAGGTTTATAGAACACAAACGCCGCAGTTGAGATTTTCTGATTAAGAATTCCAACTACGACTAACTTAAGCTAAAGACGTTTCTAATATCTCAAGTAATACCCAGAGCAAGATAATTTAGAAATGAACAAGGTTAATTTTTTGACAAAGTGCTTCAATAAACTCTTTCCCAACATACACCTACTTACTTTCAATGTAAGCTGAAATTAAGTTCATAAAAGCATAACACAATAAACGGAAATCTGAGACGTTATACCAAGGCAAAGGAGGCTCATTATTTTATTTCTCAAACTTCTTGAACAAAGATTACACTAAACACATGCACATAACAAGAAATTGCAGCTAAAGAGGCTTGCAATCTTGTTCTTACACAAAGAGAACAGCAATTACAACAACTACTTGTTGGCTAAAAGAGACTCAACAATTTGCTATCGTAAACACAATTGAACAACACTGAATAACAAATAGAAGGCACTTAGGCTCAACGTTTTGTTATCACTAGCATGGTTCTAATACAAAGTGAACTAACACTGAATAACAACTTGCTGCATTACAGGCTCGCAATTTGCTATCACAATAACCGTTAAAGAAAACTAATGAGCAAAGGCTCTTATTTATAGGCAAGCAAAGGAGTAGGGAACCCTAAAAGCTCCTTGCTTTTACAATTTAGGGCTTGCTCAGCAAGCAAACTTTATTTCTAAATCTAGAAAGAAGATAACATCTAACACCTAAGAAAGCAGGAAAAGCAGGAAATGCCAACTATTACAATTTATCTTCTTTGTCTTCTCAAAGAATGGATAAGAATTGTTTCGAGAATAGAAAGAAAGCAGGAAGAAAGCTTCTAGAAGAAAGCAACTTTAGATTTCAATCACATCTGCTAGAAAGTTGGAAATTGTGTCCCGATTCGGTGCATCTATACCATCAATAACAAAGTTGCGCTTTTCTAAGATATCCTCTCCATCTGCAATTGATCTCAGGAAATCTTCAACCTCATTGGCCGCTTTTTCAAACTTTGCTGACATCATGGATGTGACTTGGAAAAGTCTTATGTTTTTCTTTTGTCCACTTTTGTACAATCTTCTTCCTGTACTTGTCCTTGTGCATTTCCCACATCCTTTCACATTCGCCCTTAGAGATAGTCACACTTTCAGGCCAAGGGGGAATTGAGAAGCATTTCTCAATCATGTCAGGCTTCAAACTGTAGATCAATTTGCCATCAATTGATTGAATCTCCCTTGTAGTCGGATTGTAATGTTTGATGCAAGCGTTTATGAACTCAAGGCTCTGAACCGAAATAGGAATAGACGCTGCTGCGAGGAGTCTGGAGTGTCCCAAGTTTCTGATTGAAGTGTTGCCTGCGCTCTCCAAAGCACATAGATCAAACACTGACTTGATGTGATGCAAGTCCATCTTAGCTGTTTTGATGAAATCGTGGTAGAGGGCTGATTTGGTCTTGAAATCATTGGGAGTGTATTCCATTTCGAAAACCTTGAAGAATGATTGTAAACTCGCCTAGGTTTAGACAAGTTTTGAGCAACTTACTATTTTTAGAATGCTGGTTTTTCTTCCTCCAATGGACAAATTTTTGAATTTTTTTTTGAGATATGGGTTTTGCTCAAAATTTCGTTGCAAAACAACCCAAATCACTCGTTTTGAAAATTTTGAATTTAGACTGAAAAAGCAACAAACCCTAATTTCTTCAATTTTTCACTAAAAAAGTTGGCATCTGGGTTTTGTTCAGAATGCAATTAGAAATGGACCCAGTTGATCAGATTTGAAAAACACTGATGGCTGATTGAAAAAGCAGCCAACCCTAGAATTTGAAATTTTCTTGAAAAAAGCTATGATATGGGTTTTCTTCAGAAGACTGTTTTGAGAGGACCCAGATGATCAAATTTTGAAAACACTGAAGATTTCACTGACATGCAAAGAAAAAAAAGCAGCTGCTGCAACTCGAGAAAATTTCTTGAAAATTTTTCAGAAGAATGAGTTGAGCAGACCCAGAAGGCTGAAAATTGAAATCCTTGATCTTCTCCTTGAAAAATTTGATCTTCTAGATGGAAAAAGCATGAAAAAGCAAGGGTTTATATTGTTGGTCTGAAAATTTGATGAAGAATTTCTGAAAATCAGCAAGTTGAAGCTTTTGAATCTTGAAATAACACTTCAAATTTGCTGCTCCACTTCTCCTCTTTGGACGCCACCTGCAAAAATAATGAAAATTGCATTGAAGAGATGTATTAAATAGACTTAGGGTTTGAAATAGGTCTGCTTTCTTTTGTTTTTATCCATGCAAACCCTAAAATCTTCACATGTATCGAACTTGGACATTCATTTCATCTTGCAATCTTGAAACTTTTGAAAATTTGGCTAAGTCATAACAAGTTGGGCGCCCTTCTTAGCTAGGGGCGCCAACTTCCTCTAGAGTTAGTCATTTTCAAACAATTTTCAACTTTTCACAATTTTGAACCCCTACTTTCACCTTGATCTTCGGCTTCCAAATTGATCCGATGAATGAGCTGGATGATTCGTCGCGTAGCCTGACTGATTCTAAGAAGATCTCCCTGGAGGGACTTCTGGCTAAAAACTTCGTTTTGACCTTCAAATTCATGGGAGCCTATTTCCTCCAAGGGCTTTGAACTTTCACAGTGTTAGCCATTTTTACATGATTTTCAATTTCTTCATTTCCCTTTGACTTTCTGATGAAATCTCATTTCCGAGAGCTATACTAATCCAATTGACTGACCGTCAGCTTCGTTGGATAGCTCAATTGAATGTGACGAGGTGATCTTGGAGGCTGCATTGACAAATTCCATCGTTTCAGACCTCAAAATCTTGGGAGCCTTTTCCCTCCAAAGGCTCCCATCTTGACTAGACTTAGAATATTTTTCATTATTTCTACATCAATTTCTCTTCTACAGATGGTCTTGTCAGATCTGGAGTTCTAGGCGCTGGATTGATTGATGGTTGGGTTCGTTACGGAGTTGAGGAGAATCCAAGAGGGGTCTTCTGGAGACACTTCCGTCAGAAAGTTAGATTTGAGGCTTCAAAAGCTTGGGCGCCCCTGGCAAGCTGGTGCGCCCAACTTCACCAAAGTTAGCCGTTTTTCCATATTTTCTTCTTGCTTTTAACTTTGGCTCTTGTTAGACCCTCTTTTCCGCCTGCTGCATTTGGTGACTGCCATCTCCGATTGACGTGCCGGTGATCTCATTGGAAAGCATGATCAATTCTAAGGAAGTGATCTTGGAGGCTTTATTGGCAAAATCATCCGTTTGGGCCTTCAAAATCATCAAAGCCTTTCTCTTCAAGGGGCTCCCATTTGCTCCAGACTTAGAATATTTTTCAAACATTTTCATGATTTTCATTCTGTCTTCTGTTTGAAACTTCCTTGTTTGACCTCGAATTTCGGGTGACTGGATGATCCGTTGACTGCACTGTCGGATTCATTGCGGAGCTGGGAGGATTCTGAACAACTTTGACTGGGAGCTCAAACCCTAATTTTATCATTTAATGCCCTAAAAAGATGGGTGCCCTTTTTCACCTGGGGCGCCTATGTCAAGCAGACTTAGCCAAATTTTCACAGATTTCACCTTCATTCTTCGTTCTTCGTGCATGTTCGCCATCCCATCTTCTGTTCAATGCTTGCGTGTTGGATCTGGCGCCTGGCAGCTGGCTGACCTCCATTGATGACTTTTGAAGCTCTCAAAATGCTTTCTGAAATTGAAAAAGCAGAATAGACCCACTAGGGTAAAACTGATCTTTTCTTGATTCTGATTGCACCAGCCTGATATGAAACTATTTTGAGCCAATCAAAATCAGTTTGGACCCTAACAGACCAACCTTCTATTTTTAGAAAATTTTGCCAGTATTTGTTTCGAAAGAAACCCAGAAAAACCCAAAAAAACTTAGAAAAAGTTACTATTTTTAGAAAATTTCTAAAAATAGCAATTTTCCTAAAAAGTAGGGATGAAAAACTGAGATTTGGGTTTTGTAGATTAGGTCGCTCTGAGTAGACCCAGATCATCAGACTTTGGAAATTTTGAGTTTTTACCCCTCATGCAAGACACGCACACCCAAATTTTTACCTTTTTGACAAATTTAACAAGACTTTTACTCATTTCTTCAAAATGTCTAAGTGTAACAAAATTTTTAATTTTGGGGTACAACAATAGACAAAAAGGAGTTTTAATTTACCTAATTCTTTCCTCTTTTTGATCCCAAGTTTTACATTTTTTAATAAAAATCAAGCTCCTTAGCTTTTCAGTTGTTTTTTGATTATCTTTAATGCCATGGAGTGAAAATTTTGAGTATAAACTATTTTGCCCAAATTTTTCCATCCCAATTGGTCCCTACATTTGACACTGCAGTTCCTATACTCTTGATATGTTGATATAAGATCTCAAAATTCTCACGTTCCACCATAATTTCTTTGAGGATATTGTTTATTTGTCAGTCATTGGGCTGACCCTTCTGGATTTCTTCAATAATTCGCATCGAATAATTAGCTAGGTCTTTTCCGTCTAAGAGAATCATTGCTTCTTCCTTATAATTCATATCCAGTTTTAAGTAGACTAAAAACATTAGAAGGATTTGCCTATCATCATCTCTAAAAATCCGTCCTTCTAATGCTAATCCTATATTTCCTTTCATAGCTCCATCTTAGTTTAATATAACCTAATTCCTAGAAGGTTTCTTCTATACATCTTTAGGCATTTTCAGCCTATTCTCACTAAGCTCATTATCAGATATCTTAATCAACTTCCATTTTTTAGAGTTTCTTCATCTTCTTGATTGACTTAGTTTATCTTGTCTTGCAAGTGTTGAATAATTCTAATATTGAAGCATCTACCATCCTCCACATTCACCATACAGGAATTTTCTTCACCCTAAAAATTATGGATTTTCTTTCACCATGGAATCCAATGAAAAATGGCTGGACTTGTCATCCAAATGGGCTTCAAAATCCCATTCTGAAGCCATTCTAGCCATGCCATTATCCACTCCCTTGCTGATTCTAAGCCAGAGCATCCTTCTTTGATTTAACAAAAGAATCTTCACCAAATCTTTTTAGTCTTTCTTTCAAAAGGGACACCTTGAAGGGGCAAATCCTCTATGGCTGAGAACACCATATGTTAGTGTCTTACCTGCAATTGTGAAAACATAGAAAGGAATTTAGCGCTGGATATAGATGTTTGAATCACACATTGTTGGCTGGGAATTGCTTTCTCCTTTGCCTTTTAAAAAAGAATCTTAATGTATTTTCAACTGAAAGGTCTTGTGATATATACCTGTCCCAAAAGACAATTACAATCTTAATGTATTTTCAACTGAAAGGTCTTGTGATATATACCTGTCCCAAAAGACAATTACTTGCTCTTATATTTGAAGGGGGGTTATGTTTGAAGATATTTTCAAAACTACCATTTTATCTCTATCAAAATGATGGGGCTATTTGAAATGCTTTCATTTTTTTTTCTCTTTCTAGAAAGAGGAGAGTGTTCAACCTTGTTGCTCAACTACTTTTTGTTAGGACATTTAGATCGATAAATTTTCCATTCGAGTCAATGGAGCTGACACCATCAAGGTAATATCCCGAAAGAAAATCTTGTCACCTTCCTTATATTCTGTCTCATGTCCTCTATAAGGGATACACTACCTCAAAAAATTCCATGCCTAGGAACCATACGAAAGTCTCTAAAGTGAATAGCCTTTGAACTTTTTTGGCTGTCCAAATACTTATCTTTAATCACCTTGGTGCAAAGCATGTCCTTTTCTTTGTATACCCTGTACCATGCAATTTTCACTTTCGAACTTCATTTCAGATTTTCAATTTTTTGATTAAGGTAATTTTTCTGAGATGAAAAAAGGGATGAAATACCAATAGAGATACAACAAGAAGAAGCCCCCATCATCAGTGGCATTGAGGAGGAGCAGAGAAGATGCTCAGTTATCTCCAAGCCTTCAATTTTATTTTTCCTTTCTTTTTGTTTGTGGCCTCTACCTCTTCATAGCCAAGACACATAGGCACTTCCTTGCCCAACTCCCTGTTCTTGCCCCTATTTCTTGCAGTTGTCTATTTTTGGAACTTGCATTAATTTCCAAAGTCGAGAGGTGGGCAGCTAAATCCCAAATTGTAAATACCCTCTGAAGCAGGCCTTATAATTTCTATCTCCTTAAGTCCATTAAGAGAGGCCTGGTTCTCCCGCCTCAACTTATCAACTCTCTCATGCTTGGCTTGTCTCCTCCTATGGCTGCGGCTTTTCTTTTTTCTGCTCTTGAAGGAAAAGATGACACTTGTTTGAACTTCCCAAAATGTCTATGATAAGCCAAAATCTCTACTCTCCTTAGGCAACATGAAGCTCAGGCTATCCTCAATGGTTATCCCTCCCCAAATTTTCGCAGTCACAATGAATGGCTCTCAGTTTAATTATCCTTTCATTTGATCAGCAGCAAGCTTTCCATTGGGGCATTTAGTGTCTGAAGAATTAGATGTCAACGGCGTTTTCTTTCCTTTACAATGGGCTCCATGAACAAGGATAAGAAAAATTCTTAGAAGTTAGAAGGAAAAAAACAAATATTTGACAAAACAGGATAAAGAAATCCATGCCCCAACTGCCTTGGATAATAGAAAACTAAAGCCTCACAAAAGAAAGCAAAAGCAACACAATACCCTTGCGGGCCTTTCCTAGCAAGTAACAACCCAACCAAAGCCATTGCTTAAAAAAACTGCATGTTCCCTGCAGACTAACACAATTCAAGCCCCTAAAGGAGCTGCCAAGAAATTTAACATCATGGAAGCCACTTACAACATCCTTCAAGGTTCCCAATTTTTCCTTCTAAATCCACCACTAAACCTGCGGTAAACATACCTGCAGCACCCATAAATTTCCTCTCTACAGGCACTTTGGCCATTACAATAGATAATCATGCCCATTTATGCCATGGCCATCTTTCTTTCTGTTCTTCCAAATGCTATCTAAGGATGGTCAGAAATGAGAAAAATTCATAACAGTTCTGCGAATGTTTCTCTGCACATGACATGACTCATTGTAGCAGACATTCAAAATCTGCAAAGAGCCAGAGGCAGTAAACATACTATTTATCCATGAATTACTTAATCCATTTCATTCTTCTACAAGTTGCCTGGACACTCACTCCCTTACCCACAGGGTGAGAAAGCATTGGAAAGTATCCCACACCTGCAAGCCATAAAAAGAAATCCCTATAAACTGCCAAACTATTCTAAAAATCCATGAAAGTCACTACAAAGAGATTAAGTAGAAATCCTACCAAACTGCTTCCATCATTAATCTTCTGCATAGAAACAGTCCATGCTCTATTAAAGACTTAATAGAAGCCTTTATCTGCCATAAATACTCTGTTATTCCCTTGATACCACTCATAATTCCCCTCTTTGTACCCTTTTGTTTTGTAACCCTAGAAAAAATATGAAACATTTTGATGACTGAGCAGTTTTTTGAGGTCTTCTTTCTTCATTTATGATCTTCCTCAGCTTTTCGTAAAGATTGATATCTTCTCTAGATCCTTTTTAGGCTATTTTTGCTTGGACATGACTCCTCTAACATCATGATCCCTCTGTTACCTACCCATTCTGCCAATCAATTCTCCTCTTAAAAGCAATTGAGGAAACTTATTCCTTTAAAAATGATTCTAAGTTCCATTGCTTTGCTGATGAACCTCTTGATCCTCCAATGTTGCATTGCACATCATGGCTTCAATAGTGATCCTAAGCATGAGACAGTGCTATTAATAAATGATGAGTGCTAGGATGTCTTAGACGCCTTAGTAGGAGTAATTTCGTATTCTTTCCAAAATGGGTGGTCAAGATCTATGCTTGTGGGTCCAAAGAGGATACATCTTTAATTATTTGTATTACAATATAGCATTCCGATTGCACAATGATAGTACTAATTGCAATTTCATGAAGTTTAGTATCGCATTGTCGTGTTTTTGCTGCAGTCTCATGTTGTGGTGCACACTTTCATTGTGTGCTTTATTACTTTTTGTTGAACAACACTTTCGGTCACATGCAGTATGGTTGTCTCACACTGGATTATTCAAGATCAGTGAAATAATAGCTCAACCTCGTTGTGGATTGGAACAGTGCATGAAAAATATCACTTAATTTATATCGTTGTCAATATAAAGTTAGCTGCTATAACTAATTTGGAGTTAGAGAGCGAGACGTTTTAGATTGTAATCTGTCTTGGTAAGACTTTTGCTATTAAAACATTTGTTACATTTCCTAATTTGTAAATATTATCATTTCTCTGACTAAATAAAGTGAAGATCATTATCTTATTTCTAGGTGCTCCTATATGAATTCAATATTTAAATGGAACAAACTAAGATTTTAGGAATATTCTATCAAAATAGGCAAGTCTAATAATGATTTGAAGTGGATGGAAAATTCATATGTATTAAATACAATCATAAAATGAGTAAACTAATTCTCAGGTTGATCTTGAATTTTTTGGATTGTTTGTCAATTTGGATTTTAATTATTAGGAAGCAATATTTATGGAATTATCCTGAAATTTCTGATTATAGTCAGAACCCTTATTAATTAATCTCAGTACTGTGAAAAGGAAAACCAAGCCTTTGGAGTTGTGATTTAGCACGTGGTCATTTTCTTCTGAAGCCAAAGTTCCCTTGTATGTAGTCATTGGGCTACATTTTGTGAAATTTTGTATGTAAAATGCAATTTAATATGCACTATTGTTCTTAATGGCTCAATAAATTGTAAGTAAGAGAGCGTAAGGAGTCAAAATAAAGGAGAGAGTTAGAGGACTATTTTGTAGTGCTGATACAGTCATTGATACTGGTATGACACAGACTTTAGTGACAATGCCCCTGATGTGGAGTGCTTTCCCCTTGTTCTGGGTCTGAAAGTGTGCCATAGGAGGACTCAAGTTGATTGGTGAAGGAGTTGCTCTTTATAATCTTGTGACACATAACATTTGCTATAGAAAAATGAATGAGGAGTGTATTGTTGCTTGTGGAATGAAACACCCTGCATTTGCAATTAACTGCCATGAGAACCCTTATTCCTCCTAGTGGCAACTAAAGCCCTTGGACTCTCACCATTCCTGTTGTTGAAAATATTGACCATGGAGTAAAGTAATGAAATGTTGAATCATGGATGCTTTATTGACAGAATTGATTAATGACAAAAAGTCGAAATGCTCTAAATAGCTGAGGAACTTAAATGCTCATTCATCATACCTTCTTCATTGTAAATGTTTTAAGACTTCAATTTTCATGCTGTAAGACAAGATATTTGTAGTACTGACATTGATTGCTATTCAAAGAAGCTCTGATAAAAAAAGATTTGTTGATATGTTGTTGGTTAAATCAACTTGGATTAACAACTCATCATTGGGGGATCATTTCTGAATTTGGAGTAAGGTCATATTTGGTGAGGAGTTTTGTCCCCTTAATATGCTTATGAGTTTTACTATTTAGGAAATTATTCAATTCAATCCTTTGTTGTAATGAACTATATTTAGTTTTTCAGAATTGAATCCTTAGAGGTTTTCACCATAAGATTGTTCCTGGTAAGAGAAAATCTTGATTTGAATATCTGAGAAGCAGAGTTTGGTTATTGAAACTTTTAGGAAGAAGAGTGGTAGTCTGTTGATCGAGGTTACTAATCACTCTTGAAATTTGAGAACCTTCAGTGTCATCATGGAAGCTATTTAGATATCAAAATGCCCATTTACATTTTGATGGGAGAGTGAATGCACAAATATGTAATGCTGCACTTTTTATATACCAAACTTATAAGGTGATTTAAGGGAAGGGTCTGTTGACTGACAGTGTTCGTGTTTACGTAGGGTATTAGGAATGATTGGGGCATGGTAGTATAATGGAACATGTAACTATTAGGCTCCTATTTGTGACCTTTAGTTTCTTGGTAAATAGATGATACAAAGGGGTGGCAAAGGGTTCTATGCAAACATGACCTTTGATGCCAGTGGGGTAAGGGGTCTTGTCCAAGGAAATAGTCATCAGTTTTCAAGGATTGTCTGTTATGCTAAGAAAGTTCTTACAAAAGGCATGCTAACTAATCTGCAATTGGTATATGCTGTGTTTAGGTTTTAAAAAGGACACTTAGAACTTCTTGCTATGTTTATTTTGCAAGACAAAATATTTATAATCACAAAATAAAAAAAAAATGGACATAGTTCATCATGCCTTCCAACATTATCACAATTTAGTGCTCCAAAACATAGTTTAAAAAACTGACAAGAACTTGCAAGAGTCATGAGTAATGTCCTGTGTTACACGGGGACGCGTCCCCCCGCCCAAACCCTACGTCCCCGTCCCCTATGGCGTTTTGGGGACGGGGGGACGGCAGGGGACGTCCCCCAGGCGTCCCCCCTGATTTTTGAAAACTGGGGGACGGCTGGAAACGCGTCCCCAAAAAAGGGGACGGCTGGAAAAAAAAGGGGACGCCTAGGCGTCCCCGAAATGGCTAGGGGACGGCTAGGAGTCCCCCAACCGTATTGGGGACGCCCAGGCGTCTCCCTTTCATCAAAGTAAAAAATGTTTTGATTTTTGGCAAATTAAATAAAAATTGCTTGATAAATATTAAATATTTCATTATATTTGATAAAACATTTAATTTTTTAACAACCTATTTAATTTTATTGTCAAATAAAATAAAAATTACTTGGTAAATATTAAATATTTCATTAAATAAAAATTGTTTGATAAATATTAAATATTAAATATTTCATTATATTTGATAAAACATTTAATTTTTAAACAAACAATTTAATATTATTGTCAAATTAAATAAAAATTGCTTGATAATTGATAAATATTAAATATTAAATATTAAATGTCTTATCAAATGTTAAATATTAAATGATTTATAATAATTATATTTGATAAAAATGTTTTGTCCCCATTTGAATGGCATTGACTAAATAATAAAATATTATTATATTTACTTTAGTCATTCAACCTAAAATTGAACAAAATGCTTTTATATTTAATAGTTAAGTTATTGGCATTGCTGTTAGTGTTTACCTTTATCTTTATATTATTGTTATATTGCTGTTATATCGCTGTTATACTGCTGTTATACTCTTTATCTATGCACATATTGTCATATTGATATTGTTGCACATATTTGATATTTCAAATTGCTCTCTTTCTCTATCTATATATAATATATTTTTAAAAATTCATATCTATATATATATATATATAGAAAAATTCCTATATCGCCGTCCCCCCGCCGTCCCCAAAAATCTGCCCTTGGACTGCCGTCCCTGAAACGCGTCCCCTGTCGTCCCCCCGTCCCCGTCCCCGTCCCCGAAACGCCGTGGAACATAGGTAATGTCATGTCAGATAGGATCTGCAAGTAACTTTCACAAAAACTCACTGCCAAATTTTTGGTGAGTGAGTACTAGCCAGAAACTTGCCGAAACATTTGGCAAAAACTTGTGAGTTTGAGTAAAAAACTAGGCTGGTGATTGAATACAGCAGTCAACTTAAAAAAAAAAGTCATTTTTATCAGTTTTTGCATTGTTTTTCCTTTGAGCATTTGAGCTGCTTTTAGTTTAACTGCCAGTGGGGTAAGGGGTTTTGTCCAAGGAAATTGTCATTAGTTTTCAAGGATCCCTTGTTTTTGGTAAGAACGTTAAAATATATAGATATAGTTCATCATGCCCTCCGACATCATCACGATTTAGTGCTCCAAATCATCATAGATTACATAATCGCCCATTAATCGCCGATTACCCGATTAATCGCCAGATTTTCATGGAAACGATTAATTCCTACCTTTACTCGCGAGCTACTGTAGCTGAGTTAATCACCAATTTTTTTAGCAGAATATTCATGGAAAAGAACGCCTATTCATTGCTGGAAACCCTCGCCTCTGGAAAAAAACACAGGAAAAACGACTCTAAAAAAATCGTAGGAAAAACCTGACGCGTTTCCGAAGAGTCTCTAGTTTATTAAAGTTTTAAACCCTCGAACTTGTAGATGACCTCGAATTTGCAGACACCCATGAATTTCCAGTGTTTTTCTGCGCGATTGCAGGAACAACTCGCTCCAGTTAGGGCAATGAGAGGATTCGTGGTTGTTTTTTCATTTAAGTTTAAATTTTTTATAAAGTCTCTAAAATCTATATAGTCTATAGTATATACTATATAAAATTTGTATAGTTTAAAATTTTAAATATATTATAAATATATTTATTATTATATATGTTATTTTAAATATATTATAAAAATATATTTATTATTATATATTCTATTTTAAAATTTATATATTATAAAATCTTAAAATATTATAAAATTTTAAATATTATAAATATTTTATTTAATATATACTATAGAATCATAGATTATATTTATTATTATATTATATTTTATACATTATATAATTTTAAAATATTATAAATATTTTATATATTATTAAAATTTTAAATGTTATAAAATATTTTAATATATATAAAATATAATTAGTTTAATATATATATTAAGTTATATATTATATTTTAATATTTTTTAAGTTGCCAAGTATTTGCCGAGTATTTGTCGAGTCTTTGCCGAGTATTTGCCGAGTCAAAAAATTTGGGCTTGCCGAGTACTCTCCAATTCCGAGCATGTAAACTATGCTCCAAACTATAGTTTTAAAAACCAGAAAAAATTCTCAAGACTCACAAGTACTCACATATTAGATAGGGTCAATGAGTGACTTGCAGGAAAACTCACCACCAAGATTTTGGTGAGTGAGTACTTGCTAAAGGCTAGCTGAAAATCTAAAAATTAACAAGTATCGGTCAAAAACTAGGCCCGCAATTGAATAAAATAGTTTGCTTCAAAATAGTCATTTTTATCACTTTTGTATTTGTTTTACTTTTTTTTGGGTATTCAAGCTGTTTTTTTGGGTATTCAATCTGTTTTCTTTGCAAACGTTCAAGCATGTACCATGAAGGTTTGTGCGGTCACAAAGGCCTTAGTTTTGGGCTTGGAAGTGGGAGTTCCGCCCTTCGACTTGCCTTTTATTGTGACAGGTATGCACTAGGGGCATTGCACTTTGCCCTTGGACTATGCGAGGGGAATTCCCCTCAATCTCACTGGGGGTGCCATTGTAAGACCCCTACTAGTTTTAAAAAGCAAAAAATAAAATATTATTTTGGGCCCATATTTTCCAAAATATTAATATGGATATGTCATAAATAATCATATGACATTGTGATGTGAATTGAACTTGTTTTTTTATCTATAAATGAAGGAAAAACTACTTATGACCTTTGTAAGTTTATTTTTATGCATGCTTTTAAAGAATATTTAAATTTTTTTTTGGCTAGATAAACTGCAGTTATGGGGATCACTCTTTTTCCCATTAGATTTAAAAGATAAAAGTATTATCAGCTATGTGAATTAATAAAAATCTCCAGATTATCAACAGTTTTAGGGCTCCTAAACAAAATGCCCTAATTTACACGAGTTTCTACATATAATTCTGCCTCACAGTCTAATATCTATATCAATATCAGTGCATTAGCTGTCCTCCTTAAAGCTGTCAGTAAACAGTGATATGGTTTCCTTGACACAATAGTGGACCCGTTGGTTGACAGGGAAGTATTAATGATTGGCAGTCGCTAGCTTGGAGCTGCCATCTGCAACGTATCATTTAAATCACTAAGCACATTTTTCTTTACCATCACATTAGCCATTGAATGCATTGTCTCCTTCTCACCCAAGTCCAGTAGCATGGCCACAAACATGGATTAGAGTTCACCTATACCTATGGTCTGTGACCAAGAAGTCCTCACATAACAACCATTGAATGGCATTACAACAAGCTTGAACGGGTTTTAAACACCTTTTGAGCTGTAGTTTGGAGATTATACCTAAAAAGGCCATTTGGCGTGAATCATTGTTAGTCTAACACGTATCCATTATGTTCCTACATCCGGTGGCGTGTGGTTATGTGTTTTGTAACCAAATTGTTTTGAGATTGGTCCTTGCAAATTGTTCCATCTCACAATGATGAGTGCTATAGTATTTAATTTTATCTTCAACAACTGATTTGTGTGTGCTTAAATCTTTCTCCATCTCATAATGATAAGGGTTCGGTATCATTGGTTATTTATTTTGGTGTCTTTGCATTCTAATTTAATGCAGCCAAGAAAGAAAAGAAAAGAAAGAAAGAAATCATATTAATGTCCATGGATGACCAAAAGTAGGTCTATGGGACTTGAGAATGCATCAGATTACAATAGAGAGTTCTAGGAAGAGAATCCTAATGAGGTCCACAAAGGGGAAGAACTAAGAATGGAAAACAATATCGTTGGGGACCACCAATGCATGTTGTCAAGAAACCAATACAAATAACCAAGTAGGGGGAGCAAGAACTCCAAAGAGCGTAAGCTGAGTACTAAAGAGATGAGGAAGTCTCATTAAGTATCACAGTATGAGCTTGAAATGGCTTGTGTAATGTCCCCTTTTTTAGCTCTATGCTTTTTAGTGGCCGATAGCCCTTTCCGGAGTCTCGTGGGCTATTCAGAGGCGTTTTTAGGGTTTAATTTCTAGGAGGCATCTTTCTAGGTTTTCAGGGGATGGTTGTAGGAGTTTGCAAGTATGTTTTTTGGGTCCTTGTGGGTTTTCAGAGAGCTTTAGTGGGCTGTCACATGCATTTTCATCAACGATTATTTCTAGACTTACTATTTTTAGTAAGTTATGATGGCTACTCAAAATGTGCTCAAATGGTGTTTGGAGTCACTATTTTTAGCAGTATGCTATTTATAGTAATTGTTATTTCTGGCAGTGTGGTTTGGCAGCAGTTCAACACTCGGTTACTATTTTTGGCAATGTGGCAGTGCAGTATTGTCAGAGGCTTCTCCAGCTTTCTTGGAGTTCAGAAAAGGAAAGTTTAATGACTCAAGTTATATTATTTCTAATTTTGCTTTTTGTCCCCCCACGCCTAGGCTTATGACTTAAGTTGCTTTTAATTTGTGGCCTCTCATGTGGATGTCCAAGTTGGAAAGATTAATGCTTTTTATAAAGTTAATATTGCCAAGTTAAGTTGGGCGCCCAAGTCATAGTCAAAGGTGAATTTCAAGTTTATTTTATTTCTCCTCATGTGGGTGTCCCATTTTGGAGGGAATTGAGGATTTGAATTTCTGGGATTGAAGCTTATAAATAGAACCCCTCTCCCTCTCATTTGGTTATCCATTTTTATCATAATGATGTGTTGTTGAATTGGTTTTAGACTCTTGCTTCAAGGTTATTACACCTCCTAGTTCTTCTTCAGTTTTGAGTTTGCAAGATAACTCCTAGTTGAACAGTTGATGCTACTTCATTCAGAGGTTGCAGGTTAAGCTTCAGTGATGATGGCTTTTCTATTTGCTTCAGTTTGGTGTGGTTTTGATGTTTTCTAGAGACATTTTTGGTGTGTTCATTTGTTGTTTGGAGTTTTTGGAGTGTTCATTCAGTCCTCTGCTGACCTACATTTATACTCACATTGTTTCGGAGAGTTGGAATAATTTTGTGAGTACTGGCTCAATGCTTTCCTAGCATCTAGGCACAACTTTGCCTGGAATCTCATAATTTTTGGAGGTGAACCTCATTTATGCTTGTTGGTCGACCTTCTAAAAGGCCGTACCATCTCCGGTAGGTGCTTTGGAAAGCGTGTCTAAAATTTGCAAACCTTTGGGTGGCGGCTTGCTTCATGATCTTGGATGCCTTGTTGAGAAGATTCATATGCCACTAATTTGAGGCCATTTGGAGAAGTTTGGAGAGAGTTATGGAGTTTTCTTGAGGTTTTAGGGTGGCTGCTCTTTCATATCAGACTGCTATTGCAGCATATCAGACCTGGTAATTTCATTGTTTAACCTCATTTCATGATGCCTTAGCATTGTGTTGTTGTAGGGAGAAGTTTCTGGCACTTGGACTTTCATATTGCTAAGTTATCTCATGATATATTGTAAAAGACTCCATATTGTAACACTGAATTAGTAGTACTAATCAGTTTTCATATTTTCAGTATTTTGTATTTCATTCCCATTGGATAAGTGGTTGAGTTTTGCTTTATTTTCTGCTGCCCGCTGAAAAGGGGAAGTGGCTGGCTATGCTGCCAAGTTCTTTGCTTTACTTTTCTGTAGCCAATTGAAAAGTGGAAGTGGTTGGCTTTGCCGCCAAGTGTTTACATTTTCTTTATTGGATGGCTTGCCGCCAATAGCTCTTGTACTTCCAGCATAGTTCATATTATAATTAGATCCCCTTACACCGTATGCTCTCACCTTGCCCACTCTGGGATTTGGGTGATCAGAAAGTGAAGGGTTACTTCCAGTTTGCTTATCTTTACATTGGGCTAATGCTAACAGGGGAAGTTTGTGTAAAAAAATTGGGCTAACGCTAACAGGTAAAGTTTGTGTAAAAAAATTGGGCTAACGCTAATGAGTGAAGTTTGTGTAAAATAATTGGGACAAAACTAAGGGGGATATTTCACTTGTGTCATTGTGGATCATTTTGAAAGGATTGATAGAATATCTTATTGTGCTCATTAGTGAGTGCCCAAGGCCAATAGGGCCAAGTTGGAGAATTCATGTAAACATAAGGGCTTGGTTGTGTAACAATACGCATGGCCTCTTGCGCAATAGATTGCCTAATGCAAACACTAATGGGTTACATTGCACACAATGTTATTGCATAGCCGCAAATAATGAATGGTTTGTTTGCTCAAGAGCATAGGCAATGCATATTTCTGTTTAAGTGCCAACATCCCAGCCAATTACACAAAGCAGCTATGACCATAGGCCTCATATGTGTTAAGAAAAACAGAGCTATGACCATAGACAAAAACATAGTATAATATATTATGAAATATTTGTAATGTCCCCTTTTTAGCCTGACATTTCTTTTGGATGGTTTAGCCTATTCTTGACCCTTGTAGGCTAATGAGCATGGTTAGGGGGTCTTTTGTGGCAGATACCTAGTCAGTTGATGGTTTCCATTTCCTGGATTCAGTTGAATTGGAGAAATAAGGAGTTTCTTAAGATATAACGTTTAATTATTATTAAAGGGAAGCTTCCAGGAGGGTCGACCTTTCCTTGGGGAAAAAGTATAAAGAGGGGGCTAGCCAAGCTTCTTTCATCTAGGATTTGACATTTGATTTGGATTTCTTGTTTGGAGAAGGAACCAGCTAGGGTTTCTGCCATTACTAAGCCTTTGGGAACGTAAACTCTCATAGGTTGTGCAATTTTGAGGCTGTAAAATTATCAGCTGAGATTATTGCTTGATTGTGGGCTTCATTCAGAGGTCCAATCTGTGCTTGCATTGCAAATTTTGTGGCCTTTGGTCAAATTTGGAGAAAGAGATTTTATATCAGCTTGTTGCAGCATTTGGAAGAAATTCGATTTTGTCTAAGAGCTGCATATTTCATCACTTGAGGCAAATCGATGGGGCATTATTGGTGAATTGGATGGGAGCTTCATTGGAGCATTCTCAGATTATTGGCAGCTAATTTATTCAGCAACTAGGTGATTTCATTGGGACGATTTGGAGAAGGTTACATTCAGATTTGGTATTTACAGTCTAGATGCAGCCCTCCTTGAGAACCACGATTTTGCTTGTGGAGACTTCACATGGCAACGATTTCTCTTGGACACTTGGGCGCTCCATCTTAGGTGGCAAGACAATGATATTCGATGCATAACCAAGGGGCTAGCAGTGATTAATAATTTATTATTGTAGTTGCTGATCAGAACAGGGGTGGCTCATGTTGGGCATCGACTTGGCTTGACATAGACTCATTTCCATGACACTAGGTTGCCAGGACTTCCCCAACCCAAGGGCACAATAAATACAAGGTTCTTGCATATTTTATGTCATTATTTGGGTTCATATCTGCATATTGTAGTTACTGCAAATTCATATTAGACATTTGTATTGAAAGCCAAGAGTCTTGGCTAGGTATATCAAGGAGTTATAAGTGATAAGTTGCAGCCATATGTCTGTCTAAATGCCTATTAACTGTAAGTGATCATGACAATTGTATGACAAAGTGTCTGTTGCTGTACCTTCATATTGGGTTGAATAGATGCATGCCAAGTGTTTGATAATTTGTCAAGTAGCTGTAGTTATTATTTTCAGTGACTTATATGCATGTAAAAAGTCAAAAATAGTTGGCATATCATTTCTATGACATTGTTAGTCGTTCTTGCATTGCTTGAGGCATTCAAAACATCAATTGCAACACACAAAACCAAAACAAGACAAACAAAAACTCATATCAGCAAGTTCAGACATTGTATGCAAGGTGTTTGACAATATTCCTTGAGGTTCAAGTCAGCAACATAAGGTCGGTTTAAGTAAGGGATATTACAGTGGTATCAGAGCTTTGATCCTGCCATCCTGAAGGGTTAAAGTTTTTATGCAGCCATCAGAAGTTGGTCCTCACAGGTATTATACTAGGAAAATGGTAGAACAACAAAAGAAACAAGTCACAAATACACAACAGGTCACCATGGGTGCAAGAGGTGGTGGTAGTCCACCCCGGAATGAGCTTGGAAATGAAGCTAGAAATGGGGGAAACAATGAAGAAAGAGAAGCACGGAATTTTTTTAGACGCATGGCGACAGGGCAGGAGCAGGTTGCAGATGCTTTGCGGGCACTTACAACGATGGTGCAACACATGTATCCTCAGGGAAGGCAGAATCAAGAACCGGATGACAACAAGAGTGTGGTTGGGACCCCTAGGCACAACGAGCACCCACTCGTACTGCGGATAGGCCAACACATCCTACCTTTTTGAGAAACTAATAGGAAGAGGAAAATGAGGCAATGTTTGCAGATAATCTTATGGTAGCAAATGATGAATGGGAGTTGTTGACACCATAGGTTAGGGAACGCATAAGCTTTGACAGGTTTGTAAGCCAAAGGAGAGAGCACTACAAAACAAGACAAGATCGGAGACGAAGAGGCCAAAACAAAGCCCTAAAACATGCCACCAACAAACTCACATTACCCACATTTGATGGAAGTGGGAAGGTTACAGCTCAGTCTTGGGTTCACAAGCTAGATACCTTCTTGAATCTTCGACCCATGGAAGAGGAGGATGCAATAAAATATGCCACTTTACACTTGGAGGGAGCAACCCATGAATGGTGGTACCACGGGATGGTTACGTTGCAGCATAACCGCATCACTTCTTATCAGGAATTTGTTGATAGATTGATTGAACGCTTTGATAAGAAGGATCCAAAAACATATTTCAGGGACTTGGCTCAGCTCAAGCAGGTTGGAAATTTGGAGGTTTACATAGGTGATTTTCAAAAGCTATCGGTTATGGTTCCCAACATATCAGAAAGAAGATTAGTCATGTTGTTTATCGAGGGCTTATTGGAACCAATGAGAGGATGGATAAAGGCTTTTGATCCCCCTTCACTTCAAGAAGCTACGAGGAAGGCCAAAAGTATGGAATTTGCAGCCCCGAAAAGCAAGTCTATGCCTAAAGATGTTCCTTCTTCCAACAATGAGAGTCCTCAACAATTTTTTGATAAGGAAAAAAAATCAACAACCATGGTGGATGAGGAGTCACGAGAGGAATTAAGGAAAAGGAAATTGTGTTACTGGTGCAATGAACCTTACAACAAAGATCATGATTGCCCTTTGAGGCTTAAGGGCAAGGCGAATCGTATAATGTGGGCATATTATGACTTCGATTCTAAAAATTCAGATCAACATGCTGCTTCAGGGGATGATCAGGGTGGAAAAGCCTCTGTAGAGTTTGGGCCTGATGTGAATTTGGCTCCTTTGGCATTCCTTGCTAATATATAGGACGAGACTACATGTAGATTCAAAGGAACAATTAATGGACAGCGTTGCATTGCTATGCTTGACACTGGAGCAACACATAACTTTATCGATGAGGGGTTTGTGGCTAGATGTAGACTTCAGACTGAGGATTTTAATGGGTTTCAAAGTCCGAGTTGCTGATGGATATACCCTCATGTGCACCAAACGGATAAGTAATCTCACCTTATTGCTGAATGACTATGAGTTACAAATTGACTTCTATGTGGTCAACATGGGTGAGATGAATATAGTATTGGGCATGAAATGGCTCTAGGACATTGGAGAATTTACCCTCAACGTACCTAAAATGGAAATGAATTTTGAGTTAAATAATTGGAAATATATGTTGAGGGGAATTACAGATGGGAGCTTGCATTCTATCTCTTTTGTTAGGGGGATGGACAGGAAGAGAGAGAAGGAGGTGGTCCAAGAAGAGTTCATGTTTGCTCATGCCTCTAGAGGTTCAGAGTTGTTTGATTCGATTAGCATGAAGGTAATGCTCAGTTTGTGAACAATCCCTTGTTCAAGTCAGATGCTACATGGTCATATGATAATCCACTCTTCGAGTTAGATGTTGATCACTCTCTTGACCCCAGTCCTGAGATGAGCATTGATTGCAATGTTTGGGATCCTTCCAATGCATCGGGATTTCAGATAGGGCTCGCAGAGGAGTTTTCTGAGGTATACATAGTGAGGAGTGCGTACAGTTTTACATTTGATCCTCATGTACATGATCTATTTCAGATGCATAGTTAAATGGCGCATGTGCTATACTGTTTGTATGATAGTTTGCCTTGCACAAAGATTGGAAGCAAGTGTTGTCAATCTTTTGAGTTGCTTCCTTTTGAGGCTCATACTCCTGCGACATCTGATGGCGAGATTGAGTGGGTTCGGCAAGTTCAATCAGTTGTTCTTGTGCTAGTGTTACAGGAGCTGTTTGGTGATATTAGGGACATTACACAGATCTTCCCTTGGGATCCAAGTGGGGGAGAGTTTTCTTTGCAGTGGATGATTGCTTGGGGACAAGCAATTTCAGGGAGAGCGGATTGTAATGTCCCCTTTTTAGCTCGACGTTGCTTTTGGACGGTTTAGCCTATTCCTGATTCTTTAGCCTATTCCTGATTCTTGAAGGCTAATGAGCATGGTTAGGGGGTCCTTTGTGGCAGATACCTAGTCAGTTGATGGTTTCCATTTCTTGGATTTAGTTGAATTTGTAGAAATAAGGAGTTTCTTAAGATATAATGTTTAATTATTATTAAAGGGAAGCTTCCAAAAAGGTCGACCTTTCCTTGGGGAAAAAGTATAAAAAGGGGGCCAGCCAAAGCTTCTTTCATCCAGGATTTGACATTTGATTTGGATTTCTTGTTTGGAGAAGGAACCAGCTAGAGTTTCTGCCATTACTAAGCCTTTGGGAACATAAACTCTCATAGGTTGTGCAATTTTGAGGCTGTGAAACTATTAGCTGAGATTATTGCTTGATTGTGGGCTTCATTCAGAGGTCCAATTTGTGCTTGCATTGCAAATTTTGTGGCCTTTGGCCTAATTTGGAGAAAGAGATTTTATATCAGCTTGTTGAAGCATTTGGAAGAAATTCGATTTTGTCTAAGAGCTGCATATTTCATCACTTGAGGCAAATCGATGGGGCATTATTGGTGAATTGGATGGGAGCTTCATTGGAGCATTCTCAGATTATTGGCAGCTAATTTATTCAGCAGCTAGGTGATTTCATTGGTATGATTTGGAGAAGGTTACATTCAGATTTGGTATTTACAGTCTGGACACAGCCCTCCTTGAGAACCACGATTTGCTTGTGGAGACTTCACATGGCAGCGATTTCTCTTGGACACTTGGGCGCTCCATCTTAGGTGGCAAGACAATGATATTCGATGCATATTCAAAGGGCTAGCAGCGATTGATAATTTATTATTGCAGTTGCTGATCAGAACAGAGGCGGCTCATGTTGGGCATCGACTTGGCTTGACATAGACTCATTTCCATGTCACTAGGCTGCCAGGACTTCCCCAACCCAAGGGCGCAATAAAAACCAGGTTCTTGCATATTTTATGTCATCATTTGGGTTCATATTTGCATATTGTAGTTACTGCAAATTCACATCAGACATTTGTATTGAAAGCCAAGAGTCTTGGCTAGGTATATCAGCATTGTATTTGGTTTTGAATTTGAATAAAGGAGTTATAAGTTGCAGCCATATGTTTGTCTAAATGCCTATTAGCTGTAAGTGATCATAACAATTGTATGACAAAGTGTCTGTTGCTGTACCTTCATATTGGGTTGAATAGATGCATGCCAAGTGTTTGATAATTTGTCAAGTAGCTGTAGTTATTATTTTCAGTCACTTATATGCATGTAAAAAGTCAAAAACAGTTGGCATATCATTTCTATGACATTGTTAGTCATTCTTGCATTGTTAGAGGCATTCAAAACATCAATTGCGGCACATAAAACCAAAACAAGACAAACAGAAACTCATATCAGCAAGTTCAGACATTGTATGCAAAGTGTTTGACAATATTCCTGTTGGTGTAACAACTAACACCTTTGGAGTGCAAGTTGGTACGGACAGCTATGCACACTACGTGATGAGTGCACTTCAAATTAGGAGGGGAAGCTCCCTCGTTGTATGGACAAAAGTGCTTGAAAAGTAAACTAAACTATTTCCTGTCTTTTTGTCTCAACTGTAAGAGGCACAAGGTTTGCAATAAACTTCGAACGTTGTAACCAAGGTTTTTCTGGTTTTGCAGGGCCTAACTACAACTCAAAACTAAGTAACTTAACTATCTAGTCTCCTCAAGAAAAACAGAGCATGAGGAAACGGAGCAGGATATGATTATATGATAACTTCAAAGACATGATTTCCAAGGAGGTGACGACACCTTTCCGAGGCGTAGGCTGAAAGAAAAGTTATTGGCAATAATACTAGTACAATGAACTCTACTTCTGAATTCCCAAGGAGGCGACGACACCTTTCCGAGGTGTAGACATGAAACAAAGCGCATTAACACAATAACACCAAACGATAAGTCTTAATTCTAAATTCCCAAGGAGGTGACGACACCTTTCCGAGGTGTAGATATGAAATAAGCTTATAATCACAAGAACACAAGACAATGATCATCCAAGCAAAGTGAACAGATACAAAATAGCAATATTACAGGAAAAACTGGCTCAGCATATATTACTATCACGTCCAAAAGTTATGTACAAATGAGCAAAAACTCTTATTTATAGACATCAAAAGGTGTAGGGAACCCTAAAATCACCTTCAGTCAACTACAGTCTTGCAATGCATGCAAGATTTATTGCTAAACCCTAATAAAGCAAGCTATACAGTTATCTGGAAAACTACCATCAGTTAACCAGTACAATTAATCTAAAAATGGACATTGTGCAAGCATGCACGTCCTTATTGAAAGCAAGTTAACTGGAACACTACCATTAGTTAACGTAAACCCTAAATACAACTCCAAGTGAATAAAGATAATCCCAGAATAGACATGCATGAGATGAGACAACGAGTTAACTTGAAAAGGTAACGCCAAGTTTTAACTCCTGTGTGTAATGTCTATCTTGAGAGGTGGGAACTGAAGTCTATTGGTTGTGATCTCGAGCAACCAATCCCTCAACGAGATTGTTAACTGTATCACTGTCTGGAGCATTGATACTCTGCCGAAGTATGCTATGTCTGTGCAGCATGTCCTTACCAGCTGTGATCTGGGATTGAAGTTCACCTTTGCTCCTGGTTGCTTCATCAAACAACGTTGACAAAAGTTCACTTTTGCTCCTGGTTGCTTCATCGAACAATGCTGACATGACTGTAAGCTGATTAATCTTACAATCAACGGTCTCCCCATTGAAAATACTATGAACGAGTGCCTGGAGCTCTCATAGACCGGAGTGCAATAGTGACGTGCTCTCTACTCTCAGTCAATTCTGATGCCATAGTCTCTTCTATCTTTTCCTTGAAAACCAACTGTGTTTTCCAAGAGTAGATAGCTTCTTTATCTTCTGCATCTGTGACTGATTCATATGCCACACTCAGGTGAGCAATCATAATCTCGTCCCAGGGTCTGTTAGTCGCCATGTCTTGCTCCTCATCCTAGAGATGTAAACGGAGCTCTCGTGCATTGTACCGCAACTGATATAACTCTGCAAGAATAGAGCGGCCTCTAGCAACGAACTCCTCTGATTCCTCCAAGCGCTTGCCGTATGCAACTAAGTGATCAAGCTAACCCTGTTCTGCTAGCGGCTCGAGCATCGGCGGGAGTGTGGCAATAACATCTGACTTGTGTACAAGGCTATAAATGTACTGATGAAGCTGTCTAATTTCAGCCTTGAGGGTTGCCTTGTCTTCTTCGTCCTTTAGCATTCTATCCCTGGCGCTGTTTGTAGCAACCTGTAGGAGATCAACCTGAGTTTGGCAAGTGCTACGACCAAGGTTGACTGTGATAACCTCAAAGTCCTGAGATTCCAACTCATCCAAGCTCTTCCCCTCTGGAGGTATAGCAATCTTGACGACGATCTCCATATCAGCATTCCTCTCTATGTGAACCATGTTCTTGATCCTCTTGTCTGGCGCATCTTGGTAAACATGATTGAAGTCTGAATGATCAAGGACATAGGATGGCTGCCTCCTCTTCCTTCCCAGCTGAGATTCAATCCAAGACTGTTCTCGGCTAATGCCACTGGATCTGTACTAGTAACAGGAGGCTCTGACGAGAGTGAATATGTAGAGGAGCTGCTGTGAGATGGAGAATCTAAATCCAATTCAATGCGAATTGGGACTAGTGACTGCCATGGAACTGGTGTAGGAACTCGAGGTTGGACCTCAGGCACTGGCGGACTCTGAACTGGCCTCTGAACTGGCTCTCTGACAGGCTGTCTGACAGGCTCCATGTGTGTATCAATGGCAAGCGCCTTGCTTTTTGAATTGTTTGGCGCTTGACTTTTCTTAGGAGGATTACTCCTCTTCTTCTGTTTGGGTTTTGACGAGGAAGGTAGCGAAGGATCCACCACTGGCGACTCTACTCTAGGCACATTTACCCTCCTGGTCTTCTTGCTATCGAGGTAAAGTATACTGTTTTGGATAACTCTACTTGACCTCTCCTTTACTGACGCGTACTCCTCGGCATACCAATCAACTGCCAGTAGTGGCTATGTATTGACCTGTTCTCTGAAAAACTGAGGAAGTAATTCTCCCTCATCATCTAATAAACCTCCCACATCTTTTGCCAGAAAAATAGAAATCTATGAGAGAGAAACGGCCGTAGCTACGTCTGCGGACCTCGAAGTCGTCCTTGCAATTTGCCGAATAGTCACCATAGTAGGCTTATGGTATGCGCGACCACCGAGGTGTGCTGTGTGGATCATAAGCACGTATATGAACAAGATACTTGAGATGATACTTCTCTAGCTCTTGTCCTGTAGTTTTGGCATCAATTGCCGTTCTACACCAATAGATTCCGAACTGCATGGGAAAATTGGCAGCCTGTTTACGCTTGCGGCGCAAATGACGATGAACATCATGTAGCTGCCTCAGGAACTCCATGAAAACTGTTCTATCCGAAGCATAACGTGGAAGCATGGATGGATTTCCTGTAAATCCATATACTCGGATGTAAGTGTATGTCGGGAACTGAATGAACCAGTCCGCCCAACCATCCATCGCTGCTCTAGAAACCGCCGAGATATGAATATGCAACTCTCGGTCCAAGTTTCTCATTGTATAAGTTAGGAAAGCCTCTTGAACATGCTTGAAGTGACGTTCAACATTAGTGAACTCAAGCTGATCATAATAGTGATAGACTTTCTAAACACTGAGTGTTAAATTTAAGTGATCAGATTAACATGCACAAAAATTAATTCAAAAATAACATAGTACACAACAGATACCCTGGGAAAACCCTCTTGAGGGAGAAAAACCCAGCCAATAATATCTCTTATATTATTGAGTCTTCAAAGTGAATGATACATCTACAATAGGCCACTCAAAAGGCCAGCATACAGCATCACAGACTGATGCTAATACAGACTGTATGAATGCAACTCTCTAATGAATATCTCAGATCGCTCTTGCATAAGCTCTCATATGAAAACTCTTAACTGAATGTGAATGAACTGAAGTGCGAATGAATTGTATGAACAAATGTTAAACAAATGAAGTGTAAATATATGAGATGGTGGAAGAGATGCAACTCTTCAAGAAGAAGGTCGGCTGACATAGAGATAATATAAAATACAATGATAAGTGGTCGGCCTCTCATAGAAACAAGTGCCTCTTCACAAGTCTTCAAGTCGGCCTTCAATAATCCCTTTTCATTTGGACGCCACCAATGAGAGGAAAGTCGGCACATATAAAAACTCGTGCCAATTAAGAATATAAATTAAATAGCTCTCAAGCTATAATTTAATTTATTCAATCAAGAACAAATACTGTGCTGGAAGGATACGACTGAAGCTGAATATAACATCAACACTGAGAATGCCAACCGTGTTTAACCCTCTAAACTGACCTTGGTAAGCGATCAAGTACACGAGGTAAGAACACATGTGAAACTTGTTGGCAACTAGGAAACCAGTGATTTGCTTGTGGAGAACATCGTTGATGAAGGATGCCCAGTCATAATGCTCCTGCCCAGATATGATGCGACCAATGTACATCCAAGGCTGGAAAACGTTTGCATGTGCATGACCTGAGACACGATTCAAGAGTGTGATTAGAATCGAGTACTCATCCTTGTACTCACCGCGACCCACGTTGTTTGGCAATTTGTTCCTCGTTTGCTTCAACCATCGCTCTGCCATCTTACTTTGGCACTTGTCTATATCAGCGTTGAATGCATGCGCACACTGCTCCATAGAAATGACTAGACTGCTTGGGTGCTGAGGGATACCAAAATTTCTTTCAACGTCTAGAGGCTCAGAGACTGCAAATGACTCGTCCATCTACTGACACTATCTCATGAGTAGCAGAGTTGTAATGCTTAACACAAGACATTACGAACTCAACACAATGAACGAAGATAGGTATGGAAGCGGCCTCAAGTAACCTGGATTGCTGAATGTTCTGAATAATCGAATCTCTGATCTTGACTGGATCTAAGACTACCTCTGGCAGCACCTTGTGGAGATTCGTTTCAACTGTCCCGATGAAGTTGTGAGTTAGGACTGATTTGGTCCTGTATTCGAGCCGAGTGTATTGCATTTTGAAAAACTCACCCGTTGACTGTGAACACGGCTATGTTCTGACAAGATTTTTGGAAAGCTAAAAATAGCCTATCGAAGGGTTATTTTCGGCGAAAAATTTGAGATATGGGTTTTGTCCAAAAAAAGATTCTAAGACAACCCAAAACGTCAAAAATGCGAAAATCCAACTTCAACTCGACCATGCAAGGAATTTTCAGTTGAGAAAATTAGAAACTTGAGAACTGATGCTCTGGAGTTAAAAATTCTTGAAAATTCAAACACATGAATTTAACTCGAGGAAGCTCTATGAAATCGATCCAGATGAATAAATTTGCCAAAATTTCCCTGTTTCTGGAACATGTGAATTGAATTTGAGAGAATTCTGATGACTCTGAGAGGAGAAAAGACGTTTTTTCTGTGTTTTTTCTCTTTCAAAATCGCCATTGGCTTCTCAAATTCCCTAATGACTGTGAATCTGTACCTGCAGAAGGAATTATTGATGTCTCTGAATTTGATTGCTAACAAAATCGCCCAACTTTGGAGAAAATTCACTCTGCCTGTGAAGAAATACGAATTTCTGAAGCTGGATAATGAATTAATGCCAGGAGCCATGTTTAAATAGAATAAATTTGCACCTCAAAGGTGACTGCAAGATTTAAAACCTCAACTGAAAATAGAATGATTCTGATTGGACCCCTCCAGTTACACTAACACTGTCTCGGAGTCCGGAATAAAATAATAATAAAAATAATATTCATCATGCAATTTGAAAATAAGCATCAAAAAGGCGCCCCTTTGAAGAAAATCGCCATTTAATACTTAAGCATGTAAAATAAATATTAAATATTATTTTATTCAGTTGACAAACCACATAAAGCACTTGGACGGATTCAACAACTTTCACTGATTTCGAAAAAAAGTCCATTTGCTCAAGATATGATGTTTTTCGCCAACTTCCTACTTTGTAGCTGACTACAAAGTTACAACTGACCATATTCAACATTGATTTCCGGGTGACCGGATGAAGTTGTGACCAAGCTGGGATATTCATCGCGAAGCCTGCAGAGCAAGGATCAAATGTCTGTTGGGAGTTGGAACTGCAAAATCCATCATTTAACACCTCAAAGAATTAGGTGCCCTTGATTAAATTGATTTTCAAAAAACAGACTTAGCCATTTCTCCATTCTGCCATCTGACGCTTCAAACGACTGTTGACGACGAATGATGAACCCTGTTGATTGGATGATGAGCTCACTGCGCGACTAGAAGTATTTTGCATCCAACGACTATACGTAAGGCATCAGAGGACTGCATTAGGGACCCCAAAAGCAAGGGCGCCCCTGGCTCGAGAAGGCTCAAACACCATTTGTCGAAAGTACAAATCTCAACCAGATGCCCTACTTTGACCTCTGATATCGAGAGCTGGGGTGACCTGATTTGCTCACCGTCTGTCTCGTTGCATAGCTAGAACAACTTACAAGAGATGTCTTTGGAGGTGACGAAGCGAGAAAACTGCTTCTAAGACCTCAAAGAGACGATAGCCTTTTCTTTTTAAAATATACGCTCCAGACTAGGCCATTTTCTGAGCTGTCTTCGTTTTTCAGTATTCTACAAAGACCTCGCACGTACGAGCGTTTGCCAAATCCCGGAGGTTGACGGTTGGGCTTGTTGGATAGCTGGAGTAATTCCTCACAAGTCTCGTGAAGACTGCGAAAACTAAAAACTCCATTTGACAGGCCAAAAGGCTGGGTGCCCCTAGCCTACAGAGGCTACAGTGTATGTTTCATGTTTCTCCACCCTCCGATTTATGTGCCTGGTAGAATCTCTGCCATGATCGCTCGGAATATCGGATTGTCAAGCTGACTAGTGCGTTGCGAAACCGGACTAGAGTAGCACATATGTCAGGAGACCTCATCTGTGAACTCATCCATCTCAAGGGTCATCTTGAAGGGCGCCCTTGGGCTACAGGGGCGCAAATTTGGCAGTTGACAATTTTGTTTTGATAAAAATCCTCCTTGCAACCTCAACTTTTGACCTTGACTGCCGAAGCTCTGGGTCTCAAATGTTTGCATTCGATAGCTCATCGGATAGTCAAACCAATTAGGAAGAGATTGAATGTATTAGCAAGCAGGAATAACAGAATCTAGACCTCTTTTAAGAAGGGTGCCCCTGGGCTACAGGGGTGCAGATTTGCTATAAATTGATCGTCTTTTGCAATCTGCAACTTCTTGAACCTTCAGCTTCTACCCTCAACAATCGGAGTTGTAGACCTTGGATAACCTCGCAGGATAGCTCATCGGATAACCAGACTAATTCTGAAGAGATTGATTGCATTTGCAAGCACATGCAACAAGATCTGGGCCTTCAAAGAGAAGGGCGCCCCTGAGCTACAGGGGCGCAGATTTGCTTCTGCTTGAAAAATCTTCATAAATTTGATCTCTGAAATTCCTGTTCTGGCCACTGAAACGACTATGCAAAGGTATAGTTTCGTCGTGAAATGCTCCTCCATCGCATCATTCTGAGACCTTGTCTCAGGTTTTGATCAACAGGTACTGTTCAATAGCTGCTTTTGACTGACACAACATTGACCATAGTCCATGCTTGATATTGCCCAAAAACTGTATTTGACATCATTTTAGCAAAGGTTTAGACCCTTTTTAAGCAAAATGCCTTAATGAAGCAAAAATTTGGTTTGGGTACAACAATTCCTTGAGGTTCAAGTCAGCAACATAAGGTCAGTTTAAGCAAAGGATATTACAATATTGGAGTATCTTTTACAAAAAGGTTCATCTCCTTATATAGAATTTGAGAGATATAACGAACTATAAATAAATGTGACACTTGTCCAAGTATCTAAATACTAGTAATAGCTAGCATTATTACACATCACTAAGTCACTATGGTGACTTTACGACAAAAGGTAAGCCTTATATTCTAACACCCCTTCTTAAGGTTTATTGTACTGAAAGCAAAACATAGTAACACATGGATTGAAACCTAAAATTATAGAACCAAATAGAACCATATATTCTTCAAAAGATTTTCTTTGAAAATAATTCTTGGACTAGGTAGACTGTGTAACCCTCGTAAAGGTGTAGTTCTTGAGTTAAATTCTTGTGTTCTCCAATTTCCATCTTCCCAAACTCCATCTATGCTGAGCTTCATCTGCACTAGATCCCTTTGTCTTCAAAGTGTAGTCTTCTTAAAATATACATTCTTCATCAATGAATTATTCACCGTTGTCAACATCAGATGGATCTTCAACAATAGCTATATTTGCTTCATTTGGTTTGTCTTTGAGCTTTGAACGTCATTGTCTTGATTCTACAATTCTAGATTGTGTGACTTCTTTTCTTGTAGAATAACATTCATTCTCCCTTTTGTCTTTATTTGATCTTTTGTGGTTGTTTCTTGAATATAATGCCATCTTGGGTTGAAAATCATCTTCTGCATCTCTTCTTGTTGTTTTCTTTTCTTTAGCTAAGAGAGCTGAAATCATATCTTCTAGAGTTTGAGAAGGCATCTAACTGAGAGAAAAAATGACATTGCTGAATTTAGAAGGTAGATTGTGTGACCTCTTTTCTTGCAGTAATAACATTCAATCTCTCATTTGCTTTTATTTGATCTTTTCATTTTGTGTTTGTTTCTTGAGTAAAATTGCATCTTGGATTGAGTGCCATCATTTGTATCTCTTGTAGTTGTTTTCTTTTCTTTAGCTAAGCGAGTTGAAATCATATCTTCTAGAGTTTGAGAAGACATCTAAGTGAGAAAAAATGGCATTGCTGAATTTACAAGGTGGATTGTTTAACAAAATGACTTTGACATTCTCATCATCTATTGTATCATTGACTTCTGCTAGCTATCTAATAAGACTTAGTGACTTTGTTAGCTATCTTGAATTTGAATAGTTGAAGCTTTCAAGAAAACTTTGAACTAACTGCTGTTGCCCCAAACAATTTGATCAAGTTTTCTCAATCTCTGCTTTGCCAATGCATTAACTTATTTACATCTGTAGGTGGTTTCTCATTCCCATTTACTATTTCCCCACAAGTCTTGTTTTTCAATTGTATTTGGCTTTTTACTTTCTAGATGTGGAAATTGAGGCCAAAATACTTTTCCAATGAAATTTCTATTAGAAAAAATAAACTATGAATCAACTTTTATAAACTCAATTTTTTATAAAATTAACATATAGGGTTTTGTAGATACCCTGAATTTTTTTTTCACAATCTCTTGCTTATGGAATCAGCTCATGCCCTAGTCATGGCTATTTTGTGACTCATTATTGCAAAAGTATCTTGTGCCCATCAAGGGTTCCGCATGACCTTTAGATTTACATGTTTTGTTGCCGTTATGACAACAATATTAGAAAAAGAGAGCTATTAGCACATGCAATAACACATCATAATATTATGGAATATTAGAGTATCTATTTCAAAGAGGTTCATCTTCTTATATAGAGTTTGAGATATGTAACTAAAACTAATTAAAAAAGTGACTGTCCAAGATTCTAAATATTAATAATAGCTATCACTATTACACACTAGTAAGTCACCATGGTGACTATATTACAAAAGTTAAGCCTTATATTCTAACAATATGCATATTTGGAACAAAACTTCCAAGGTGCTTATCAAGATAAGGATATCAATATGCTACATTAAATTTAAGTCTAGGTACAAAGTAAACCTAAAATTTACTTTCTACTTTCTAGACAACAACTTCATAAAAAAGAAATCATAAAAGAATACACATTTCTTTCTATTTCAATGCATTCAACGAGATCAAACATCTCATAAATAATACCAGTATTTAGATTTGTACATATTTAAGTGAGTGTTTTAGGCTTATTTGTTTGCTGACAGAACCTATCTTCTAGATTCATCATATTGTATTTTTCCAACAAGATCTCTTTTATTATAAATTATAGGAACGTCCGACTCTGAACAGTTCATTTGATACATACAATACTATAACTTAACCTTGCCACATGGTTCATAGTGCTGGAAATAATTTCAAGGAGCAAAACTGACACTTTTTTCCTTTTAACACACATGTACACAACATATTTCTGCACAAGTCTCTCTTGTAGAGAGTAGCACGTTTCTTTATACCATGATACATAGATCTCTTACATAGATTTAGTGGAAGGATTTCTCCGTCCTCGGTGGCATCTACCTCAAATGCTAAACAACAGATTGCCCCTATCTATAGCTATTATAAAGCGGTGGGGGGGGGTCGGCTAGTTCCCAACCACAAGCCACTTTTCTCTCCCATCCCACCCTGCTTCCCAACGTTCAGCCTCCCACCGTTCATGTAGGGGGGAGGGCCCCTCCCCTTAGAATAGTAGGGCCACCCACCCTACACTATAGTCGATCAAAAGTATGGCTCAGATGTAGACTGGAAAAGTGACCCAACTCCCATAGAATAGTAGGGGTGTGGGAGCCCTTCAAATAGTAGGGGGTTCTTCTTGGAGGGCCCTCCCTTCACCCCCTACTATTTGAAGGGCTCCCACCCCCATAGAATAGTAGGGCCGGGGGGGCCCGGGGCGTATAGAAGAAACTATCGGGCCCCAGAATAACAATCCAACTAGTTGAATTCTATCCTACTATCTCCCCCCTATATTCTAAGGGCAACTATTACAACAGTCACACATCATATCCTTTTGGTTTGCAGAAAACCCTTTGTTTCCAACTAGAGTCTTAAAATACATGAACAAAGTCATATGCCAGGTGAGTGCTCTCTTCCCAACCAATATGACATCGTCAAACACCATAAGAGTAAACCAGTGTACTAACCATTGACTACGAGGATAATGATGTGCCATAGGATACATATACATGGGAAAACACAACAGTTACATCCACACAAATGACATAAATGATCCCTTTGCATAAAATCTAAACCTAAAAACAGCATTATAACAATTCAAAACCCAAAAAATAGCGCATTTGTGTCACTTCGCAAATTGTGAAGAGTCGAAGGAAGAAGAGCACAGCTGTGAGAAACCAAGTGAAAGAAGGAAAGAGAAGTGAGCAAAGGGCAAAAGAAGACCAAGTCTCCATCATTTTAGGTAAGTTCATTATTTTTTGTTTATTTTACAAATTCTTTTGCATTTTTTTGTTTTTGTTAAAATTTCAAATACTAGGAGGGGTTTTTTGTGTGTTTGTGTTCTATGTTTGCACTTGCAGTTGTCATTTACATTTCAACAAAAAAAGAAGTAATGAGCACTAGCAGCAGTGAGGGTAGTGAGGGTCAAGAAATTGAAATTGAACAAACATACCATGAAAGTTCTTCCAAGGAATGTGAGTGTTTCAGGGACACATAGTTCAGAAAATCCATTTCAATGCCCTTCTAACCTCTTGAAAAAGTATGCAAATGGTCCATTTAACCCAAAAAAATCTCCTTTACAATTTTCAACAGCCATAGATGCTAAGAAAAAGAATTCAGGGGGAGAAGAGTATGGCTGTGTCATATTTGCAAGGAGGACTATAGGGGCAGCTACACAAGAGTTTATTCCCATCTTATAAGCATAAATTGTCAAGAGGTAAAAATATGCAAAACCATAACATTAGTTGAGAAGGCCGAGGTAACAGGTTGCACATGGAGGGTGAAGCCAAAAAAACAGGAATGCCAATGGAGTCTTTGCAACCTAGTGGGTCATTGTCTAGTGCTACAACTACTGAATTTAGGAGTGTTGTGCTTGAGAGTCAAAGAGGAAAGAAAAAGTCCACTAGTGTTACTAACATGTTTAACATGCAATTAGGAGATGTAGCTAATAGTTCTATTGCCAAATTTTTCTATGCTAGTGCCATACCATTTCATGTGGCACACTCTCCATTTTTAAACAAATGTTCAAAGATGCACTTGCTGCTGTTCCTTCATATGTTCCCCCTAGAGATCATAAGCTACTCACCTCCCTCCTTGATCATAAGTATTCCAAAGTGAGTATAATGATGGAGGAGTTGAGACAAGTTTGGTTAAGGGATGGTTGCTTTATCATTATGGATGGGTGGACCAATATTAGACATTGGCTACTCATCAATGTTAATGTCACATGTTCAACAAACTTTGATTTTTTTAGAGCTATTGATTGTTCAGGGAAGAGGAAGGATGCAAACTTCCAATTTCAGATTTTAAAAGATGCCATAGAACTTAGAAGAGGTTAGATCCTCTAATGTTGTACAAGTAGTGATTGATTCAGCTCATGTATGCAAGCTAGCTGGTTTAATGGTGGAAGGTGCTTACAAGAACATTTTTTGAACCCCATGTTGTGTCCATGCATTGAACAACACATTGAAAGACATTGGAAAAATAGATTGGCTGAAGGAAGTGGTGTCAAAAGCTAGAGGCATTCAAATGTTTATTTGCAATCATCACACATCACTTGCTTTGTTTAGCACTTTTTTGAGGAAGGAATTTCTCAAGCCTGTAGATACTAGATATGCTAGCTACTTTATTTTGGTGGAGAGGATGATTGAGGTGCAAGAGCCTCTACAATTGATTGTGGTTAATTTAGAGTGGGGTAGAGGCAAACATAGCTGAAGGGAAAGGTGTCAAACAAAAAATCCTCAATGATGATTGGTGGTCCACAATGAGGTAAGAGATTGTCGTTTTCTATTTTTTAGTGAATTGCTGATTTTCAATATTAAATTTGTGATTTTATTATTAACTTATACATTGCTGATTTTAGTATTAACTTTATGGTTTTCATTCTATTATTGATTTTTAAATTAATAAATTGCTGATTTTATTATTCAATTTGTGATTTTATTATTTTTATTGTTTCTAAGTTTCTAACTTGTAAAATTTCTAAATTATGTTCATTCTTGAATCTTTGTAGATATATTTGATCCATTATCTCACCTGTTGTGCAGATCATAAGATATGTTGATACAAACTCTCCCATCCTTGGAGAGATTTATGAGACATTTGACAACATCCTTGGACATATGAAGCAAGCAATTTATAGTAGGGACCCTAATTTTCGGATTAGACGAGGAGCACATTAGGCCCTTTGTGATGCGGCGGTGCAACACTATGAACACCCCCCACTTCATATGACTGCCCATGCTCTAAATCCCAAATGGTATGCAACAAGTTCTGGGAGAGTGCCTCCATGTGATGATGAAGAGGTGAAAGATGGCTTCATGAAGGCCCTTGGGAAAATGTATATTGAGAAGTCTAACAAACTTAGAGCACAATGACTAGCCTTTGTGAGTCTTTGTTGCCCAACATTTAGTAGACCAGAGGCGAGGATGGATAGAGCTACATTAGCTCAAATTGCCCCCATTGGATTGTAGTCATAGCATGGCAAGGATGCATCAAAGTTGAGGATGCTTGCCACGCGTCTACTTTCATAGGTTGCTAGTTCCTCTGTTGCAGAGAGGATTTGGTCTACATATAGCTTCATTTTATCAGTCAAGAGGAATAGGCTTACCTCTAGACGATTGGAGAAGTTGGTGGCTGTGCATAGTGCCTTGCGGCTTCAGGATCAGCAAACACCTGAGTATCGTTAGACTCCAGTTGCATGCTATGATGTTGATCCTGAAGATACTACACAAGTTGATTATGAGGAGGCACATGATGTATTGCTTGGGGTTCCACTGGATCAGGATGAGACAACCTCTCATAGTGGTAGCGACTTAGATTCCGATTTTGATGCAGTATTAGGGGATGCTGATTAGGGACAGCTGCATATTTCTATATTTTTGTCATTTTGTAGTTGAAACTTGCAGTCTTTGGGCAATTTGATGCAATTTTTATATAATATATATGCACATTGTCATTGAATGCAATTAAATTTTGTTAAAACTTCATTTTGCCTCGCTCCTGTGCCCGTCCCCGAAATGCATCCTCATCCCCTTTTGTCCCATCCAGGAAACTTGGGGTAACATGGATATATATATCAAAAACGAATAGAACACAAAATGTATTCTTCTATTAGATATCAGGATCAAACATTACAAAGACCTTCACCTCTTTTTATAGAGTTTGGAGTGAAGATAGATAACCTAAAAGCAGCCTAACATTAAAAATAAACTAATCCAATTTAAAATCACTAAAGTGACTTTATTACATATGTAAGTCTTAATTATCTCTAATACCAAAAACAAATAGAACACAAAATGTATTCTTCTATTAGATATCAGGATCAAAATAAAGACCTTCACCTCCTTTTATAGAGTTTGGAGTGAAGATAGATAACCTAAAAGTAACCTAATATTAAAAATAAACTAATCTAATTTAAAGTCACTAAAGTAACTTTATTACAGATGTGAGTCATAATTATCTCAACTACTCTCTTTTAAGACTGACTGCACTAAAACAAACCAAACTAACATGAAGCATATCAAACTAAAAACACCTTGAACCATGAAATCACCATTCTTCAAAAGCTTTACTTTGAAAACAGGTAGAACTCCATCAAGCTGCCTCAAACCCTTGTAAAGTTGTAGCTCCGAAGTTGAATTCCCAAGTTCTAGACCACCATTTCCTCAAACTCCCGAAACATTTATCTCCAAAACCATTGGACAACGATCCATGCTAAGTTACACTCACAAAGCTCCATCAAGTTGTCTCATAAACCTTGTAAGAGTACGATTCCCAAGACCCACAATCTTTCAAGCTAACTGGGCAACCATCCATTCTGAGCTGTCTACATTGGCTTCCTACCTGACTCCACAGAACTAGACTTCTTAAAAATGCATAAAAAGAAACGTCTTCACCATTGTTAGCGTCAAGAGTGTCTTCAACAATGGCTACATTAGCTCCTTTGAGCTTTCCTTTGAGAACATCATTCGCTTAAAGTCTACAGTTCCAAGCTGTGTGGCCTAGTTACTTGCAATAATAACATTCTGTCCCCATTTTTTCCTTATCAGATCCTCTACGATTTGAGTATAATGCTACCTCAATTTGAGGATCATCTTCTATATCTTCGCAATAGTTCTCTTTTCTTCAAGTAGGAGAGCTGAAATCATATCTTCCAGACTTTTAGAAGAAAGTTGACTAGGAGTAAAGATGACACTGCTGAATTTTGAAGACAAACTATTTAATAAAATGGCTTTAGACTTCTACTAGTTATCAAAGAAGAGATCTTAGATTGTTCACGTGGCTTGACATAGTGACTCCATCAAATCATCTTGAACTTGAAAAGCTGAAGCTTTAAAGAAAATTTTGTATTAACAACTATTGCTCCAAATAATGTATTCGAATTCTCCAAAATTTTCTTATATGGTTTTGCCAAATCTATATGATGCAACTCAGAATTAGAGAGGGCAAGACCAATAATAGCTTTGGCTTTATCATCTCTGCTTTGCCATTTTAGTACTTTACTAATATCTGTAGAAAATTTTTCATTTCCATTTACTATTCCCCTTAGGTTCTTGTGCATCAATTGCATCTGAATTTTTACTTTCCAAGTGTGGAAGTTGAAACCAAAATATTTATCCTCTGGAATTTCCATTTTCAAAAACTATAATGAACTGATTTTTTTTTCAAACGCTAATATCTCCTTGCCGAAATTCTGTAAAACCTTAGGACACTAGTTTGCATGAAAACTTCACAGAAAATCCTTACGCTGGGTTTGAACTAGTGGACTGCAAACCCTAATACCTTCCATAAAATTTAGCAGTTGTGGATGAGAAAATCCTAACCCTAGACATTGAACTTGTGCATGTCATGCAAAAAATAAAAAAATATCGGTGTGAATTTTCTAATTGCAAAATCACTCAAGAACCCTAGTTGCTGCAGGAAAACTTGTTGATAGAAAAAAAAACGCAGCAATTTTAAGGTTGACAAATCCACAATTTTGTAGCAAATTCTGGTGCATCTTTTCTTCACAAAATTTGCCGTGATTTTCAACAAAAAATGGTTTGTGATTTTTGCTGGCAAATGGTCACATGCTTTTAACTCATAAAAAGCCCACGATTTTTCACCATCAGAAATACCCTACAAACTCTGCAAAAAAATTCACGAGTTTTGCCAGAAGGAGCAGGCATGATTTAGAAAAATAAAATCGTGAATTTATGCAGGAGCAGATTAAAACTTCGCGCACTTTCTCTTCACGTACCCTGCTTTGATACCATGTTCCAAAAACGAATAGAACACAAAATGTATTCTTCTATTAGATATGAGGATCAAACATTACAAAGACCTTCAACTCCTTTTATAGAGTTTGGAGTGAAGATAGATAACCTGAAAGTAACCTAATATTAAAAATAAACTAGTCTTATTCTTTGTTACAGATGCAAGTCTTAATTATCTCTAATATTAACCACGTTAGTGCTCATTTTATAGTGTTTGCATAAGGCTAAAAGCTCCTCTTTAATGTTTAAAGGGAACTGCATCGCTTGGCACATAGATTATCCTCTTGAATCTAGTATGAGTCAACCTATAATCTGCACATCAAGTTGCCATCAAATACATCCATGGTAAATATAGTTGAAGCATAACATAACTTCATGTCATCAAAAGAACCAGTCAACTTCTAATATTTTAAACACCTAGTCTTTGTTCAAATCAAATACATAATTTACTCAATATTATATTGCAAAATAGTCATGATAGCTTGTTAACTTGAAATAAGAAATAAAGTGCAGATGCTTCCAAGTATCATATAAAATACATGTCAAGGTCTATGACAAAATAGTGGCAGAATGGCCATTGATAGCACTGGAAGGTAACAACAGGGTTGGACATTACAAAATCATTGCTAAATTGTATTTGTTATGTATTACATTATTTCATCCTATTGTAGTTTTGTTGCTACAAGTGCAATACAACAGTTTTCCACAAGCCTTCCATGGTTTAAATTGTTCACCAAGAGAAAGTTTTCTCTACCTGCAATTTTTTTTCCAACACAAGCAAATGTCGTTAAGCATTTGCTTCATTACAATCTTTAGTAAGAAAGTTGAAGGCAACTTTCAAAGCAACATGCTGGAAAGTCGTCTTCTGGTAGTCAGCAAAGATTGATGATTAGCTGCAGTATGATTGGGTATCTTTCTTACTGGCTTTCACAACTCAGAAATAACATGCATGCTTGTGGAAATAAGTAGCAACATTTATATGGAATGAGAAACTACTGGTGATGTTGGACTCGTCAGCATGATTCGGGGAAAATAAAATATTTAGCATCAACCATGAAGTAATAGAACTACTTGCAAATGTAACCTAGGTGCCAAACCTTCATTGATCTCTCCTCATTCCAGACTTAACATTTCACTGTTTCTCTTATTATGATGCTACAACACTTTAGGCAACAATACTCTAAAACAGAACTAAGAACAAGATTATAAATTTTTAGATTATTACAAAATGTCATGGGCTGAAGAGCCCGAGTCTCCTGACTGACAACCTACAGGCCAGAAGACCTCAAATATGACTGGTATTATCTCAAGCATTACAAACCTATTTGGAACCAAACCAGCAGACCTTCAAAGGTCTCTATTTAAAAACTTTTGAACTCCTTCCCCTCAGGCCCTGCACTCATTCCCCTTTATTTTTATTCTGATATGTTTTATGAATATTCCGCCACTGAGATTTCATAACTTCCTTAATTTTCATAATGCTGACCTCTATTGGCTGATGGAATGTTAATGTCCCAAAATAAAATAATAATAATGATTTCTGTTATTCATCACCTCTCATAATCCTTACACTGGCTGGAGGCTGTTGTGTGTTAGCTAAAAATAGTCGATTCTTTTAAAACCTGCCTCTGGCAAAGGAACTTGTAACAGCTGGCAAGTGAAATGAATGGCTGCCACCGCCAACCAAGTATGTAAGAGAAAAGGATTATAGAGTCCGCTGGTAGGTAGGAGGTAGCTGTAGGACTTAATTCAAAATGCCACCCGTTTTTAATAGGAATAAACACCTGTGTCTAAGCAAGAATGAAGTGCCTTAAAAGAGACACCTGAGCAGTGTTTGTGGGTCCCATGGAACATATAAAGAGAAACAAATCAGAGAAGGTAGCACCACACTCGAAACAAAATGAAGGATCAATCTGCAACATATAGCAATATCAGAAGAAAAACAAAATTTGTCAAAGAAAACCTTTTCGGGTGTGCAGGATAGCATGAGCCATAGAGTGCTCCTGCATCAAGTTGAGGGATGGCACCCCTCGTGTGGGTTTAGGGGTAGAGCTTGTAGTGTAATTGAGAGGTAGCACCTCTCGTATGTCTGGGGATAGAGTCCCCAATAGTGTTGGGGGGCAGTGCCTCTCATGAGGTTTGGGGGAAGAGCCTCCAATGAAGTTGAGGGGCAATGCCCATAACAGGGTTTGTGGACAGCACACAAATTAAGGCATTGAAGATGGCATTAAGGCCAAATTAAGGCTTTCAAGACCACATGGACCTTAATAGCGCATGCAATTTTCATAAATTGATCACTATTTGACACCAAATCCTCATTCTATTTGACCAAATCTTCATTCTTCAGAGAACTAACAATGAAGCTGGGGAATTTGACTGGTCTAAATAACAAGGGTTGCGTAGTTGACGATATGAATATCATCACTATTGAATCTTTTTGTTTATTTTCTTTCTTCTTTTATAAATTCCTTACAATAGTTGAAACTTGCAAACATTTATCATTGATGAAAACTTGATTAAATAAACCATTGTTTTACCCTCACGGTGTAAAGTCAAAAATTGCGTACCTTGCAATTTTAACATTATAAATTGTACCCATTTTGATGTCACCTCAGCATGTTTTTAAGACTCATTTTAGCCTATCTTACAAGCCTTTCCCTCTCACTGGTTGCCAAAATTCATTTGGATTTTGTTTAAGTCAATTTTCTATGATTTTAATATGTTCAGACACTTATCTAGTTTCAGACACTCTTGCAACTGCACTGGTGTCCTTCAAATTGGATAAGTGTCCTGTGTATTTTAAACAGCCCCATCAGATGCGTTTTAAATTTTCTTTGGGCATAATATGTTCTATGCATTTTCTGTCAACTTTGTAACTGCCCTGCCCTTTTTTGATTCTGTTGGCCAAAATAGCATGGAATAATTTGGGATTTCAAATTGATTTGGAGTTTTAATCTTCCATAACTAATTTGGTTGGGTATTCTCTATTGCCCTGTTTGGCTACAAGTTTCCATTCCTCACTAATTTTCTTCTTCTTTAATATTTCTCCAGCATCCATGCGTCTTGCAGCAACATTTTCGGCCTTTTTAGCATATTGGCATCTCCATTGTGAAGCTTTCTACTCCATTCTTCTTCAATGCATTGTGCTTTTGGGTTCTTTGCATTCTTGAAAGAAACCTTAAGTCACTCTCTCTTGAACATTGAGGTATATTTGCATTTGCAAGAGCTGTCTTTCTTTTTTGATCATTCCTTAATATTTTATAGATCTCTTGTATCTCTCTTTGATTATTTGATATTTTCAGTGTTACCGGGGATGCGTCCCCCGTCCCTGTCCTGGGGATAGGGGACGGCCAGGGGACGGCAGCAGTGTACTATGTGTTTTTTATTTTGATTTTCTTATCATAATTGAAAAAAAAACCATATGGCAGCAATGTAGCCTTTGGGGATTTTGTTATACGTTTATAACTTGTATGTTATTGTTTAATATCACATGCATATTGACAATGAATTCTGAATTCTGAATGCATATTGGGTCTTGACAATGAATTCTTAACACAAATGTTATATGCTAAGTTTCTATAATGTATATATGCATGATTTATCCATGTTTTTATGAATATTTAAAATTTCCTTATATATTTAAAATTTTCCTATATTTTATATAGCCGTCCGCTAGCTGTCCCCAAAATTGGCTCGAAAAATTGCGTACTTGGGGACTTGTCCTTCTGTCCCTTGCCATCCCCGTCCTGGAAACTCGAGGTAACACTAGATATTTTAGAGTGTTTGTTGTGCTTTCCCTCTTTCTTGGAAAAGCAACAGAACTCATTTCCTTTCCTTGCTATTTCATATTGCAATCTTCTTTTATTTTCTATATTTGATGGTTCATTAATATTTAGAGATTTGATTTCAATTCTCTCTTGAGTTATTTCCAGAATATTGCTCTCTCCCTTCTTGGCACATTGAGATCATTCATTTCACTATTTCCTTTCCATACTTAAAATGGCAAAATATATTTCTTTCAGAGTCCTAGATACACTTAAGCTAAGCACACTCTCTCACATAGTTCTTAGTCCTAGACACACTTAGGATGATTGCACACATGTTCCATTTTATCTTGATTGCTTGTGGAGATCAAAAGACCAAAACAGGGGCTTGACGTTGGTTGCAAGGTGGCTTCATGAATTTATCTTCTCTGAATTTAAATCTTCATACTATAGTTTCAGATTTTTATCCTTCTCTTGCATTTCAGTTCTTCATGCTATTTATCATACATTATTCTATATTATTTTGGTATTTAGGTTTTATTATCTCGGCATTCTCACCTTATCTATTTTACAGGATTTTCTAACATTGTACTGGTTTATTTTATTTTCTGCTAGACTCAGACAATAACACACTTGAGGTTTCCTCTAGAAGAACCTTTATTTTTGTTTCTGTAGTCCTTTTTTATATCGTTCCAGGTTCCTCACAAATTCAGCATTCTAAAACCTATTTTTTGTAATGTAACCAAAATTTGTAATATCTTAACACATTTGGATAAAATCCAACTCATCTTCCTCTTTCTATTGTGCGTTTAATTAAATTAATTTTACTTCACACGTTTCATTAGTTTACCACACTTGATTAATAAAATTTAATCTACCTTTAGGATTTAGTTAGATTAAATTTTATATTATAGAGGGCTTCCTTCACTCTCTACTAAGTCCAAGTCGTAGGTGACATGAATTAGGAAATATTTGATCACCAACTTCCTAAAGTTAAGACAAGAGAGTGTGCATTCGAGTAAGCACAAACAAAAACAATTGTTTTAATAGTCTGTTTACCTCCAATACCATGTAAATATACCTGCTTTCTTCCAAGGTCAACCATTTGTACATGTCATCATATTATCTGTCTATTCAAAGGTTTGACACAAATTGAGATTGTTATCATGACATAGAGAAACTTTGTTCAATGTGGGGACTTTTTGGCATCCCTAGGATGGTTGAGGGATGCCTAGGCAACCCTTGGCTGCCCTAGGGACATTTAGGAGCGTCATCAATGTCCCCTGTAGGTAGGATGCTGCAAAATGCACCCTAAACCTCCCTTGCTTTGGCAAGAACATCTCAGGGATGTTCCCCCTATTAGTAGTGGAGGGCGGTGGGTAGGGGTGATAGGGGGACATTTTGTTTCCTTCCTCAAAATGACTCATTTTTTTGGTTGGGGGTATGTTTTCCTATGGAACAATTGTTTCAATGAAATTTGTCAAGAAATGCAAGGTAGGAAAAGGAGGATTTACAATATTGACAATATTGTGGAGGATACATGCCCTATCAAAGTTGATAATTTTTGCTGCTAAGGGAAGTTTCTCCTGTCCCTTACAAAAATTTAAGGAATGGGTGGGCCATTATGGAGTTGGTGGATTGATAGGAATTTTATTTATTTAGTAATTGGTAGTTTTGAGGCCAAATGTATAGGCTTAATTTCTCCATGTCTTTTATGACATTTGTTGGCAATGCTATAATGCACCCTTCATAGGCGTAAGTGCCAAACAGAGACCCTTAGCCTATTTTAATTCTTGTAGGCTAATAGGGAGGATAAAATGGAATAATTAATTAATTAAGTTAAGTTGTCTAAAGTTCAGACAACTTACATTTAATTATTTATTTTTTATAAAGTTAGACAGTTAAATTAAAAGTGACTTTTATGGGGGCCCAAAATATAAAGTTAAATTATAAAGTCACTTTAGATGTGAAAATGAATAATATATTATTATTTTTGAAAAATGTGTATAAAGAGGAGAATTGAGAAGTAAAATTCATTCTTGGCATTTTTATTTCAAAGCTCCAGTTCGAAAGGTGAGCAATTGTTCATTTTCTACCCTAGGATGAAAACCTTATGGTGAAATTGGTTTTGAGGACGAAAACCCTTCAAGCGAATCCTTGGTGGATTCATTTAGGATTCATAGGGGTGCTTCATATTAGAGATTTGTGGAGATTGTGTTGGAGTGTTAAGGTATCATTTTCCAGGTTTGCTTTCTTGGGTTTTCCAGTGGATGTGCAGTTGAAGTTGATAGTTGGGTTAAAGAGGAAAAATCATTTGCTTGCAAATATAATCAGAATATATCAGTGAAAGATTGTATGCCTGACATAATATTTTCGGAATAAATATTTTATGAGACCTGTACATGGTGACCGGCATGAATAATATTACCAGTTGCCACAATATAATGTAAGTTTGGGAGCCATAGACCCAGCCGTACCATACAAACAAGGGCAGCGACCAAGTGGGTATTCTTTTGGGCCTGCTGAAGAGTGATGTGGTTTTTTTGTTGCCGAAGTGTTGAGAAGAAGTCACAGGACCTATCTTTACTGACCACCCCTCATTTGGGTGAAAGTATTTCACAAGACACCTGGCCACAGCATTTCACAGGGTCTTGGAACCCTTAACACTTGCTATCCCTCATAAAATGAGAGGACTTATAAAAAGGGAGTTGCAAGAAAAAAGGGATTGACTCACATCTTGTAGTGGGATGTGCGATGAAAGGAGGGCAGCAACTCATGTTTGAGAAGATTTAAGAGTCCAAAACACTTAGCCACAGTCTATCGCACCTCCTTCTATCAGCTGTTTAGTTTGTATGCTAGTTGCAGCAGTTGCTTAGGCCAAATCAGAGGTCAACCAACGTCATTGTGCAGGAGCATTGTGGTATATCAGAAGCTATTTAAAATACTAGCATTCCCAGCCGATATTAAAGATCCGAATTCATTCCTGATTGCAATATTAAAATATTTGTGTATGAATTGTTTTACTGATGTAATTCAAAGATTTGTTCAATGCTATGTAGGGCTTTGTATTATCCAAACTTTGAATTTTTCTAGAAGAGTTCTGTTTATGTGCATTGTTATATTGTCAAACATTTGTAAGAAATATATATACATACAGTAGAATATTTCGGTACTGGCATTTTTGCAAACACTTGTCAAAATTTTTTTTTTTTTTTCCCAGCATTTTACAAATGCAGTTCATTATGGTTTACCAATATTGGTGCTTGCATTCTTGGCATGATGGATTTTCATTCATTTTCTTTCCTTGATTTAGAAGGCCTAGGTTTCCATGGACAACTTTCATTTTCCTATTTTAAATAAAAAAAAAAACTTGCAAGATTCCTAATAACAAATTGAATTCTCCCAGTTATTATAAAAATATAGAATCCAATTATCATGCTTGTCATATTTTCCAAAATAGAATGATTTGGAGAGCATTTGTCAGAAAAAGCAACTAAGGCTATACTGCAATTTATGGCTACTTTTTTGAATAATGCAAAAACTGTGATTACAATCTTTAATCTAATTTTCAATTTTGACAGCCCAAGGCTTGTTTGAGGGTATCCCTTGGTATAGAGCTTTGTTATTTCTTTTGTTGTTGTTCCCTTAGTTAAATTAGTTGTTGAATAACAGATGATTGGATTTGCTTCATTGCAGAAGCAATGCTATTTTGGTGCTTTCATTTCATGTGAAGTACTATTTTTTGTGGAAAAGCATCTTATTCTTACACATCTAAGACTTTCTAGTGTCATTTACATTGGATGATCTGCTCTACAGGAATGAACATGGTGGGTTGTATATGTGATTTTTGTGAAGCATTCTTGTGCCATTCAAAACGTTGCCTCACAACTCATTGCTGTACATGCCCACTAACTGATGCAACATGCATTGAATGTGAGAGGACTGTGTGGGAGCATGGTGGAAGAATGTTCCGATGTTTTTCATGTGATCAGTGGTTATGTGAGGATGATCAGTTTGAGCATCAAGCTTCCTGCCAACAGCTTGAGAGTGAGACTTTCCATTGTCTGTCTTGCAACCGACTTGGGATATATACATGTTTACGTTGCAAGATTTGCTTCTGTGATGATCATGTAAAAAGTGTGAATAATGTGCTCAAGAAAGGGGAGGTATGGTTGCCAATGTTCATTTCCCAAACAGTTCTCTAGCTATCCCATTTCTTTTTAATAGATTGGGAGTTATGTACTGGAAATTGACAGTATCAGTTAATATGCTAGTTACTTGTGGTATTTTTTTTATTTTACATATTACTTTCTTTCCATATAAATTTAACGGAATTTATGGGTAATGGTAAAAGAGTAAAATGGATAACTAAAATTCTTCTTATTTTGAAAGTTAGTGAATGTCCAAAATCTTAATTAAATTTTTCCCTTCTCCTGTCACTTGTCAGGGACTCACATGTAAGAAGTGTGGTTATGCTTTGAGAGAGACAAAAGATCTCAGTGTCTCTGTTAGGCAACATAAGTTTGGACGCCAGGTAACCTTGCTTTCTTGAATGTAAAGACTTTAGTGTAAACACTTGGGTCACTTCTGGCTCTATTCAATTTTTGTCAACTTCATGTGTGAACTTCTCTTCATTCTTGGAATGCTGTTCTTTAGAGCTTGTGACATGCAATGAAATTGGTTTTATGCTTTCAGTTTCATGCAATCCATACAGAAATGCATTTCTCAGAAGCTGTCTTTATCAACATCCTGAGACTCAGACTCAGAAAGCCAAAATTTGACTTGATTTTAGTGAATAAAATGAGCAGTTTTATAAAAACTTAAAAGAGAATTTTATGGATTTTTTTTCGTATCTCATATCAAGTCAACTGAAACTACACATAAAAGTAATCGAATACATTTAACAGACACATGTACACACCAAAAGTGCCAATCTTTGACCGTGGTCTTTTTATGTCTAATTTCCTACCATTGTGATTTTTTATTTTATTTATGTAGGAACAATAATACACAAGTCATTTTCTTTCTATTAGTGTGGTAGATAAATTACAATATAAATTAGCTTGTACTCCTTTATAGCTTTTAACATTTGTCATTTTCCTGTCTCTTCCTGTCTGTGATTTGTTCCAGAACAGTCCATTTTTTCTTCTATATATTTGCAGGACAAATGTATACAAAAAATTTCAGCTTAAAAAAGTTATTTCTTGTTATCTAGATATTCTAGAGTAAAACACAAATTTGTACAAAGCGGGGAGGAAGATATGATGGCAGATTGGTTAGCAAAATAATATTATAGCCATAGAAAAATATGGTAACAAAAGCTGAAATTTGGAGAGGCTGAGTTAAGTTTGTATAAGATAAACTGTACAGAAATTTTATAACATGATACCCAATTTGGGGAATTTCAGTTCCCTTTTTTTCTTTACCTGGCTTTCATGCTTTCTCTAGCATATTTGCACTTATCTTTCTTAAGGTAGGGAAGGGGTTCTTTGTCTAAATAATTGTTTTTCTTAATTGCAAACTTGCAAAGTGAAAAAGGTTCACTTAATTCTTTTGTAAATTTTGAAACATGTTATAACGTTATGAAAGTTGAAATATAAAGAAATCTCAACTTTTGGTCTTTTAGAATGCCATGTATTTGTTTTCTTTTCATGTGGTCAATATACTTCTTACAATAAGCCTGCAACTAGCTGCAGGCCATGCCTTCTAAAATAGAATTGATTCTGTTGATTGTTTTATCTTGGAACAGACTACAAATGAAATGGATTATTATGGAGAGTCATCTTTTGGTAGTGGATATCATAATGATAATGATTACCTTCAAAATGTTTCTGAAGAAGATGGCACTGATGAAGACGAGGATGAAGATGAGGTTTCAGAAGAGGAAGATCATGACAATTATGATGAATATGAAGAGAAAAATGCACTTGTTGGAATGGCTAGTTTAAAATTGAAATAGTAATCATCATTCATTTATCTTGCTTCTGGATTTCATGAGTTGATGGAGATCCCATGATGCTTTCATTTTATTTCTGTGGCTCCAAAATACAAGTTTGTTGTCTCTACTGTGTTGAGCCCTTTCTATGTATTTTGATTGATATTTCTGGCTATTGTAATGGCATATGTCTTTTGTTATGCAAGGTTGGCTTGTTGCCAAGATTTTTCCTTTTCCCCATGTTAAGGGCCTAGAAGGCATGTGCCTAGTCTTCTTTATCAATGTTCTCTTTTAGAAATGAGTTTCTTGCAGCTGCAACTCTTTCTTTGTGTTAAGGTTTGAAGGAAAACAGAGAAGTCTGGTTCTTCCATAGTGATCGTTATCAATTGCTGCACACCGTCAACATCCTGCCAAGTTGTATTGTAGACATAATATCTGGGTGAAATATTCCTTAGATTCTAGTCATGTTTTGATGA